>BMAU01006784.1:0-19996 GCA_019973935.1 Trichonephila clavipes
TACTATAAATAAATTATATATAATATAAAATAATTCATAAAGTATATTTTTATTAAATTAATTATTTTATAGTTTTATAGAACATTTAATAAGTCCTTTTTAAATAAATTTAAATAATTTTATAAAGTTTGTTTAAATAATTTTAAAAAAATTTATTTCATTAATAAATAATCATTTTAAAAATAAATTAATTTTAAAAAAATTTATTTCATTAATAAATAATCATTTTAAAAATAAATTAATTTTAATAAAAATTCTTATTAATTAACTTTAATTATTAATTATTTTGATATAATTATTTCAAATAATTTTAAGTAATAATTATTTTAAATAGTTTCAATCAATAATTATTTTAAATATTTTTATTATTAATAATTTTAAATAATTTAAATAATAAATTTGTTTAATTGTTTTTACTTTAAAAAATACAAAATAACTACATAAAATATTGTTTAATATTAAATAAACCTTTCATGAATAAGTTTATTTAATTTTAAAAATAATTAAATGAAATGAAAAAAAAATATTGACCGATGGACTCCAACCCAGACCTCGTGCATAGTATGCAGACGATATATCAACCAAGCTACAAAATCGTTGGAGGAAATTGAAATTTAATTGTATAAAAGCTAAGCATGAATTTCGAAGGGTTTTTTCTCCGAATTGACTGGCCAATCGGCAGAATTACATTGAGGGATGAACACCCTAAAGGAGTGCTACTATTACACCAAGCCTCGACTCCAAATGAATTTCCTTAGTCGTACCCTCTCCTTGCAAGAAAATACCCAAAAACAATAGGGCATAAAAAGTGCCCAATACATATATATTTATGGGTTCCGTCCTAGGAGAGACCACACCCTTGGCGCAAATTATTTTGGTTGGTGATAATTGTGCCATCTTGGTAACCCTATTTTGATGCACAAGATATTATAAAAGTAACTATTTCTGGAATTTTCAAATTTTGTCGGCGAGCATTTCGAATTTCATTTTGTTTTGGGGAACCGGGCTGGAATGGTTGCGTGTGTGAAGGAATATATCTTAGAATTTTCTACTTTGTTGAATGTTGAATGGTTAGAAAGAATTGTTGAATAGTGTATGAAGGAAGGATTGATTGCCTAGAGTTATGAATGTCCTAAATGTAATAATCGGCATGATGTAACATGGTCGACAATAAAAAGCTTTCTTCGAAACTGCACCAGCCACGTCAAAGGTATGTTCGACCATTACCTCGCAGAATAAAAATGGCGGCGCTCACACGATCATTCACTTAGCGATGAGATCTTCAAGACTTTTTTAAAATCTGTTGTTATGCTGTACCCTCCACTCGGAAAAGATCAGCAGTTTGGAAGTAAGTGCTATTTTTACACTTTTTTTACCTTAAATGTTTAATTTCTGTTTCACTTGCCGCCATTGTCGGTTTTGCTTGGCGCCATCTTGTTCTTTCTTGGGGCTTTTTTCGTTTTGTCGCTAAGGGTGTGGGCTCTCCTAGAATTTTACCTATTTATGTATTACCTAAAACAAATATTTCTATAATTTTCAGTAATTTTATTTATAATTATTTTTTAAATTTCTTTTTAAAATTTAGCTATTTATAGAAATTTTAATAAGACAATAATTTTCAATATTCTCATTGAATCAAGAAGGTATCTCAGACAATCAGATATAGTTCAGTATAATCCCAATCCATTATACATATTTGAATTGGCGAGAATAAACAGGATTTCAACTTTTCATAATCCTTACTTTGAAATATATTCAACTCTTTGTCATATTTCAGCATAAAATTTGCTAACAATATACTGTATCCAACAGTTTCTAGATTTAAAAAAGCAAAATTGTTTCTTAAATATTACCTGATCCCACTAATGAAAGGTGTTTCCTTCAAAATGAATCTTGTGGCACGAGCTGGTTTCCTAAGACGTGGGTTAGTGATATTTTCAGTTAAATCCTCATCTAAGGGTGCAAATATTTGCCCACGTTTTAAGTACTCATATGCACTTTTTCCCTGGAAGATAAAATACACAAAAGATAAAATATATGTTTATGTTTTTCTGTTTAAATATTTATTACGTAATGGACGCAGATAAAAAAAAAATTTCATAAATCTTCAGAATTTAATTTTTTCCTATTTACAAAATTAACTGGACATAATCTTAAATTATATATATTTTGTTGTCGTTGCTAACAAGACTTGATTCAACACTTATAAGGAATTTATGAACACTTATGAAGCTTGCTGGGGACTAAACACTGGGGGTTTTTTGCTTCAGACTGACCACCTGATTGGGACATCTGCTCATGTACCTCAGTGCCCAATGGTCACATGTACTGAGATAGACACAGAAGTCTTGGCCATCATGTGCTGTTGTGTCACTGAGTTTAAAGTTCTTGGATTTTGATTGATTGATTACTAACCTCCCACTCTGGTAGAACATGAGGACCTCTTAGTTCTGAAACTCAGTAAGCTGAACTAGCACAAACCACTTTACAAACTTTCAAGTCACAGTAATATGAGGAGATTTTATAATTCTGAGTTTTAACATGCTTTAGCCTAGCTAAATGACAGTCTTTAGTTGTATCAGGATCTGAACCACCAATTAGCTAATCATGAGCACATGATCATGACCAATAAGCTACCTCGGATGCTTCTTAGATTCTGTACTAGTTTCTTATTTGTGTTTTAACAAACTTAAGCTTTTAACTAACATTTATTGCCTAATGTAGATTTGAGTTACTCAAGATAAAGAGCCTAAAGAATTTCTTAGGAACTTCTAAAGTGACTGTATAGCATTATTTAAGCTGTTAAGTTTATTAAAGTGACTGCCTACCTTTGGACCCAATTTTTTTATAAAAACAAATTTTAGAAACAAATTGAGTGGTTTTAGGAAGAAAAATAAAAAAAAACATGTAAATGCATAAAATTTTTTAAATAACTATTGTACTTCTAGAAAAATTGGTTGTTTTCAAGGAAATTTTACCAAATTTTTACTAAAACGGGTAAAACTGAATAAAAATTTCTAATACAATTATTATAATTTTCTTTATACACAACATACATATTATGATGCTCTTCAAAATGAACCAAAATTTAAGAGAAATATTAAAATACAAAAAATTACAGACAACTATACATAATATGAAAATTTTGATATTTTTAAAGTTTTTCTTTATAAAAACTACCCTAAATGAAAAAAATATTTAACCTACAACAAAACTTATGGTCCACTTTATGAAAAATAGTATAATAAACATTCCCAAAAAATTTCAAAATGTTATCTGGTTTGGTTCTTAAGATATCATGTATCTAGTAAAGGTTTCTTTCGAAAACTAATTTTGAGTAAAACTCATTTAAAGTTTTATCTTACTGCCTTTTTGCATAGAGTGATGTTTTTTAAAATCACTATAACTTTATTTCTATTTTGCATAAAGGAAAAAGAAAAACTATTTTGGAAAGAAAAAGGTTCAAACTGTAAGATTTTGAAATAAAAACCTTATGTAGATGAAAAACAACATTTTCAAGGTAGGCAGTCACCTTAAAACTTCATTTTGAATCATTTTACATATTGTAATTCTGAATCGTGATCAAGAGATAAGGACAATACCTAAGATGGTACTCCACTCTCCAAACCAGAAGATGAAATATTTTGACATTAACTAACATATTGATACTTGATGGTTTTGTATGGGATAATTGCCTTTGTTGCTCTAAATCTCTTATAAAGATATTAACTGTAACTGTAACTCTCCAAACAATTCTATTGTCTTTTTATTTAACAAATAAAGATTTTTATGGACATCATCACATGTATATGATAGTACAATACATAATAAAAAATACATAATGACTAACTATAACTAAATATTTTAAATCATATAGATAGGTATACATAATTAAGATTTGAACCTTATTGAAAAGTGTACAGTGACCAGGAGCTGTATGTCCAGGTCTCATCAGAATGATGTCACCTTCCACAAGGAGAGAGCAGGGCAAATTTAGGAGATGACCATCACGATAAGTCCATTGTTGTGAAATGCAGGGTGATAATGGCATGTGAAGGCTATAGCTTTGGTCCAACTTCAAACTCAAATTCTCATTCTCTATATAGAGAAAAAATTATAGTTCTAAGTTAAAAATTATTACAGACACAAACAATGGAAGTGTCTACTAAACTGACCTAATAATGAAAAACTAATTGCTGCTGATAAAATTGAAAAATAAGTCATTAACAACTAACTGATGTATTGAATGACATATCTTTTATTTAATATCTTCTTTAAAAATTAATTAAAAATATTTCCTAAAGGATATGTATACAGAAATAGTTCAAAATACAACTCTATACCTTTAAAAACTGTTAACATAAAGCCACAGTGGTTAAATTACACTGCCTTGTACTATATATTTATATGCTAAAAATTTTAAGCAGCAGCATCCTACCTATATATTATAGTACCTGAAATTGTTTAATGACTTCAGATATTAAAAACTCAATACAGAAATATTTAGTAGGATCTAATAAAATGGTTACTGAAGAGTGTATAAAACAAGTGACAAGAGTCTGACAAATATTTTTTTAAAAATAAAAACTATTCGAAAATTTCTGAAATACTTATACTGAATATATTTAAGACATATAACTTTATAGTTTAACAATAAACAATTAAAGAAGTTGCTTCTCTTTTATATCATTTTTATAATTTCTAATGGATATTTTTTGTGATAAAAAAATGCCAATTTTCGAACTATATTGGAAAAACTAAAACTAATATTTAAATTTTCAAAAAAAAAAAAAACTAACTTTTGTAGAAAACTTTTTAATAGATTCCTTTTAAGTTGGCTATTCAAAAATAAAAGTATCTTTTACCAATGATACACAAAACTTTTCTGAATAAATATGATATTTGAGACTGCTGCAATTTTATTTATTTAATCCAAATGACAACTTACATTAAACACTAAGATAATAGTTACTGGGGGTTTCTTCCCCTTTGTGTGCATTGGTTGTTTCAAAATAAATAGCACTATTAATCCATATCTGCTTATATATCCAAGTATAATTTTTTGTTATAAAATTGTGACACTTTGAAGCTGTCTTTAAGATTTATTAATTTTTTGAAAAATATTTTAAAATGTCTGTTAAATAAAATTTTATATGAAAGTTGCTAAGAAAAAGGTTTGTAGTAAAATAAAATAGTGCTAAAACAATACAAAATTCAAAAAACTGAAAAAGAAGTCATTAAATACAGAATTTCACTAATATAAAATATTGAAAAATGTAAAAACCAAAACTAAAAAAAAGTAAAAATGTTTAATAAATAAATAGCACACAGAGACCTTCAAGTAATTTGAGAGCAGATTTTATTCTAGATAGCATTTCTGTATGTCTAAGTTTACTATCCAAGCCAACTACCATGACATTTAAAAAGAGAAAGAGCACCAAAACAAATATTTCCACAGCAATAGACTTTATCCGAAAACTGGAAAATAAAATTTTTAATTATTAACAAAGAAACTCAATTTAAAAATGCTTAATGTAATGAAAAAACATTTAATAAAACAAGCATTAAAGAAAACAATTCAATAATTATGTTAATAATAGATACTGGAAAAGGTGTGAGTGATAGGTAACTATCTGAAACTTTTTTTGGTGCATGAATACACCAATTATGATAAAAAAATATTATATTCTAAAAAATAGAAAGAATTTATTATTAGAATGGAAACAATAGTTATTTTCAGTTTGTGGATAATAAATAAAATACAATTAGTAAATAAAATACAATTTTAGTACTCAAAATTGTGTACATTTTTTGTATTACATATAATATCTGAAGGGTAATAATTCTTTACTAAAGTAATTCTTTAAATAGATCCAACAAATGAGGAAAAAATATAAAATATTCCAATTAAATTTATTTTTAAAAATCTCTAATTCACATTTACAAAAGAAAAATCTCATTAATAAAGAAATAAATAGGAATTTTTTTTTACAAAAAACTTAAGTTTTTATTAATTATAAAGATGCAGATTCAATTAAAAAAAATTTGAACTGGGAATATGAACAGTCAATAATTATAAGGTAAAAATAGTTTGATCTTCAATGGCTCTTTAAGTATGATCAAAACTGAATATATACAAGGGTTGGGGCCAAAGTCATAGCAACTAATTTTTTTTCTTGAAGATACCAGTCCGACTGGAAAATGAGATACATAAAGATGAAAGGACAAGGTGTTAACGACATGTGTGGACAATATATAGCACAGAAATATCGTAACACACTAATTTATTACGGTAGTATGCAGGGCACCATGGCCTTCATGGTGCAAAAGAATGACAATACAGAACACATCAAGTTGACATGGCAAACCCAGGCCTAAAGACCCTCAATGCAGTCCCCTGCTACTGTCACCACACGCTGCCAACGATGTGGGAGGTAATTTTAAACTTCAGCAAGTGATGTAAAGAAGAGATGTGCTTGTATACCACTATGTCCACATAATTGCTTTGAAAATCAAGACATAACATGTATTAACTCCCTTGCATAATTTGAAAGAAACAATGTTAGGTAGAAGTTTGTGGCAATGTCCACTTGTGTTGTAACTCCTGTTTAGCGGTGCTGCGGTCGCTTGTTTCAAGTGTAAATAGCATTCCTGTTTTGTAAATAAAAAACGTTTTGTCCCTCCATCTGACTGGTTGGGTGTTTTTTGCATTGCATCATCCTTCTGACAGGTAGAAGCGATTTATTCATTTTTAATGCACGAATCAAAATTGAATTTTTGAATTACGAATTTGATTATTTAGAATTTTAACATTATTTTGGTGGGTGAAACTCGGGACCAGCCTTTAGATAAATATTGCGAACTCTTAGTGTAGTTGAAATCTTGCGAACAGTATTTGAATTTGAAAATTTAATTTATACGAAATGGACATCGAAGTTCTAAAAAAAATTCGAACACCTGTCAGAAGAGCAGCAACAGAATTATCAAACTCAATTAAAATTGAAATTGAGAAGGAAAATGCATCAAGAGATTTAATAGAAGAACTTTTAGAAAAATTAATTAATACAGAAAAAGAACTTGAGAATGTTGACAAAGATATCACGATTCTTACTAATATGGACGACCTAGAAAAGGAAATAGAAAAACAACAAGAATACCAAGATTCAATAATAACTTGTAAAGTGTGTGCCAATAAAATATTAAACAAAAAAGAAACTGAGTCGAGAAACACACCTAATACAAGTTCTAGAAGCAAAAAACAATTTTCCAGTTTAAAACTCCCTCAACTGCAAATCCCACAATTTGACGGAAATATTTAAAAATTTAGTGATTTCTTTGCCCAATTCGAAGTAGCAATTCACAATAACTCAAATTTAAGTGACGTTGAGAAATTTAATTATTTAAAGTCTTATTTAACTCATGAAGCTGAAAAAGCAATTAAAGGTTTAACTTTAAGTGCAAATAACTATACAATCACATTAAACATAATTAAAGAGCAAGTTGGCAGAAAAGATTTAATTATCGATTCACATATGTCCAAATTATTGCATTTAAATCCTGTGCAAAAATCATGATATTTTGAGCTTGCAAAAACTGTATTCAGAATGTGAAATACATATTCGAGGTTTACAAAACTGTAAGGTAAATCCTGACACTTATAGTTCTTTATTGTATCCAATAATTTTAAAATCTATTCCTCAAGATTTATGATTAGAGTTTACCCGAAAATCATACGGTCAAACGTAGAATATGATTTCTGATTTATTAGACTTCTTAAAAATAGAAATTCAATGTCGTGAAAAAAATGAGCATTTAACAAAAGAATTTAATTCCTATGATTCCAATCCCCGAAAAGAAACTAGAAATTATTATAACGAAAAACAGAATTATAAACACAGTAAATTTAATAAATATAATGTAGATTCAGTGTATGGAAAAAATAAAAATACTTATAATGTCCCGACAACCTCCGTGTTTGTTGTCAATGTAAATAAGTGTGTATTTTGTTTGGGAAATGATGATAAAAATGACCATAGTTCCGATTCTTGTCCAAAATCAATAGAGGAAAGGAAATTATCTCTTAGAAAAAACGGCATTTGGTATCTATGTCTCACGTGAGGCCATGTATTTTGGGCTTGTAAAAAGACTAGGGTTTGCGTTAATTGTAGAGGTCGTCACTCTGAACTGATATGTGATACTTCTTTCATTCCCGCAAACAACCCCGGTAACCAAGGTCCTCCTCTGAGAATGCAGGTGTTCGGGATTCCTCTCTGCAATGTGACACCCCCATGAAAACTATTTCATGCTGTAATGTGAATACAACTCATAACGACGTACTCCTCGAGACGTGTAGAGCTTTGTTGGTAAACGAATCGGAGAAAAAAGAAATAAATCTCTTGTTAGATAACGCTTCGTAGAGATGGTTTTTTTTAAAAAAAACAGTAGCTTCTGAAATGAAACTCCCCGTGAAACACGAAGAAAATTTATTGGTTTACACATTCGGTTCGAGAACACCCATTCTAAAAAGTATGAAATTGTTGAAATCACCCTCTGTAACCTTAGTGTGACCCTGTAAACAAGATCACTATTGAAGCTCTCCTGATGTATGTCATTTAGGGAACTCCGTTCAGGATGTCGGTGAATAAATTAAAGAAATCGCTTAGCTGTAAAGATGTTCACTTCTCTAACATAAACGAATCGAATGGAGATGAGATTTCATTGTTAATAGGCGCACAATATTTTTGGCATTCATTCGGGTAAAAAGGAAAAATTAACAAAAACTTTGTTTGTGATAGATACAATTTTCGGGACAATAATCCAGGGTAGAATATCTCCCATGAATGTACATTATAAAGAAAACGTTTCGGTATTTAAAATGGAATGTTGTTCCCAATTAAATGAAAATTTGACTCAATTTTGGAAATTAGAATCAATGGGAATTAGTGATAGAGAAAAGAATATGTTAGATAGCGATGACGACTATATCTCGAGTTTTGAGAATAATTTAAAATTTAATAACGGAATGCATGAGACAAAATTATTTTGGGAAGATAAACCAAGTGATTTGAAAAATAATTGGCCAATAGCGAAGCGCAGATTCAATAGTTTAAATCTAAAAATGGAAGACAATAATTGGCTTTATAATGAATACATAAATATAGTTAAAGATTAAATTAAAGAAAATATTGTTGAGGAATGTTCATCACATTTCGAAACTAATTCTTATTATATGCCTCATTCGCTGTGGTTCGAAAAGACAAAGAAACGACGAAAGTTTGAATGGTTTTTGATGCGTCTTCGAAAGGTAGAGACTGTAAATCTTTGAATGGGTGCCTTTATGCGGGTCCACCTTTGAATCACCGAATAATAGATGTAATTTTGCCATTTCGTGAATATGAACATGCGTTTTGTAGTGATATTCAAAGGGCATTTTTAACGATTGGAATAGCTGAGGAAGATCGCGACTATTTAAGATTTTTTTGGTTTACGAATGATGGAGATGGCAAATCGTACAAAACAATGAGAATGAATCGTGTACTGTTTGGGGTGACATTGAGTCCTTTTGTACTTGCTGTGACGATTAAATTCCATATACGAAAATATAAGGAAGATTATAGATAAACCTATGAAATGTTGAATACTTCTTTATATGTTGACGATCTGTTCGCCGGTTCATCCGAATCCGTTAATAAAGCTTTTGATCTCTCAAAAAACGTGATTGAAATTCTTAAAGATGCTAATATGAATTTAAGAAAATTTAAAACTAATTCGAAGGAATTAAGAAAATTATGGAACGAAAACGGTATAGGTGATGTATGTTGTTGTTGTTGACTAATTCCTCCTGTCTAGCCGCAGGCTAGACCAGGTCCATGAGCCCAAGAGTCCTCAGGAAATCGTACACCAAAAGAGGACTGGAATAGATGTCCTCCCTTTCAAGTCCTGCACAAAACAAAAGATGATCTGGAGTTGCCTGTACCAAATTGCATTTAGTACAATTCTCGTAAATTTTCTGGCCTAAGGTAAAGGAAAGGCCTCTAATGTGTCCACTTGCAAGCCTACTAATAGTTGTTTGGACGACTCTATCCGCCTTGATGGAAAGGGCACCACCTGGGGCCTGCCTATTATACCAGGGGTGAGTCGGAGGAGTCTTCCATAGTTCTTGAATCAAAGATTTCGTTTTAGAAAAATTTCCGAGAAAGTCAAAGTTCTTCTCGACATTAAATTTTCAGTGACACCTTCCTTGGCTAAAGGTCAGCTGTGTCATTGCCAAAGAGACCAATGTGAGATGGAATCCATTGGAAGTAAATCTCATGTTGCTGGGAAAGTTCTTTAAGATTTTAAGAATTGAGACCGATGTTTTGTCTCCAACATTTGTCCAGTCGCTAAGGTGTTGGATAGCACTTCGGCTATCACATAATATCCATATTTCATCAGGAGATGTCATCGTCTTGATGATTCGGAGAGCTTCATCAATGGCAATTAACTCGGATCTAAAAAACAGAACAAAAGTCGAATTCCTAATTTTGATATTATGAGAACAATTAGGAGCCTTTATAAAGATGCCACTGCCACATGAGTTTTGTTCGTCTTTGCTACCGTCGGTATAAATTTGTATTGCAGTAGCTGGAATTTTGTTAATAATCTCCAATGCTAATTGACGTAAATATTCAGGTGGATCTTGATTTTTTTTGGAAGTATGAGCTCCCATTTCTGGTTTAAAATGGACTCTAGGCAATCCCTCCTGAGGGGTTAAAATCGTTCTTCAAAAAATGTTCTTCAATGTCCTGATCTAATAGGTCCATCGCTTGCATTCGAGAGAAAGGACTGTCTCTTTTTAGTCTGTGTCTGTTTGTCCAGGTTATGAGATATGCAGATGTGCGGTTATAATCTCCGTAACTGTAAAGTTTACTAAAAGTACTTTTGAAAGCAGTAATTTTCTTTCAGATCCAAAGGGCATGATATCAGCTTCGAAAAGAACTAGATCTGTGGGACAGCTATGTCGCATGCCAGTGATAATTCTAGCAGCGCTTGATTGTACTTGGTCCAGTTTCGCCAAATTAGTACGTGATGCACTGAAATAAATTTGAGAGCCATACTCTAAGACAGGTCTGATCAAAGAGGTGTATGTCAGTCTGAGAGTACCAGCATCAGCACCCCAGTCCCTTCCAGCGATGTATTTCAGTAAGTCAAGTCTCTTCCTGCCTTTGTTTATCACATAGTCTATATGCTTGTTGCTAAGTATCTCAGGATCCAAAATGTAGCCCAAATATTTAGGGTGTTTTTCATAGAGAAGGGATTGCTTTCCATAAAAATTTGAGGTTGATAATTGTATAAACGTCGGTTAGTCGTGAAGAAGCTAGAGGTTGACTTTGATACATTAAAGATCAGTTTATGTTGCTCAGCAAAAATCTGTATGTCAGAAAGGGTAGTATTGATCGCGGTTTCTATATGGACGACGTCAGAGTTAGGAGTTCAGAGAGGACGACGATATCATCAGCGAAAAACCCCACCTCACACCTTCTAGAGATGATTTTCTCAATGCCCGCAATGTATAAGGAAAAGAGCAAAGGGGGCTCAAGACTGAGCCTTCGGGACACCTTGGCTAAGCCTAAAGGTTTTAGATAAAGAGTCTCTAAATCTCACTCTGATCTCTCGATCTTTCAAAAAAGTCGAAAATCAAAATAGGGCTCTGTCTCTAATGCCAAAGGTGTTGAAAAGCTTTATGATTAATTTATTTCTCCAAACTCTATCAAATGCTTTTGAAAGGTCAAGAAAAACAGCAACTGTATGATGTGATGGTCTAAGGTTTTGGGAGTCTCGAACTCTCTGTTCGAAGTACAAAATCTGATCCGCAGTAGAGTGTCCCCTTTTAAAACCATATTGTTCGATTGAGAGCAAGTCATTAAAATTTAGATAGTAAGTAAGTCGCTCAAGAATAATCTTTTCCATAAGCTTACAGGAGAAGTTTGTTAAGGCAATCGGCCTGAAACTTTCAGGATAGCTAGCTTTCTTGCTTGATTTCCTAATAGGAATAATCAGGGCTTTTTTCCAATCATGGGGAAGTCTTCCAAGTCTCCAAGACAAGTTAAAGATTTCTAAAAGACTCTTCTTTCCCCAATCACTAAGTCTAGAGATCATCTGGCCATGAATATTGTCAGGCCCGGGAGATTTAGATGGATCAAGGTTGCTCAAAGCAATGGTGATGTATGTGAATTGGGTGAGCGTTCTTTAAAGGTTTTAGGAATTATTTGGAATTTAAATAATGATACATTTAAATTAGATGCACAACCATTGCTTGAGTTAATTAAAAATTAAAAGAATTCAAAATGCTGTGTTCTAAAAACAGCGACAAAAATCTTTGATCTGATAGGTTTTATTTCCCCATTTGTGATAATAATAAAATGATTAATGCAAGAAATTTGGAAATACGGTCTCGGCTGTGATGAGCAATTGCAAACCGAGTTAAAGAACAAATGGGAGACTTGGTGCTCTCAAATTTGTCTTCTAAACGACTTAACATTGGAAAGAAAATTTTTTCCATATCCTTTAGATAAGGGAAAGGATTTGCAATTGCACATATTTTGTGATGTAAGTCCCAGAGTATTTGGAGTAGTGGCGTATTTTTGTTTTGTCACTGCGAATGAAGATATTTACAAGAGTTTTATAACTGCTAAAAGCAGAGTTTCTCCTCTCAAAAAGTTAACCCTCCCACGATTGGAACTTTTGGGAGCAGTTTTAGACTCGAGAATTTTGAAATATTTAACATCAAAATTTAAATTCCCTATTTCGAAATTTTTCCTTTGGAGTGATTCTTCTATTGCTCTCCATTGGATTAAAGGAAAAGCTTCAAATTACAAGCAGTTTGTTTTGAATAGGGTAATAGAAATCTAATCAAACTCCGATCCGTCTGATTGGCATCATTGCAGTGGGAGAGAAAATTCAGCAGATTATGTTTTTCTTGGAGCGAATCTTGAGACGATTATTAGCAGCCAATTTTGGATGCATGGTCCTCAGTGGCTTCGCACGACAGAAAACAACTGGCCCAAAAACTTGAATTGTGACTTTTCTTCAACCAACCCATGTGAATCCGAAGAACGTTCGTATGTGAATTAAACACAGCCTAAATAATTAATTTAAGCAAATTTAGCAGCCTGCAGAAATTATTGCGAGTTAATACTTGGGTGCTTCGTTTTGTGCATAACATTCGCAATAGATTCAATAAACGATCTGACGACTTAAGTACAGAAGAAATCGATGGTGCCGAAAAATTTTGGATTCAATTAGTACAAAGAGATGCTTTCGCTGAAGAAGTTAATTGTTTACATGCAATCAAACTACTACTCAAAACTTCAGTAATTTTAGAGTTTAATCCTTTCCTTGATACAGATGAACTCATACGTGTCGGTGGAAGACTGCAAAAATCTAAATTTTCTTATTTACAAAAACACCCAATCATTTTACCGGCCAAGCATTACTTTGTAAATTTAATTGTGCAAGACTCTCGCGAAAAGGTTTTTCACGGTGATATTAGCGAAACTCTACTAGAAATTAGAGAGTGATTTTGGCTCATTAAAGTTAGACAGACTGTGAAAAACATCTTAAAAAAATGTGTGCCGTGTAAAAGATTCAGCTTGACTTCAGGTGTTCAAGTCTCCACACCGTTACCAGGTCTTTGTGTTGAGCAGTCAGCTCCATTTTCTGTAGTTGGAATAGATTTTGGAAGCCCACTCTACACAAAAGATGAGAATAAGCACTACATTGTTTTATTTACGTGTGCTGTTATGAGAGCTCTTCACTTAGAGCTAGTGAACAACCTTACAGCTGTTTCTATTAGCACTTCGATGTTATATTAGTCGTCGTGGACTATGTTCAAAAACCTTGATTGACAATGCAAAAACATTTAAAAGATCCGAACTTGAACTGAAAAACTTGTAGGAAGTTATTAGCAATCCTACACTGAAAGCGTTCTACACTTCCCTTAAAATCTACTGGCAGTTTATCATCAAACGAGCACCCTGGTGGGGTGGCTTTTACGAAAGACTAATTCGAGCAATAAAGCTTACCTTGCGAAATACTGTGGGAAAAACAACTTTACTTTGCGATGAGTTGGAGACTCTTTTAATTGAAATTGAAGGGGTGCTCAACTTTCGCCCTCTTACATATATTTTTTCTGAATTTAATGAACCTGAACCTCTTACTCCATCTCATATGATTTTAGGACGTAGAGTGAATAGTCTACCACCTGCCAGGCTTAATTTTGATTCTAACTTGTCCAACAGGAAAATTCTAATTAAAACGTTTAATTATCGCGAAAGATTACTAAATATGTTTTGGACAAAATGGTCAAAAGAATATACTTTCATGCTTAAATCTGCTCATTGAGTTAAACTTACAGGCGAAATTAAAAGAGTTCAAAATTGATAATGTTGTACTAATTAATGATGAAAAATTTCCTAGACATTTTTGGAAACTTGGTAAAGTTGTTGATGTATTTCCTGGCAGGGATGGTAAAATACGTTCTTGTAAGATAAAAACACAAAATTCAATTATTAAAAGACCTGTACAATTATTACATAACCTTGAACATAATGAATGATTTCTTAGTTAAGTAGTTGTTTTGAATTTGTATCTGGTGAATTTTACGTATATGAATTACTTGCTATTAATGTATTTTAATATTTTCTGTGTATTTTGAAATAGTTGCAGATTTTGAATGAACCCCCTCGTCATTCGGGAGGGAGTATTGTTGTAACTCCTGTTTAGCGGTGCTGCAGTCGCTCGTTTCAAGTGTAAATAGCATTCCTGTTTTGTAAATAAAAAAATCGTTTTGTCCCTCCATCCGACTGACTGGTTGAGTGTTTTTTGCGTCACCTCATCCTTCTGACAGGTAAGAGCAATTTATTCATTTTTAATGCACGAATCCGAATTGAATTTTTGAATTACAAATTTGAATACTATTTAGAATTTTGAATTTGAACAACTTGTGTGTCTACTATAACCACACCACTCCTTACAAGACTAATTTTTATTTAACCGGTAGTAATTCATTCATAAATCCCCATGAGAATTTGATTGAACAATGATTCCAAAAATGACTCAAAGCTTACAATCATGACTATTGGGTTATTCTAGAATGATGTGATCTCTAAAAGCTGGGAAAGAGGATGGAAAAAATACTTGGTCTAGGCAATGAACCAATGAGGCTTATGTATTGGCTTATTCATAAGTACTGATAAAAAATAAAAACTTTGTAAATAATAATAACAATTATGAATATATCAAATTGATTAATTTATAACACAGAAGAGGGAAAATATTATGGATTTAATTAAACAAAAATTTTTTTCATAAAATGAATTTTTCAGGAATTACAAATCATTGCAGGTTATACATCAACACTGTTTTTCTGTAGTAGAGTTTCTTACATTAAAACTGAATTCAGTATCGAATACAGTGGACTGTGACATCACTTAGGCTCCCTTATATTTTAAAATTCTTATAAAAAGAACAAAAAAAACTACAACAATGACTTAAGTGATATGTATTTTTAAAAAAGAAAAGATCCAGTTGTTATGAATAAACATATAAATTTACTTAGCTGTAATTTTTTTCAAAAAAATCAAATTGAAATACTGAGATTTCAAATAATTCAAACAACAAAACTTCAGAAACTTAAATTTAAACAAGAATTTTTAGATATTAAAATTAATCTTACTTGTGGTCGCCATAAACTTGGTATACCATAAGTAGAAAAATTTCCACAAACATAATTAAAGCACTGGTCCATGAGAAAGTAGCATAGAAACTCTCATGATAAAATGCATCTCGTATCCAAAGTGGAATGCGAGAACTGGAAGACTGCTTCAAAAATAAAAGAAATAATGTGTATTTACAGAAACATATAAAAAACATCACAGGTTTACAAACATGGGATTATAACACATTCTTTTTAAAATTATTACTTTTATATTTACCAAGAAATTTTATTATTAAAAGATTGTTTTTTGAGGAAATTTGCAATTTGAATTTATTTTGCTCTCACCCCTTAAAATCTATCTGCTTTTTTACACAATTGGCAGAAAAAAATTTACATTTTATAAATGCAAAATTTTTCCTAGTTTCAATACCAATCAAATAGAATTATGCTTTTATTAAGACAAATCAAATTCTTTAAATAAAATCAATTTATCTAGTATATATGCTATGTGGTTATAAGGACCATTGTTTGGTGACTGCTTTCTTGTGTTGCCACAACATGAAAATTGGTAATACCTGAAAAAAGTAAAAATTCACTATGAAAAAAAGTATAAATCATCCAAAATTTAGTGAACCTAGAGAAACTAGACAGAATTAAATCAGATCAAAAAATGCCTCATACTAATTCAATTGGTGATCTTGTTGTTCATTATCAATAATCACAAGGTCCTTGATCAAACTATTTACAGAAATATAGAAAGTGCTAAGGCATGTATATTCAAGAGGATATCTAAAAATGCTAAGCCTTTTTACAATGACAACCTTCATACTTTGAAGGAACACAGGGATAGCCCCAGATACACTGTTCCATGTTTTGGAAGATTGCAGGATTGTAAAACTTAGAAAGAAACACCTTATCCAATGAAAGGAAATTTTACAGGTTAAAACTTATCACACATCAGACTTTTGTGAATTAGACTACCATCAAAATGGTCCAAGAGCATATAAATTTTTATATCTGCTATAAATGGCAAGCAATGTCAGTCTTGCAGGTAACCCATTAAGATACCTGGAAAATTATTAAACTCTGATCAAGAAATAGCGAAAGCTTTTCATAAATTTTATTGAAAAGTTAATAATTTGTATCCATATCTCAACTTGCAAAAAGATCTGTCATCTGTTGGTGATTGCAAATTGTACAGGGCTATGAAACATCTTAAAAGAAAAGAGTGTGCTCAACCTGATGGGATATTGTCTGAATTTATTTTTGAGCTGAGCCCTATGATAAAAAAAAAAACTCTTGAATTTTATAAACATGTGATCTTTTTTATTAGCAAGACCTAGCCTCCAAAGCTGGGCAAATATTATTCCAATTGTGAAGCTCTGAGTGAGAGTTCTTCTCTGATTTACACAAAACTTTACACCAACTTCATTCACTTATACTCTTTGCAAATTAAAAGAGATGGTTGTGAATAAGTTGGTTTTTTCTACCCAGATGCCATCACATCTCTAAGACAAGCTGGCCTTTGAAAGGGATACAATAATACGGAGCAAGTTAACTATTTTTCACATTCACAGTGTGCCAAGATGGTTTCGACCAGAAGCAGAGCGGTTTTTATTGACTTCAAATTTGCTTTTGAAAATTTAATTTATGTTGTTCTGTAGTGACAAGGATAACACCTGAGCTGGAGGATATCTGAGACAATGGAAAGACATCAAGCTTTGATAGATTTAACCCTTTCGTGGGCCATAGGAAGATCACTTCCCACCTACAAGATCCTACAAAATACGCCTGTGGGAAGCGCAACTCCCATTATAATGTATTGATGCTGCTATTAGAATGGTGGGAACATAATTTCCCACTTCAATTTTATGCTGCCATCTAGTGTTCAATCGACTGAATGGAATTGGTGGCAATTTTGGTTTTGAATGTTTGAAAGCTTTATGTGAGATTTGTTCTACTACATCTGTTTTGATGTAACATTTGTACTGCTTAACAATTCTTCTGCAAACGTCAGTAAAACACTTTTTTTATTGTAATAACAATTTCTTATTTCCTATAATTCTGCACATTTTGTGCCAGTAGCTATCTAATATTATTATAAAGAAAAGAAAGATACCAAATAGGAAGATCTGTAAAATAGTGGCATCGTATCTTTTATTTTCTTATTGACCTTGGCATCATAAATAGTTTCATACTGTGGCAAGTGAACAAAAGAAACAGAAATTTAGACCAACTAACATTCTGTATAGCATTAGCTTGTCAGCTAATAGACGGATATTTCTTAAGAAAAAGGAAAGGACCTCCTGCTAGCTTCAAAGCAAAGTGTGCAGTTCCGGATGATGTGCGCTTAGCCAGTGTGGGAAGTAATATGGCAAAGGTAGTTTCCAACTATAAACAATGTAGGAAATGTAGCACAAAAGGAAAAGAAAAGAGGACTCGCTGCATCTGTGCAGAATGTGATGTACCCTTGTGCATTGGAACATGCTTCTCATCTTTTCATAGTAAATAATCACAGTTAAATTTAATTTTCTTTGTGACTGTAAATGGTTCCGTCGGAAGGATACTTTCCACTCCTGAAATTTAAATGTAAAAATAAAATGTGTTTCCTTAAATGCTATTGCTTAATCGTTAATAAAACATAAAAAAACTGAGAGGAATTCAAAAGAAAAATAAAAGGCCCACAAAAGGGTTAACATGCATTAGCCCCTCTAAACCAGCAGAACTTTTTGACCTCACGAACCAATAAATTCATAATTTGAATCCCATGGACCACTAATAAGATTTTTTTTAAGTGTTAAATATATTTATAAAAAATTTTTATATCAGAACAGATAAAAGGTACCTAGTTAATAAAATGAAACTATTAATTGCAACCAAATTATGAAAGCTTTATAAATAAACCATAATAAGATAAACAAAAACTGCAAAAATAAAACAATTAAAAAAATGGTTTAGCATTATACATTCCTACATGAATTGGCGGAAGTAGCGTTTTTATAACTTTTCACGTATTGTAATGAATTGAATTATGTTTCATAATGCATCTTAAAACATAATTTAACTTGATGGGTAAATATATTCCACACATTTTTCTGGAGACCAGCGAGATTTTCTCGTGGACCACTAGTGATCTGCAGACCATCACTTTGGCGACCTCTGCTCTACACTGTGGTCTTTAGTGGCACTAGGACTCAAACCCCCAACACTCCTGCCACGAATTTGTGACCATGACCACAAGGCTGCATCAGCCAGCAGATTGTGTCTGAAGAAAATTTGTAAGAAAGTTACTGAATTAAAACATTGATGTTCATCTCTATAAATAGATTAATGACTGAGTCAGCACATTATAAATGCAAGTTTTGAGGGTTCTTTCTTTGGTTTGAAGCAAACTAGGCACAGTTTTGCTCAGGGTTCTGTTTTAAGACCTATTCTTTTTAATATCATGATATAAATGATCTTATTGATATTTATAAATCTTTACCAAATGTATACTGTTATATAAGCAAATGTTTTTGTTTTCTGGACTACTGGCAAGAATGATACCCAATAGGAGGGTATTATGAACATAACCCAGTGGCGTAACGTACACCCCAGCACCGGAAGGAGAGGGCCAGGACTCTAGGGAAGCCCAAAGCTTGAGTGATGCCAAATATGGAAGATCCTGCTTGGGGCCCAAAACCTGACTTAACAGGGGAGGACCCTAATATTTCCCGTTGGGCCATAGACATAACCTTAGGTGTTTGGGCTGAGTGGCCAGATGATATTGAATGTTAGGTAATTATCAACAAAACTCTATTTGAACTTTTTACTCTGAATACAAAACAGCATGATACAAGTCTGTGAAACATAAAAACCAAAGTCAACTTAAAACAAACAATGTAACTCATTTGGGGATCATCTTACACAAAAAATTCAATTGGAACAAGTTGGTCTCTAAATCACTGAAAGAGTGATTGAGCATTTGAGTCTCTTGAGGGGAGATGCTGAAGTAAAAATGGAGATTAACTCAAGATGTGCTTACTACCACTTACATTTTTCCTATATTTGCCAAATCTTTGATTATGTAGTATAATTACTCATAGTGGCTTTAAAAACCACTTTGTCAAATTTGAATATCACCCAAAACCAAGCACTACGACTTATTACTGGAGCAGCCTTTTCAGACCCTGTAGCAGCCATGGAACTGCAGATTATAGTTTATTTAACTTGACTGATCCCAGCTTTGAACACATGGATAAGACTTTTTTGTAAGGTAATTTTTAGCATAATTATATTCCAGCACAGCCTGCGATTGAA
>BMAU01006785.1:0-48990 GCA_019973935.1 Trichonephila clavipes
ATGCACACCCATTGTTTCAATTTCTAATTTTTCACTTTAAATTAATTTTTTACGAAAGATTGTTTCAATTTCTAATTTTTCACTTTAAGTTAACTTTTTTACGAAAGATTGTTATCGATGCTCTTGGTGAACCACTGCAATTTCTATGCTTTGAGTACTGTTGAAGCGTTAAAATAGTAATTTTGTTTGGTGGTCTGGGACATGCACTTCACGGTCGTCAGGATTTCGATGTTAAACGATTATGAGGTGTCTGTTTCTGCGCCATGTTTGTATTGATTTATACTGGTTTCACTTTAGTACTTATTTCTTATGACAAAGTATTTTGTTCGATGCGCATATGTGTGGTTATTGTGAGTAGCGAAGCCGTTATATATGCAATCCTTTGATCTTTACCATGCGTTACTCGGTCTTATTTTATTTAGTGGCGCATGTTTTTTGGGATTATTCGATTATTTTCATTTGTTATTTTATATATGTTATCGTTCCTAGAATTGTTTGGTGACCCATATCCCATTCGGCAAAATTTTTTCGTACATGAATTTAATTGTAGTTGTGTTAGTAGTTAATTTGTTTTTCGTACCTTTTCGCAACGTTTAAGGAATTGGGTTAAAAATGCAATTTTCATGCTGTTGGTTTTTTTTTTGTGTGCAAAATAGAAATTTTGTAGACAGTGCTTCTTGAATTTTTATTGAATGATGGGAGTGACGAGATGGGGACCTCGGGTATCTGAAAGTTTCCCTGTGGAAGAGTGGAAAATTTGTTCTCCTATTTTACATACTCTACTGATGCTGGCCTCCCACACGAGAGTGTTTCGTGTTTTTTTCTCTGTTACAGGACATTATGCCATCCGACTTACTGTGCATCGGGTCTTGATTGCTCCACGAGATAGTATCCCTACAAAAATGTTGAGACTGTGATTCAATGTTCCACCTGGCCGTTGCACCACTGGAGAGCCCCCGCGGGATTCAGACCCACCGGTTCTTCTCATTTCACTGAGAGATTACTGCATAGAACAACAACTACGCCCCATAGTGCCGTAGCTGGAGTGGACTGTGACGTTATGCTTCAGTGGACAGTCGTTCTGACCGGGAGTTTGATGACGGACGACAGGACTGTTGAACTGTTGTCATGGTTGCAGTTACAGAATTATATGTGGACGTTATGTTTCCCCTACACAGCCTCAGGAGTCTTCATTAAGATTGGATGTTTCCAGTTATCATTCTTCAAGAAGTGGACATTCGTTCTGACCAGGAGTTTGACGAGGGACGACGGACTGTTTGAACTATGGTTTATATTGCATCTATTATATTTTTACATTTTCATGAATGATTTTTTTTTTTTGTGTGTTTTTTTTATTTTCTAGTTTTGTTAATCCGAAGAGGGAGGAGTGATGGAGGTCGCCAGTCCCCTAAAGTTACAACGCAGTTTGTACATTTGCCCTGTTTACGGGAAACGGATTTTCTAAGGAATTTCGGGGTGCCCTTTCAGGTCAACGGACTCTGGCGGGCGAAGCTGTATCTCGCACAGCTTGTTGGCCAATCGGAATTGTAAAATTTACCGCCAGAACTTTGAAGCGGATGATTTTCCGAGTGGTGCGGTCAACCTATTTGCTGCGGCGCGCGTAATTCCCTGGCTTTTACCCTTCGCCCGCCAGAAAACCTCCACAGCCGGGAAGCGCACTTTATACCCGGAGGTCACCCCTTTCGTCGCTCTCTCTCCGTTCCAGATAAGTAAATACCCTTTTTGAAATTATTAAACGTTCTTATTTAAAAATGTTAATTCAAAATAAATGAATTGTTACTTTAAAGAACCGGACTTTTAATTTAGTGTACCGTTTATTGTCTTTAGAGATTTAGTGTTTTAACTTAAGCTATAATGCGATGCGATGTATCTGTAGAACCTGGGTAATTGAAATTGGGTTTAGTGAATTGATTAATCTTTTAAGTCAAACCAGCGTCGCATTAGTAGGTAAATGGTGGCAGTCAGGCTTTGGAGCTTCCTAGAACCCTGCACCATCGCAATGCGATGATTGCGGGTGTGTACGTTACGCTACTGGTATGTTCTGTATAACAGTAGAAGTATTTTAACCTTTTGATTTATCAATTACTGTATTATTACAAAATTTACTGTTCTTTATGTGAATATAATCACTGTTTTTTTAAGCAGTTTCATATAATAGCTAAAATAAAGTGCAATATTTTTTTTAAAATTTAAAATATCTCTTTTCCTGAAGGTCATTTCAAAAAGGAATAGCAAAGTAATGCATCAAAATTGAAAATTTGTTCATTTACTATTTGTAAAGAACGGGCCCTGTTTATGTAATTTTTTGTCAATTTTTACCCATTTTTCCCATTTTAGTAGTAATAAATTATTTTTCTGATCTTAATTTTAGCTTTTTCTTTTCTTAAAATGTACTAAATAAATCTAAAAACCACGTACAGTATCCATTTATTTAAAGAAAAAATGTTGTCGCAAGTAGTTGGATACATTAATGATGTTAAAGCTTAATTCATAGCTAGAATAATTTAGAGTAAACTGGAAATTAAATTCCTAAGAAAGAACGATAGATCAAATAAATGAGTGAATTAAAGTAACTGAATGTTGTAAAATTGTTTGATAATATATAAGTATTTATCCAAGTTAAATATATCATTGTTATCTTTTACGCAGCTATGGGAGACTAACTCTACAAAACTTCATCGATCAATAAAATCGTGCAATATTGTGGCGGTGGGACTAATCCCCATCTGGCCTAGAGAAACTAGACCATATCCAAGAGCCAATAAATCTGTACAAAGTCAAAGCACAGCAATGGGGAGGGGGCAACAGTCTTCTGAACAGGAAAACCCCAGACATTGCAGAATGTGTTCAGGAGAAAGAAAAAGGACTGAGATGTTACATGTGATGCAAATTGGGAAGCTTCTTTTCCCCCTTCAAAATTCATGTATCTTACCTGACCAGTCGAAACTCACGAGAATGCCGTCTGATATGATCTGACACCCCTGAATGATATGGTGGATCCAGGGTGTCTTTGAAAGTACCATGGGCTTACAGGAGGGACTACCTTGGTTCTACATACTAATTCTTTAACCCTGTGTAGATCTCGGTCGACGTAAGGATTATGTGGTCCACCGGATCCACAGGATCGCTGTTAGCCGCTTTCGTAAGGTCCTCCACTACTTCGTTCCCGGGCAGGCCTACATGAGAAGGGACCTGCTGTAGATGGATAGGGTGAAGATCTGAAAGCTGTTGAAAAAGGTGTAGACTACTCCTGCTGGTACTGTCGCTGATTGATGGCCAATTCGATAATTGTTGGATGGAGGATCGGCTGCCTGTCAGGATCCAAATTTCAGAAAAAGCATGATCTTTTATGTTGTTGATTAATGAAAGACCAAGCATGATATCTATAAGCTCCGTTCTGAAGACAGAAGCGTGGTTAGCATTTCTTCTCTGAATTTTGATCATGCGGCCAGGTAGTTCAATTAAAACTCCACTGCCAGTGGTATTTTTCTCTCCCTTACTGCCACCAGCATCGATTTGACTACATCCAGTGAAATTCCATCGATCACCTCCAGGGCCATTTGCTTAAGAAATTCGAGGTGATCAGACATTTTATTGACATTAGGCATTAAATTAGAATGGAACGTGACCCTTTGGAGTCCAAGGATAGGGTTGATGTATGAAGTCAAGCAGTGGGGCTACACATTAAAAGTCAGGTTTTGTGCAAGTGCCTGGGAAAAGGGACTATTTCGTTTCAACCTTTGATTATATTTACAATGTTTTAAGTATTGAGAGGTTCTATCTTGATCACCATAACTGAGCAATTTGTTGAAGTACTTGGTCAAACAATAGTTTCTTCTTATATCTAGAGGCTGAAGATCGCACTCAGAAAGAACCGCGCAATCTATTCATCATTTTCTGCGTATTTTGACGAATCATGATATTCATTAAAGAAAATCTCAAAGCTTCCTGTTGAACAAACTATAAAAGCTGTGATCTGCGGAACGAAAAATAAACGCTTTTGTATAATGTCTTATGTCCCCATGTGTTCGTGTTTCATTTTGTCCATTTATGTGTGTTAAATGAAACGTTAAACGAAATTAAGATACCAAAATGTTTCCCATCCTTTCAACTCCCGCAAACGGAAACAAGCTAAGGATTATGCTGTTAATATATTATGAAATCGTCACACACACACACATTATGTATGTACCGGGTGGTTATAATTAAAGTTACGCTATTCAGAGGCCCGTAGAACCTATTCTGTTTATCGGATTTTGATGAACTTGGAATGTATGCTACATGGACTATTGGGGAAAAGGTTTCTGTAACAAAAAAATAATTTAAATTTTGACCACTAGGAGGAAATGGAAAAAGACAAAAAATATGAAGAAGGACAAAAAATATGTTAGAATTGTTAAATTTTATTCAATTACAGAATATGCCCAATATGTACTCCATTGATATCAATAACGTGTTGAAAGCCCATTATAGTGTTTTCAATGGTAGCGCGAAGCAACTCTCGAGGGATTTCAGCCATATGACGTATGAGGGTAGCTTTCTAATCAGTTCAAGTCCTGATTACTCATCTACAAACACGATCTTTTAGAAATCCGTACAACCAGAAATTACAGATATTTAAGTCGGTGAGCGAGAAGGCCATGAATCTGGAAGTATCTGGATAATCATGATTATCATCAAAGTTAGTATCAAGCAGTACTTGGACTTGACAAGACGTTGCTCCGTGCTCCGTGTGAGACGCTGTCTCTGAATAGTGTAACTTTAATTATAACCACCCGGTATATATACCACTATAGGAATGTTATTTTAACCACTGTATGAAAGTGTCCCCTGGCAGATATTTAAGATTGTATTGTAGTTATCCTATATGTGTTTAAAACATTTTATTCAAACTCTCTCTCTGTGAGTGCGTTCGTGTGTGTGTAATAAACTGATATCGCAACTCATCGCTTTAGAATTTGAACTGAAATTTGGTAATTCTTGATAGTATTGGGAATAATGAGTTATATTTAAATATGATTTAGAATAATGTGAAATTAACCATGCAAAATTTGGGTATTGGAGACGACTTCATTTTCAACAACATAATGACGCCAAGCACACTGCTCTCAATGTACGCCTCTCCAAGTTGTGTAGCTGGTATCTACAAAACTGTCCCCAAATTCTGAAAAAGCCTCCTAAATTCCCTAATTTTAACCTAGTGTAATAAATTTCGTGAGAATTTGAATTTAAAGTAAGAAAACTTGGCATATTAAATCAAAATGTGAAGTAAAAACAATAATCACAGGAGAATGGAAGAACATAGATGCAGAAATTACAAAAATCTAATGAAAACTGCACCAAGACGTTTAAAAGTTGTTGTGGACGTTAAAAGATATCTTACTAAGTAATAAACTATGAAAGAAATACCACATTTAAATCTATGTTGATATTTTTTAAAAGTGTACAAAGACTTTTGTGGCGTACTTTTTAAAGAGTTTTTTGATTATTAATTTTTCAAAAAAATAGTTATTCTATGTTTTAAAACTTGATGATGTTATTCGATTAAGAAAAATTTTAAGATATCATGGAAATAATACAATTCCAATACATTAATTTTTATTAATCGAAAACATTAAATTTTATCGGAAATTGCAAGTGTTCGAACCCTTTTGTGGTCCACAGTATATCTCAAGGGACATCATTTGTACAATTGATGGTACTTACGTATTATCGCTGCAGTTACGAACTTTATTAATAACTCACCAAGTTGGCAACCCTAATTTCCGATGTGTTGTACGCGCTGTATTGGCAACCATGTGCCCCGTTTCATATGATGTCGCCAACTGATTAACATCAGTGTTGTCACAATTTATGGCGCCCCCTCCTCCGTAAAATTGCAATAATAATGCAACCAATACGCGATCTTAATTATAAACCCCAATAGCATAAGTATTAAATTTGTATACGTTACTTTTTTAAGCAAAAAAAAAAAAAAACATGCGAGCGTGTACACATGTCAGAAGTGCTTTGGCGAACTAATTTATAAATCTTGTTTGTTTTTATACAAATCTAAAACTTTAAATTTCCAAGATTAAGAGGAAGGGAAAAAGGAAGATAGGTTAGGAATTTAATTGTCATTAAAATAAAAAAAATGTTGAAAATTAATGTAAATTATAAATTTAATTTTTTCAATTCTATTTCTTCAATTGTTTGACGTTGTTTGTATTGGTATTATTTGACTAAAGCAATATGATAGGTAAAATATGCAACATGTTCGTGTTTCAACATTATCTAAATATCTTGTAAAAAATAGCATCTATTGTTTCAAGCTGGTGTGTTTGGATTATTATTTAGCTGTAGACAAATTTTTCTAGAAAGCGCACCACCCAATCTGAAAATGAAAAAGTTATTTGAAATCAATATTTCTAATAAAAATAATTAAAGAGAATTATTAAAATAAATTTATTTTATATTGTTTGAAAAAATAATATAGTCAAATCTCAGATGTTGTTAAATTACGTGATTTTTTGTAAATATTAAAAAAATATAATCCAATTTAAATATATACAAATTTTTGTAAATTAATGATAACTCTAGAAATTCCAATTTTTAAATTAAAATTTCGTCAAAAGAATTTATGAAATATTGTTATTAGTATTTTATGCACAATGATTTATTGAAATCTCAAAATGACGAATTGTAAATAAAAATGCAACGTGTTTTTTGTCAATATTAGAAATTATTAATTAAGTTTTGTTTTTGAATTCAAAATTTAGAAAAGCGAATTTATGAAATATTTTTATTTTATGGTAAATGATTTATTAAATTATCAAATGACGAGTGGCAAGTTGAAATACCACATGTTATTTGTAAATATTAAAACTACCTAACCTTCAAAACCAATTATCATAAAAAATTGTAAATAAACAAAAAGATAACAGATATATTACTATTCGAATAATTGCTTGATACAGGACAACTTACAAATTTATTCACAAAGTTTTTTTTCACAAAGTTTTTCACAAAGTTTTTATTTATAAAATTCACTTACTGTTTATTCACTGTAGAAGTGTCTAATAATATTGTAAATATTACGCTATGCGACAGAAATGCCATCTAAAGTTCTAATAATTAACTAGTAAACGAATACACAACCAATAGGGCGTGTATTCTTTCTCGATATCCCGTATTCTCTCTCTCTCTTGTTCAATCTTTCTCACCTCGCCCTGTCTTACTCTCAATCGGTCTCGATCACTTTCTCTCTTTTCCGACACTTCCGTTTCATACCGGCGTGACGTTTCATCTGTAAAAATTTTACCCTCATGCGCTTAAAGAAGTTTCACTTCAAAAAAGAAAATTAAGTAATAGGATAATTACTATGTTATTTTTCTTTTTTCTAATTTTTAAATTGGAACATATTGCAAAATGCGGTAGCTTTTGAAGACAAAATATAGATATCAGCTAAATATAGAAAAATAACTCAGAGGGTCAATATCTAATCGTATACCTTATTTTGAAAAGCTTTCCTAAGCAAGACGAGCCCATGGAAGTCGCTAATACTTATTAAACTTGTTCTTAATTTAGTATTAATTAATTAGTTATAAATTACTCTGTGCAGCACTGATACATTAAAAGTACGCCGGCTGAAGTACCCGCTCTTTGCACGAGTTCATTTATAAGAAAATAAAAAATTATTGATATAATCGCTGAATTGTAAGGAGAGTAAAGCCAAGTGCGTGCCAATGTTTACAAAAATGTAAAATGATTTTTTTTAAATGATTGCTCAAATTATAATTAGTTTTAAGCAAACTATTTTTAAGCCTCACAGAATTAGCATTTAGAATTGATGTTAAATAATGAACAATAATATAAAATTCCTATGAAGAATAATTGTAATATTTTCAATATTTAAAGCGAAACGACTTTTCAACATGTTTTAAACCTGGAGCAGGCGTGCACTCGATACTAATAGCCGAGCGGGGCTATTGAGTTACCCCAATCCTTTTTTATAATTAGTTTTATAGTGCACAGTAAAAATCGTAATTCCAGTGAATAATTTAATTAAGAGAAAATATACTTACCTACTTTCAAGGACTTTTAAATTTTTATTTGATAATTTTAGGAAAAAAACCAAGAAACAAGAAAACTGAACTAAAATGTTTCAAATGTGCGTGAATTTAAAAAAAGACACAAATCACAGACACTTTTTGCCAACATTACAGGATTGTTATTTGCAGGCAAAACTGTCATATGTTCAAGTTATTGTAATTTTACTGCCCTTTGATGTTCGACAAATAGCACGTTGAACTTTTGCTTGCTTGTGTTTTTGACATAACAAAGTGTGTCTTCTGATACTTATGGCTTCATATTTTAGTTGATGGAGTTCTTTTGGTTTCATTTGGAAATTATTTTTTCGTTTCATGTTCATCGCTTTTCTCACACACACATTTACTTTAATATGCATTATTTCAGCAGGTTCATCCCTTTTTTTTATCAGTTTTAACTTTCTTCTATAGAGATCAAAGATGCCCATTTCTTTATACATATTCTGCTCATCATGCTCATTTACCTAACCACAACCACAATAAGACCTACAACAAGGCAATCAAAATCACTAAGGAGGATGTATTATGTACACAGAAAATATTTTGAAAAAAAAGTGATCGCACCGGGAACTCAGTAAATCAAGTACCTTAAGATTGACAAAAATTGTTTGTCACTCCCAAAAAAAGAGGGAGATATATAACAAATATATTTTAGTTCCCGTTAAAACTATCAAACAGGAGGATAGTGTCAGGGCCATTGGTAACAATTAAACGGTTTTGCCAGAATTACCGATTTCGTGCACTTTGTGCTCGGCGTGACCGTTCCCGGGTTAAACGTGTATGTAATACAATAAGGCAGTGCTTCTCAAACTTTCAATACTGGCGCCCTCCTTTTCAATCACAATTTTTATCGCGCCCCCCTCATACATTAATAATGTACTGAATGTAATAAAAATGCACTTTGACGCTAAAGCTACTATACGCGATCTTAATTATAAACCATACAAATTAATAGCATAAGTATTACAGTTTGTATACTACTTTTTTGCAAAATAAATAAATTAATTAAGTAAGACAGTGCTTCTCAAACTTTCACTACTGGTGACCCAATTTTCAATCATAATTTTCATCGCCCCCCCAATAATAATGTATTGAATTCAATAATAATGCACTTTGAGTATTAAATTTTGTATACGTTACTTTTATATAATATATATTTTAAGCAAATTACTTTTAAGTAATAATTATAATGTTATGTTATTTTTCCTTTCTCACTTTTTAAATTGGGACAGATTGCAAAATGACATTTAATTAAAAATTTATTTCGTCCATCATGCATTTCTAAAAGTACAAATGTCATTAGAACAAGTAATATAAAAAATAAATTTTAAGTCATTTCCTACTTAGGCCAACAAAGAAAAACTTATTTTAGTTACTTTCTATTAAATAGTTTCAATTAATACAAATATGTAATACATATGACAGAATCATAATGTTAAGCGACAAAAAAGAAAGCGATTTTCCTTGCAATTTTCCCTTTTCTTTTCTATATATGGGGTATTGGAATATTCTTTTTTCGTTACTATTTATTCATTAATTAAATTTAATTAGTGTAAGAAAATAGTAAAGTAAAGAAGAAATCACACACATTCTTAGAAATTAGGCCATCTCGGATGGAATTCGAACTACCGTCCTTCAGATTAGAAGCCCAGCGCGCTTTCCATTGCGTTACAGGGGACAGCACGCAAAGTTTTCCTTTCTATAAATGCTTTTGGATTATAATTTTTGTTTGTTACTATTTATTCATTTTTTAAATTTAATTAATGAATTAAAATTTGAAAGACCTGTATTAACATGAAGTGTCACCCACTACAAGTTTTAAAAAATGTATTTGAACTTGAATGAATGAATAGAAAGTATTTTATCAACGATTGAAAATTTGAACAAGATATTTATATATATGAGAGAGAGAGAGAGAGAGAGTGAACTTATAGTAGAAATTGAAAAATAGTCTACTTTATGTTGCGCTCTCTCATATCCATCACATCTGGCATTCTCGCGAGCGTCTGCGTGAGTCTGGCCAAACTTTCGGACGTATGCGCAAAACATGTAATAATGCTGTACCTCGTACAATTCCAATCAGTCTTGGTCCATTCGATTCTTCTATAGCTACCAAATCTATCTTGAATGTACATTTTATAATTTGCGCGTTAGTTGTAATTCACACTATTAAGTATTACTGCAGAAAATTGGAACAAAAAAATCATGGATAAATTTTTAAGTCGTAAGCGAACATTCGACGATAATAAAGCATCAACAAGTGCACAGACGAGCATAGTTCCGAAAATTAAATCAAGGAAATATTCTCAAGAATACTTGAATTTTGGATTTACCATTACTGAAGTAAATGGAGAAGAAAAGCCCCTGTGTGTTATTTGCTCAAAAATATTGGCAGCAGACAGTATGAAACCTAATAAACTTAAAAGACATTTCAAAAACGCTTCATGGGGAGTACAATAACAAACCTCGAGAGTTCTTTGAATCAAAATTAAAATCATATGGAAAACAAAAAACAATTTTAAAAAAAACTTTGTCAGTGAATGAAAAAGCTTTACTTACTTCTTACAAAGTATCATATAAAATAGCCAGATGTAAAAAGCCTCACACTATTGCCGAAGAGCTTATTTTGCCTGCAGCAATTGAGATTGTAGAAAACTATGTTTGGAGACAATTTTGCCAAAGAGTTGCAGTCCATACCCCTATCAAATGATACTGTTTCCCGTCGAATTGATGATATCGCTGAAGATGTAGAGCAACAGCTTTTCGGTAAGTTGCGTGATAAATTGTTTTCAATTCAGCTTGACGAGGCAACAGATAGCAATAAAGATGCTCATTTCATTGCGTATGTTCGATTTTGAAATGGTATGTCAGCGGTAGAAGAACTACTTTTTTGTAAACCAATAAAACTTAAAGCAACAGCAATAACATTATTTGATATTTTAAATAATTTTTATAAACGAGGCAAATATAGAGTGGAAAAATTGTGTCGGAATATGCACCGATGGTGCTCGTACAATGTCAGGAAGATTTAAAAGTATACAAGCACTTGTGAGAAACAGAAATCTCCACTGTGCATCTGGACACATTGTATGATCCACAGAGAAGCTCTGGATTCCAAAGAAATTAGTCCTGGCCTGAATATTGTGCAAATGACAGTTGTGACTGTAGTAAATTACATAAAAATGAGACCCCTAAAATCAAGAATCTTTTCTGACTTTGCAAAGACATGGGCGCAGTGCATTCATCGTTGCTATTTTATTGTGAAGCAAGATTGTTATCACGCGGGACATTTTTACAACGTGTTTATGAATTAAGAAATGAAATTACCATTTTTCTAGAAGAGGAAAAACCTACCGGAAGCTGAGAAATTTCGAGATAGTTTATTTCTGATGAAGTTGAGCTACTTAGTCGATATATTTGAGAAATTAAATATATTGAATCTTCAACTTCAAGGATCAAATGTACATATGTTTGACACGAGTGATAAAATTAATGCTTTTTGTAGAAAATTAGAATTATGGAGCCGAAATTTAAAGCAAAAAACCCTAGAAATGTTTGAAAATGCGGATAAATGTGTAAAAACTAAAAAATTGAAGAACAACATGTGGAAGTTGTTTATAAAACTATTGAATATCATTTAGCTATGTTAGCAAAAAAATTTAAAAAATTTTTTTTGCTGAGGACAACTTGATAGCAAGTTACGAATGGGTGAGAGAGATCCATTTCAAAATACCCCAAAAGGCTCTCCACTACCGAAGAAGAAAGTTTCATAGATTTCACATCTAGTGGTGAAATAAAAAACAATTTTGTAATAAAACTCTCTTTCAATTTTGGGCAGAAGTAGATGATGAATTTTCTGAACTGAAAACAAAAGCATTTCGTATACTTTTACCGCATTTTCAACATCGTACCTTTGTGAAACCGGATTTTTGCGGTGGCTGCTTTGAAGACAAAATATAGATCTCAGCTAAATATAGAGAAAGAACTCAGAGTGTCAATTTCTAATATTAAGCCTTCATTTGAAAACCTTTGCTCTGTAAGACAAGCCCATGGAAGTCACTAATAATAATTAGACTTGCTCTTAAATTAGTATTAATAAATTAGTTATAAAATGCATTGTGCAGTACTGATACATTTATAACACACTGTCTGAAGTACCGTTCTGCGATTATTTTTTAAAAAATAATACATTATTCTTGATATAATAGCTTAATTGTAAGAAGAGTAAAACCAGGTGCACAACAATGCATACAAAAATATAAAATGATTTTTAAATGAATGCTCCTATTATATATAGTTTAAAACGAACTGTAATTTTAAGCCTCACAGAATTAGCATTTAGAATTGATATTAAATAAGGAAAACGAATGAAAAAATTCCAATGAAGAATAATTGTGTTATTTTAATATTTAAAGCGAGAAACCTTCAAAATGTTTTAACCCGGAAGCAGGCGCCCACTCCACACTAACGTTAATGGTCGCGTGATCACTTCACCAAGTCACCCCAATCCTTTTTTTATAATTATTTTTCTCTGTGTTCGATAAAAATCACAAAATTGCAGTGAATAATTTAACTAGAGAAAATATACTTTACCTACTTTAAAGGACTTTTAATTTTTCTTTGATGATTTGAGAAAAATCCAATAAAAACTAAAGAAACCGTTCCAAATGTGCGTGACCTTAATAAAGAACATAAATCACAGACACTTTTCACTAACAATACAAAAACGTTATTTGCAATCAAACTGTCATATTTTGCTCACGTTATTGTAATTTTGCTATTCTTTGATGATCTACAAATATCATGTGTAACCTTTTTCTTGCTTGTGTCTTTTGACAAGGCGAAGTGTTACATTTATGGCTTCTTAGTTTTCTTGATATCTTAATTTTCTTGATAGAGTTCTTTAGGCAGCATTTGAAAATTAAAATTCAACTCAAACATTTCATGTCTATCACTTTTGTCATATTTACTTTCGCTATCACGATTAATATGCATTATTTCATAAGGTTCTTCAATTGCTTGATCAGTTTTATCTTCCTTCAATAGAGAGATCACAGATGCCTATTTTTTTTTATATTCTGCTCATTTACATTTATAAACCATAATAAATTGTACAACACAGCAATTAAAACCGCAAAGTTAATCGTAGGGGAAAGTATAGCATATTCATAGAAAATATTTCTGAACAAAAGTGGTCGTAAAGGGAACTCGATCAAAACAAGTACCTTGATTGTAAAAAACCGTTTGCCACTCTCAAAAAAGAGGCATAAATGTGACAAATTCATTTTAGTTTCCATTCAGACTGTCATATCGGAGGATACTGTCAAGAAACTGTGAACGAATAAACACAGTTTTACCAGAATTTGGAGTGATTCAGCGCCTTATGCGACCGCTCCCATGAAAAAAATGTATTCGATACAAAAACATCGATGTCAGTTATAAAAAAATAATTGTGTAAAACGTTTTTTATAATGAAATTTCAGATTACTCATAAAAATACATCTTGGCCAATTAATCCTGAAAAGTGCTCAATATGCTTATCCATACATCATAAAACTCATTTACATGGGGGAAAAAGCAACAGAAAAATATTATTTACAACTTTCCCAAAAGAAAAGTAGACGGAGTTAAGCATACCAGTAAGTCTGAAGGTCAAAGAGATGATAATCAAAAGTACTATTCTAGAGGTTACAAGAAACGTAATAAAAAAATCTCTCATCGCGGGATTACAGCAAAGCAAACAAAATATCTTTTTTATTTGGTTTTGGGATCAAAGATAGCTAATGAGCGTTTGAAGTGGAATCTTTTGAAAGTGGAAAACCAGATGATATATATAATTTATATCAGTGTAAATGTGTATTTTTTATTTTGTCAGAAAGCATTTTGTTTTACTTCATTCCAAAAAATAATTTTTAACGCCTTTTATATTTTCAAGATGCTCGCGCCCCCTCGAAGGGTTATCGCGCCCCCCAGGGGGGCGCGACCCACAGTTTGAGAAGCACTGCAATAAGGTTGTTTTAAAAAATTGTGTAAAACGTTTTCATTATTCTTTATATGTTTGGGAATACTCATAAAAATAAATCTTGGCCAAATAATCCTTCAAAGTGCTCTGTGTGCTTTTCCAAAAATCATAAAAATATTTTACAAGGAAAAACGCGCAGCAGAAATAGTTTATTTACAACTTCCCTAAATGAAAAAAACAAATACACATAAGAGCAGGTACGCCCCACAGTTTGAGAAACGCTTGGTAAACATAATACGTAAGTACCAATTCATAATTCACCATTCACCAATTTAAAATATAAAAGAGAAATTCTAAACTTATTCTGAAGAAATAAATTTGTTATTTTGTTTAAAAAAACTATACAGAGATTGAAACACAATTCAAAATTGTATGAAAAAATGAAAGATTGAATTAAAAAAAAAATTGATTTGTAGAGAGAGGCATTTTCAAAACATGGTTTTCTTTCATGATAACAAAAAAGTAGGATTAAAAACTAAAAAATCTAATCTTTTCTGAAGGCGTTTCTCCCCTTGAACAATTATCGGTTATATAGAATTTCTATAATTAACTTTATCTACTTTCTTTTATTTTTTCCTACATAAAATAAATGCTGAGTATATGATAAAAGGTTTTGAACATCTCTTCATTATTTTTCTTATATGTATCTAAGCTCTAAATTAATATTGAAAAAGAAGAAAGTGAAAAGCGTTTTTAGTTCTTAGATAAGTACCATGAAAATAATTATTCTAACGTAAAAATCTAAAAATAAGTTTCCTAAATGTGGCTAACATGGAATCTTAATGATTAATCATTGTTTCAGGATATAGATTGAATTAAATAAATCAATAGTAGAACGAACTACTTTACACTGCCTAGCTGTAAGACTAGAACTTCTCAAAAATCGATTCTAAATTGAAAGACATTCTAAAATATCTAAAGCTATAATATTATGTAATGAGCCAGTAAAATGATAAACAGTATTCATTAAAATAAGGAGCTTTTAAATGCTTAAGTAAAAACTTGAAACACGTACCTCGTCACTTATTAATGGCGAGAAAATATTACAATAAATGATCCCATGAAAAGAGGACCTTTTTAAGTTATGATTATTCAAACCTAAAATATATATACATAAAATCCATTGAAGAACAAGACCAATTTTTATATGTTAAAAATGTTGCCACTCAATACCGTGAAAGAAGAACAATTAGATTGTTACCAGATAGATGACGCTTGCATGAAAAATATTTTTAACTGAATTGGGCCATGCACACACACAAATAATTTTAATTATGTAATGTAATAATTTTTAATAACCATTTAAATTTTATAGAAAAGTAAAAACAATGATGAAAAGTCGTTTACTTAATATAAATATTAAAAAATTTCGAAAGAAAACAATACATTATTTTTTTTTCTGTCCTTATATTTAACGTATGTATTCCAACTGTAGTATTCATCTTTAAGACTAAATTGCAGAATGGGCTCAATTCATGTGACGTGATTGTCGCTTGATAGTGAAAGCCACATGATTTTAGCCAATCAATTCAGAAACTCATGTGACGGCATAGTCACACGATAAAAACTGTCTTCTGTTTCCAGCTAATCAGTTCACGAGCTCCGGTGTTGCCAAGTTTTGCTTATTGCAGAAACTTTCTCTTAAAAATTACATTGCCTACAAACTGCATTTTATTTAAAAGTGTAAACATAAAATACGATTTTTTTTTAATTTGAAAAAAAAAATTCTGAAGAAATTTTTTCCCTAACATTTTAAACATCTTTACCCAAGTATGAAGTTTTAAATTTTATCTGAGTTTTACAAACAGAACAAGTACAACTAGCTTAATGTTTGTTTATACTTCAATGGAAAACACGTGTTTGTTTTTATCATGTGACATCATGAATTGAGCCCATTGGCGACTGGTTGGCGTGTTTTTTTTTTTGCATTTTCCTCTAGATTGATAAGTGCGCCAACTGTGATAACCGAGCTGATTTCGGAGCTGGAAAGAAGAAATTGTTTTTGCTTGTGCGTAGTGCATTTTTTTAAAAATTTGAATAGTTTTGTATAAATAATACGTTCTGTAATACACAGCATAATTTTTATATAATTGCTTTTTTGTTGTTTTATTTTTAATTAGTTTTTTACTGCTTATTGTTATATATGTTATTTTTTTATTATTATTTTGATATATAGAATTAATTTTTTGTTGGTTAGTATTTAAACAGACGATTTTCATTCGATTGCTTCTCAAACTTAAATATTTTCATAATTTGCGTTCTCGTTTGTTGTTAGCTCGGATTTCTGTGCATATGTTCTAGTAAAACATTTTGCAGAGTATTTCACAACTCGTTTTTTGGCTTCATTATCCCGGTTTGGATATATTTTATTACGGTTATTTTATTTTGTCCATATAAATTTTTACAGATATTCACGATGACAACCAATGATATTATTATTGTTGCAAATGTGAATAAATGTAAACTGCTGCTTGTAAAAAAATCATCATCATGAAGGAATCATGTGAATTAAATGAAATTCAATGCACAAACGACTTGAATTAGTTGACGAAATTTTCAAAGGAAAAAAATATTAAGTATCCGAAATCAGTATTCGGTGTAGCTACCATGCGCTGTAAAAAGTGTTGCTATACAACATGGCATGGAGCCAAACAGATTTCGAATGTCTGCCTGTGGAAGATAATTCTATATTACTTGTATGCCCAGCAAAAGTTCGTCTTTTGAAGCTGCAGGACACTGATCACGAGCAGTACGCCGACCAACCAAATCCCACACGTGTTCAATAGGCAACATACCCCGTGAATAAGCAAGCCAAGGAAGAAGTTGCATGCGTTGGGCTAAACAGAAGTCTCGAACAGTCTTTGCAGCATATGGGAGAGCATTATCCTGCTGAAAGAAAGCTCCAGGGATGTCTTGAAGGAAGGCAACGACTTCGGGCTGTAGCACTTCACGTAGGTACCTGTTGCTGTTGTGATTACCCTCAATTCGTAGCAAATTGGATCGTCCATGATACGAAATCGCACCCCCAAACCTTTATGGACACTATGTCGTTCCATAACGCACTCTGCAAGGCAGCGTTCACCGGTACAGAGTCTAAGTCGAATGCAGCCATCATGGTCCCACAAAGTGAAACGTGATTCATCTAAAAAGCTTGCTTCAATGAGCTTGCTCAGCTTTGTGCTCATGAGTCCATTGCAGACGCAGACGTCGATGGTTTGCCGCGAAGGGAATCCTGTATAAAGGCACCCTTGCACGTAATCCATGGTGCAGCAGACGTCGACAAATTGACGAAGTTGACATTAGTACACCTGTAGCAGTAGACCAATGTTCTTTCACCTGGAGGAAGCTGTACGGTCATTCACCGCCATGTGGTGTAGATGTCGATCATCGCGCGCTGACGTTATCTTCCGTCGTCCACTGCCAGTTTTTCGAGTTTTTCGGTGCTCGTCAGTCCACTGCTTCCAAACTCGCATCACTCTCTGTGGAACTGCACCTCTGCACAAGAGCTCCTATTGCGCGATATGAAAATCTTCCTTTTCAAAGGCCGATAATCTTCCTCTGTTCAAATTGCGTAAGTTGTTGAAATTTCTCCTTACTTCGTCGTGGAGGCTTACTTATGTCTCACTAAACGTTCGCCACTAACTAATAATCATTAACTATTTTCACCGTCCCACTATAACCCTCTATTTATACGCTTTCACCTTCAGTTCAGAGGACGCTGCGCACGCCACTCATGCATGGTGGCTCTAAAATTTTACTATTTTACCTAACATCCTATTATTGATATTTGCTGCAAAGTTCATTTAATTCTGATGATTCCTTCATGGTCTTGCATTTTTTAGAAACAGCAGTGTATATTGAAGTATGTTGAGTATTTTGATAGGTTTCTTGATACGTTGCCTATGCATTAGGAAAGAAAGCTCTGTTACAATCGTGAATAAAAAACGGTTTATTTGGATCGTCGTATGCATGTCCGAACTGTGGGAAAAGCATGATTTTGAGAGGAAAGAAATGTAAGAAGCAGGCAGTAAATGAAGTTTTAAAAGTAGTGTAAACTATTTTTCCATTTTTAATTAATTTTTAAAAATAATTTTTCATTAAGAATTTTAATTTTTTAAAAATACTTCAGATTTGCAACGATTTTCAGTTTTAAAAGTTTTTTAAATGCTGTTTTGTGAATATTTCACTCAGGACATCGAACCGTAATTTTTTCTTTTCCGGTTTAACCAAGAAAAAAATATATTGTTTCAGTTCCTGTTTTCGTTCCGAGAACAATAACGGATTTCAGTTCAGCTCAGAATGGACAATTCTATTTCTATTCTTACTGGTACTAAAATATAATTCTATCATTAAAAAAAATTATATGGTTGACATGGAATGATGATAATTATAAGGTTGATGTTAAATTAAACAAAATTGATAAATTGGTTACATTACCAAAATGACTGAAGATATATCCAACCAAAATAAACCGATATTTTTTCTGTTCAATTTCGGTTTTCGTTTCGACCGAATAATGGGTTTTTCCAGTTTTTGGTTTCTGGTTCAGTTTAGGTTCGTAGCCCTGATTTCTTTTCACTTTTCCGGCAAACTTCAATGCGTTTTCTGGAGGAATTGCACTCCGAAAGACACACGTGGGAGCATGCCAATTTGGTAATTTTTTAAAATCGAGCCAACCAGTAATTGATTCTGCAGTTTCACAACATTTAAATTTCTTGTACTTTTTCTAACACAAAATTAAAACATTTGTTCTAGAAAAAATATAACATTCCTATATAAATATAACTTCAATTTTTCTAATTAAAATTATCTGTTTTTTTCATCTATTGTTATAAATCCTTAATCGAAAGTGTTTTGAAAATTTTAGGGATGGGTATGTTAGAAAGTAAGTTCATGATTTATATTGCTGAAATATAAGTACATTTAAATAAAATATATTTATCTGTTACGATATTTTCAAAAGCTAACTTATTTCCTTAAACTATAATAAAATAGTAACAAACGAAGAAATTCTTTTAATTAAAGAAATAAATTTAGCGGTTTATATTTGAAAAGCTACTTTTAGATGGGTTATGATGAGATTCATTTAATATATAGCTAGTTTTATACAATAGAGTGTATTTATTCTGCACAAAAGCTACTATGGTGTTCTTCAGTTTTTTTATTATAAATTCAATTGATGTTTCTAAAAGTTAGCAATATTCGTAAAAATTGAAAAGATTTGAACATGCATGGGGCATATAACAAAAAAAATTAAGTAATTAAATGACACGAACATTTTTAATTTTAATTTTCATTTATCTTTTTATGTACTTAAATCAGCATTTCTCAAACTGTGGGGGGCAGCCCCTAAGGGAGTGTGATAACGCTTCGAGGAGGCGCGAACTTATTTAAAAGTCGAAAACACATAATATTATTTTAAAAAGAATTATTAATGTACTAAAAGTAAACAAACAAAATACATTCTGACATAATAAAGTACACATTTACACTGATATAATAAGCTTTTAAATATATCAGTATAGCACAGTGTATTTTACAGATAATTTAACAATACTAAGCTAGAAACAAGATTAATAATTATCAGTGATCCCAAGGGCTTGCCATACATAAAATGATATACAAAAATTAACACTTACCTTGATCATTTCTACGGTTTATAATTAGTCCCTCACTGCGATTGAAATTTACGTGATTCACTGTCCAATGCCATCGTTTTCCACACAGGCGCGCGTGTTTGATGTATTGAGGTGGGGAGAGAAGGAACAAATAAGCAAATCCTTTGAAATAAGTAAATCCTTAGCAAATACTGCCTAAGAATTTTCATTGCATTTCAAAGCCTTCGGAATAATTTTATGGGCAGCAGTGTACAGAAAAGATCGTACTTCGGAAAGACGTATACATACATCTCCCGGGCAATTGACGCTTTGGCTGATCGAAACATTTATATACACCAGTGGAATCTGAGAGATTAAAGTCGTATGTTGTAGCCTTAGCGCCAAAGTATAGTATTATTGAATTCTATACATTGTTATTGTATAAAGGGAGGCGCCATGAAAATTGTAATTGATTATTGGGTCGAAATACTGAACATTTGAGAAGCACTGACTTCAATATTCCCTTTTTATATTCCTGCATTTTAGTCTCTTTTTATGCAATTTAATATATTAGAAACACTTCCGAAAATTTCCAAGATGTCATACTCTAATTTTTGATTCAATTTGTCTAATTCCTTTTACTTCCCCTTCATTGAATTTTATTCGCTTCCTTTGTTACTTCTAAATTTATTGTGAGAATCTTCCCCCCATTCTTTCTCGTCTCTTTCCAACAAATATCCTTAGTTATTCTTTAATTTATGTGAATCCTGCAATCGTAAGTCAGCTTTAAGCCAGCATGGTTTCTTGAAACGAATCCGTATTGATTCCCCTCCCCCCCTCAAACTGTTACAGTTTCTGTATTTGAGTCTTACCGGAGAAATGGTATATGTGCATCTCATTTTACTTTCCTTTTTTCTCCTTCTGCTTCTCTGGCTTATCAGAAAAACTTGAAACTAATTTATATTGATAAATAAAGAATAAAAATAAAAACCCTCCGAAGAATTTGTTTTTATCCTAAAAATGTATATTGTTTACTTTTAAAATCGGATGAATTGTCGCTGTAAGTGTGTGAGAGGTTGGCACCTCTCTTTTAAGCACCTAGATATGTGGGAGGTAGGGAAAAACACACTTGCCATGATTCAATCAATCTATTTATTTATCACACAATAAAAAACACAAATCCATTTAATAATACTAAGGGAATGGCTCGATGCACCGTGAAAGTGGAACAACGAAGGTAATACCTGAAGGATTAGGAGACTATCAAACTTGATGCGTACTCTATAAAGGATCTAACCTATCATCCGATTTAATCTAATATCAATTTAATCTTAGTGAACGTTCGTCACTTTAGAGCTTCCTCCTCATAAATCTCTTAATCGCAATACTTCAAATATGATATCCTCAACAACAGTCTCACTTGGTTTCTTGCTTATTTTCTCTCCTACTGTCGTTTCAAGATAGAAAACTTCGACTATATATAGTAAGTTAATTTGAATATCACGATTTTCTTCTTGTGAAGGGTTGGTTGTGAATAACGCGAATTCATAGCCCAAAGATTTCGCAAGATGATTAGTTGAAGGATTAGTTGATTAATTACTAATACTAATGAACTTTATTTAACTACTAATAAAAATTTGCTACGTTATTCATTTGTTATAAATAATGATGAAAATTTATTGTAACAAAAATGAAACTTATCAATTATAAGCAAAATGAAAGAATAACTAATGAAAAAAAGACATTTTTGAAATATGTGTGCTTTTGAGATTTCCTTATACATATCGAGTATTGTATGGTCCTTCACATGAATTGCTACAGATTTTCGATAGGCGAGAGAAGAATATCTAGAATTAAATGCTATTGCCTACTGTAGAAGTGTATAATAACAAGGAATATATATATACTAGCTGGTATACCCTTTCTTCGTACGAGTGAACTGAAAAATTAAACAACACAGATTGAAGGATAAAGAAGTTTTTAATGAGTTAATTTTACGTGAATTGCGAATTAAACAAAAAAAGCTCTCCGCATATCTCAGCTGAAGAAAAGAAAGAAAGAAAAAATACCTTTGTTTAATTTTAAGTCTGTAGATCTAATAGCTGATAAAAAGGATTTTTTCTATATTTATAACTCCCAGTAACACTCTTGAGGGTCGATTTTTGAAAATACCTCCCTAAGCTGATCTCTGATCAGCAAAAGTAACACATTGTTAAAAGTTTTTCTGACGCTTAAAATATTGTAAATAATTTATATCTGAAAGTATCATACATTAATATTACTTTCTGTTGAATTTATTTTATGTTAAAATTGTAATACTTGCAAGCAACGCTGTTTTCTAAATAACAATGGCGATTCAATGAAAAACATAGCGAAATGTTGACGATAGAGAAGTTGGCAAATAGCTAGCTACTTTCATAGCTCAAACTTTATTAGATCTTTGTAAGACCCGCCATGTAGGAGAGCGATGCACGTTAATGCTTTATCTACCGCATTATGATTTACTGCAATTTTTTTCATGCAATATGTTTTTAGGTCACTAGATTGAAAATTAAGGGACATACATAAACAAAATACTCGACTTAGGGAAATTTAATCGGTTAGAGCTAATAAATTAATTAAAGATATTCAACTGTAAAATTAATTATATACACCGTTTACTTAAAATAAATAGTCAAATCGTTTTCTAAGGTCTCCATAAACATACAAAACTTAAGACACTTAAATTTTGACATTAATTATTTTTTTGGGAAAAAATGATAATCTTTGCAATCTGCTGAAAACACCGTGAGCTGAAAATGCAATATCTGCTACAAAACTATTCACCTTCCCCGCTAAAATACTCATCATAGAACCCGTGCTGTCATATATCTTAGAATAGTGGATTTCAAAGAATATTCCAGCTAAGTATTGGTAGAATATATTCCTGCTAAATTGGTGTGGCGTGGTAGTTTGAGGAAGGGGGTGCCAGCTCAGGTGTCGTCCACATCACTTGACCATGGTTCAAAATTACGTGGTCCGTCGCCAAAAGCCCTTGTTTAGCTGAACAGTGCAACGTTAATATTCACTCACTCCAAAGAATACAGTACAGTAGTTATAATTATTTTTATACTTAAAAATGCAATATCTGCCTATTCAATTAAAATTATAGCGTTATAATTAACTACTAACCACACAAACAAATTTTGAAAATTTGTCCACATGATGTTGCGTGAAAGACAAAGTTTATTCAGACAGACAACAAATGCATCTTACATGTATATAGATTTGTTTGAATTCTTGTGTATTATTACTTTTGTAAGCCTCATGACATACTTTATGGTGTACCAGTCTTTTGAAGCTGACTGAGCTACAGCAACATTTAGCTGGGTATAGCTAGTTATAACCTAAAATTAAATCGTAAAAAGATATCAAAAATAAAAGACGGCTCAATATTTTGAATAAATCAGTATAAACATTTTCGTACAAACACAATATATATATATCGTAAAATATTTATTTTGCTATTTCCATTTAAGACAGGTATCAAACAAAATTTTAAAAATAGTCAAAAACAGATAAAAAAAACATATTTAAGAAAAATACCACTGATTAATTCTGCCAAAGACATCGCAATGTGCAAAAAAATATTTGCAGTACATAATAACCAAAAAAAAAAAACGTAAGTACTAAAATATAGAAAAAGCAAAAATTATATATTGAATTAATTAAGGTTTACTGTGGAGGGAAAAATTAAACAGGCTAAGATAATACTCATAATATTAATTTCATATTAGTGTTGGCTACTCATTTTTGGCATGATTTTGAAATCACGCCAAATTGGTATGTAGCGGCCAGTCTAATGTTATAGTAATGTACAGAATTAGAGGCACTTATGTATTATCGCAACCTATTGGTGACATTATACAAAATGAAGCACATGATTGCCAATTCAACGCATACAAAATTGGGATTGCCTAAGTGGCGAGTTGTCTTGAACGTTGACGATTGTGCAATAATACGCAAGTACTAACAAAATTATCCAAAGTATATATATCCCGAGCAGAAAAATAAATTGAAAAATGAAGTACAATACTAACATTAACTGATATAAAAAGAACTGAACTAACTTTATCAATGCAAAAGCATAATTTGAAAAAATAAGGTATTTACATATAACCGCAACCTATTGGCGATATATAAAACGAAGCACATGACTCACAATTCAGCATATATATGACATGCGAAATCGGGGTTGCCAACTTGGCAAGTTATTTTGAACGTTGGCGATTGTTAGGATAGTACATAAGTTCCAAAAATAATTTATCTTACGACTACCTGCTTCCTCAACAGGTATTTAAGCCATTTGTCTGTTTTGTTCATTCTCTGATGCCTATTACTACCAACACTGCTTTTGCTTGGACAGTATGATTACCCAAGTTTGATTTTCTGCAAGGCAATTTTATGCACTGAAGCCAATAGTACGCCCTTAAAGTTTAAAATAAAGACACATGAAATTGCAAAGAACTGTAGCATATCCTATATTTTAACTCACTAGATGGTAGCACCTTACAATAAAGTGTTCATCTAGAATAGTACTAGTTTTCTCCGCTAGGGTTGCAGTATATATATACGTTGTGCTCATGGGTAATCTCTCTCTCTCAACACTCGCAGATGATTTAGAACATGTGTCTATAATAAAGTTAAAGTTGTTAAGTTTTATCTGATTGCATCCTGATTGAACATTAACGCAACATATCCTTCAATGGTGACCTGCATGAATAAGATATTATGGCATTAAAATAATGCTTTATTTTTAAAATTTTCACGAAATAGCTAAATATTGCGTAAGAACTGGTAACCACGTGTAAACTTCAAAATGAATGACGTAGGCGCCGTCAAGATACCGGCATATAACTTTTTCACGATCCTGCTCTCTGGTTCACAATGTGCGATAGCACATTCCAACTTGGCTGTCCCAAGGCAATAACAGACAGCAAAACAAAGGAATTTAATTACATCATCGCATTTACCACCGGAAGCAGCAACCATCATTCGTGACGTCATTATGAATCCCGACCCTGTGGAGACCTTACGAAAAAGCGAGAACGGAGCTAATAAAAGAAGCGTGTGAATCATCCCATCGAAATCAGGGAAATTACTCATCGGAGAAGAACTCGGAGATAGACGTCCCAGCGAACTATGCGCGTCATGAGGAGGCGCGCGGAATCTCATAGCGTTCCCGATGACCTCATGCTTGAACTTTTTCAGCAGCATCTGCCCACTCGTGTACAATCCATTCTTGCAGCTATAAGCCCGCTGACACTGGAGAAAGCTGCCGAAGTAGTCGATCGAGTCATGGAGGTGACGCCAATTGCGGTAAGTGCCTGTTCCGTTTCCTCAGACAAAAATTCCATTGAAAGCCATGTCCTTGAAGAAATAAAAAATTAAATTTTGCGCATTGATGAAATTTCGCGTAGCAGAAGTCGTAGTCGCAATCGTAATCTCCCATTTTCATAAATGTAATCGCTCTAAATCAAAACATACGAGCAGTGCTGGTGCCATTACAAATTTGGCTCAGCAGCTCAAAAATGTCACCCTCCATGTAAATTCTCAAACGAGTCGGTTAGGTATAATGGCGACTACTGCCTTGCCAGAAATTCTCGTCGCCTTTTTATTCGAGATAGACGTACTAATGTCACATTTTTTAATTGACACGGGATCTGATATTGTCCATAATTCCAGCAACAAAAACACAAAGAGCAAAATAATTCACAAATGACACTTTCTGCCGCCAATACATCACCCATACACGTATACACAACTCAAACACTTTCTTTGGATTTAGGCTTAAGGAGAATTTTCCAATGGACATTTTTAGTTGGTAACGTTTCAACTCCAATTATCGGTGCTGATTTCTTGTACAACTTCCGTTTAGTGCCGGATATAAGTAAGCAAGCATTGTTAGACTCGGAGACAAATATTAAATGTCATTGTATTTTAGGCAATAGTAGAATTCATTCAATTAAAACTGTGTCAGGAGATAGTGTTTATCATGAACTTTTAAGAAAATTTCCTGACATCACAAAACCTCCCCGGCCTGATCAAGAAATTAAACATTCCGTAGTCCATTACATCGAAACAAATAGTCGACCTGTAACAGCTAAAGCTCGCCGCCTCGCTCCCGATCGTCTCCGCATCGCAAAAGCGGAATTTGAGAACATGATTACTCTAGGTCATATGCGACCTTCCAAAAGTAATTATGCCTCACCTTTACATATGGTTCCTAAAAAGACAGCACAGAGTGGCGACCAGTCGGCGATTACCGTGCACTCAATGCTCAAACTATTAAAGATAATTATAGCGTTCCCAATATTTTAGATTTTACTTCTAATCTTCACGGTACAAAAATTTATTCTCACATTGATCTCGTGAAGGCATATCATCAAATTCCAATTAACCCAGATGATGTACATAAAAGTGCAATCATCACACCTTTTGGGTTATTTGAAAGCACTCGGATGCAGTTTGGTCTTTGCAATGCCGCTGCTACATTTCAACGATTCATAGATGAAGTCTTGCGAAATCTTCCATTTGTGTTCGCTTTTGTAGATGACATTCTGGTCGCGTCTTCTTCGCCCGAAGAACATTTACAACATTTACAAATTTTATTCACACGATTACAACAATATGGACTATCTTTAAAGCCCTCTAAATGCATTTTCGGTGTAACTTCAATAAAATTCTTAGGCTTTAAAGTATCTGAATCAGGAATAGAACCCTTGTCGGATCACGTCGATTGCATTCTAAATTTTCCTCAACCTACTACACTCACGCAATTAAGACGTTTCCTCGGGTTATTTAATTTTTATCGACGCTTTGTTCCCAAAGCTGCTCATTTATTAGCCCCACTAAATAAATTTTTGGAAGGAATTAAAAATTTTAAAAAGTCTAAAAAAGTTTCCTGTAAAAATTTGCGTGACTCAATTCAATGGACTGAGGAGGCAGAGCAGGCATTTAATGATGCCAAAAACGCTTTAGCTGACGCAACTCTTCTTCGACATCCCATTCCAGGTGCAAAATTAAGCCTTTGGACTGATGCGAGTGAAAAAGCCGTAGGTGGTTCTCTTATGCAACTTTGCCAAAACAATTGGGAACCTGTTGCCTTTTTGTCAGTGAAACTCTCGAAAAGTCAGCAGAAATGGTCCACATATGACAGAGAACTCCTGGCAATATATATTTCGGTCAAACGTTTTCGTCACATGCTCGAAGGAAGAGACTTCATAATCTACACAGACCAGAAGCCTCTCATGTATGCCTTTATGCAAAATCCTGACAAGTGCAGTCCACGGCAATGGCGACATCTAGATTTCATATCTCAATTCAGTACCGATGTTCGTCATATAAATGGTACCCGCAACGCAGTCGCTGATGCACTTTTCAAGAATTGAAGTGAATCAAATATCCAATTCATTTTTAGATTTCGAGGCACTTTCAAAGGCTCAACTAGAAGACAACGAATTACAAAGTTTCCAAAATGACGAGAAATCTTCCCTTGTCTTTAAACGTGTGCCATCTCCAGTATCAGCCACTGAACTTATCTGTGATACTTCCACTGGCTCTCCCAGACCATTTGTACCACATAATTTTCGTAGGACCATATTTGAGCATTTTCACAACTTAGCTCACCCTGGTGTTGCAGCATCTTTCCAACTCATCGCATCCAGATATGTTTGGCCAAACATGCGGAAAACAGTGAAAGATTGGGTCCAGAATTGTATTGCTTGTCAACGTTCAAAAGTGCACAGACACACGAAGACACTTCTGGGCACTTTCGCCTTACCTGATGCAAGATTTTCACACATTCATGTGGATTTGATAGGTCCTTTACCATCATCAGAAGGAAAATCTTTTGCTTAACAATTGTCGATCGATTCACTAGGTGGCCAGAAGCAGTAGCCATAGAGAACATTACTGCAGAAACAGTTTCCCGTGCCATTTTTGACACTTGGATCTCTAGATTTGGTTGCCCAGTTTACCTAACGACTGACCAAGGCCGACAATTTGAAGCTGCTCTTTTCAAAGAATTAACGAAATTCCTGGGCACAAACCGCATCAGGACCACATCATACCACCCACAAGCAAACGGTTTAGTGGAACGTTTACATAGAGTGCTAAAGAGCGCCTTAATGGCTCATGAGAATATCAAGTGGACTGAGACCCTACCTGCAGTTCTTCTTGGCTTGCGAGTAGCTGTGAAACCCGACATCAATGCTTCAAGTGCAGAATTAGTGTATGGTGTTTCCCTCAGATTACCAGCCGAGATATGCACTGACACATCTTCAATGCCACTAGACTACGGATTTGTGCAACAGTTGAAAACCAAATGAATCATTTAAAACCCTTGTCAACATCCACTCATGGATTTTCAAAAATTTTTGTGCACCCTAAATTGGATGACTGTTCTCATGTGTTCCTCCGTGTTGACAAAGTTTCCCCATCATTGTCTCAGCCTTACACAGGGCCACACGAAGTTCTATCAAGGAATGACAAACACATAACCATTAATATAAATGGAAAGAAAAGTTGTGTGTCACTTGATAGAGTTAAACCAGCATTTGTGTTCAGGGATTTGCCCGATACCATTCCTGATCCTATCATTAGTGCAGAATCATCACATCGCCATCCAGTGACAACAAACATACAAACTACCAAATCAGGTAGACGGGTAAGATTTCCTCAGAGACTAATAACTGAAATTAAATAAACTATTCAAGTACCAGATGGACATATATATTTTTTTTCTAGGGAAATTTGTTTGATTTTTCATATCTTATGATTTTCATACCTTTTCATATTATGTATATTTATGTAATGTAATCTCAAATATCTGTATGCATATTATATTTTCTTACAACGTAATTTCAAGCATATATATATATATAATTTTCTTTTCAATGTAATTTTCAAGCATATTTCAAATAATTGTATTTGAGATTGTTTGCTCATGAGCATGTCATATATCGTTTTTTCGATTCTCTCCATCACTGGGGGGATACTTTTGTAGCATATCCTATATTTTAACTCACTAGATGGTAGCACCTTACAATAAAGTGTTCATCTAGAATAGTACTAGTTTTCTCCGCTAGGGTTGCAGTATATATATACGTTGTGCTCATGGGTAATCTCTCTCTCAACACTCGCAGATGATTTAGAACATGTGTCTATAATAAAGTTAAAGTTGTTAAGTTTTATCTGATTGCATCCTGATTGAACATTAACGCAACATATCCTTCAGAACCATATTATTGGATCAAGTGTAGTATAGGGGGGCTACTTGGCGCAGTCCTTTATTTTAGTGACTAAAAGTGGTCGCCAAGGTACTTTTTTCGGTATTATTTATTTTAGAATGAATTCGATATCTCACTATGACAAGTAGATAAAAATCGAAAAATAAGAAGAAAAATCGCCAAATCCCAAGTGGTCCCCCTATACTACACTTGAACCGAACTAAAATATAACCCTTATCAATGAGAAGTTTTAGTTTGTCAAAATTATAATCTTCGCATTCTAAAGAAATAAATAAATAAGTTGTAATTTGTAAGCAAAATCTCACACATAAACATCCCGCGACAATACCTAAACGTTGCCAAAACAACAAAACAAAATTTTAGTTGTTGAAAGAATAATCCTTAAAAAAATGATTTATTCGAAAAATAATCCTTATTTAATATCATTGAATAGAAAAATTGAATAAATATTTCAACTGATAAATATAGTTATAGTAAAAATATGTAATAATTTTGAAAAACTGCGTGTAAAGCATAAATGTTCCACTTAGTGAGAAATGTGACATCATATGACGTCATAACACTGGAAAATCACTTAAAAATTAAAGTTTAAAAAGTTTAGAAAGAATTACGAACGCGAAACCTGTTTAAGAACCTTTCCCATGTAATTTTGTATACGTGTACCAAATTTCTCGTTATTTGGTTGTCTGGATCTTTAGTTATAAGGGAACAGACAAACAGACAACAAATGCGTCTTACATATATATATATATATATATATATATATATATATATATATTAAGTCAATTCCTACTTAGGTCAACAAAGAAAATTTTTATTTTAGCTAATTTTTATTAAATAATTACAATTAATATAAATATGTATATACATACGACAGAATCGCAATATTAAGTGGCCAAACAGAAAGCAATTTCCTTGCAATTTTTCATTTTATTTTCTATGTATGGTATTGGACAATTATTTTTGATTTTACTATTTATTCATTAATTAAATTTAATTATTCCAATAAAATTGTATAGTAAAAAGATATCTCATTCTCAGAAATTAGGCCATCCCAGTTGGTATTGGAAGACACGACCTTTGGATTAAAATTCCATTGAGTTCTGGGTAAACAACGAGCGATTTTTCTCTCTATACATAGTGTTGGGCAATTATTTGTGTTTCTTACTATTTATTTATTTATTAAATAGAATTAATGAATTAATACTTGAAAAACTATATTAAGTGTCAATTGCCATCCACTACAAGTTCAAAAAATTTATTTAAATTAGAGTGGATGAATAAAAACTATATTTTATTAACGAGACACACTGGAAATTTGAACAAGAATATATATATATATATAGGTGACTGTGAACAGTATAATAGTAGGAATTAAGAAAGAATTTAGTTTTTTTTTATCAAAAATAGAACATTTCTTTAATATTCGAGGACAAACATTTGACAAAAATAAAATGTATTCACAAAACACATTTTAAAATTGGAAAATTTTTAGCATAGAAAGAAGTATCTCAAAGTTCTTGTCATATGTAATATATACTATTGAAATTTATGAGTAATAATTAAAAAAAATCATTTTTACTGTAACATGTGTCGAGAAAAATTCTATCTACATTATTTTGAGAAAAATACGGGGTTTTTTTGGCACTGTTACTAAGCATGAATGAATCAAACAAGGATTATCGCTATATGTTTGTGCGTGTACGACGTTTTGAAAAGATTTGTATTCTTTCATGAAGAGAGCCTACACTACACAACCTCTTAGCAATGAACATCAACGACATTTGCACTGAATTCTGGATTTTGTTATATACTAATTTTAACTATCGTATTTTTCTGAATGTAAGCTGATTCGTGTATATTATAAACTGAGAATGAGTGTATTGTTTCCTCAAAAACTAAAACAATTTCTAAACTTATATTTGAGCAGGACTGAAAAGAAATATCCTGTAATTTTCAAACAGGTCACAACGAGGGTAAAAATAATGATGAGTGGATAAAAAAAATAAAACATTTTTCAATCACTTGCTGCGAAAGTAAAACGCAAACGATATTTTTAATTCAAGTAATTTTTAATTCTTTCCTATCAGAAGCTTGCACATTTTCTCTATTCGTTTGTTATCTTGTACACTATCTGCTCGTGTTTATTTTTGTGTGTAGGAAACAAGTAGATAGAGAAATTTGTATACGGTGCTAATAGTCGACGGCACGTTTCATGCTCTGAAGGAAAACTCACTGCCTGTCGATTCTATGCATTCAGACATACCAATGAGTGAATATAAATTTTACATACTGTGTTCAGAAAATTCGATTCTGACACTGTTTTTGAAGGTACTATGAGTTTTTTTCCAGTTTTAGATTAAAGTGTTATTTAAAATACCCAGAAATCAAAAAAATTAAAATAACATTAGCATGGATAGGAGAAAATGTTGAAATCGCACCTTTTCCCCAAGCTTTCTCCGAAAATACAGGTTCACGGGGCACGCGCAAAGTTTATATTCGTCAAGATGGGCGATAACATTACAGTATGGTACCTTGATATTTTTGCAGTTTTAGGAATATTGTATGTTTCCAGTATTTTTTAATTTATATTCATAATTAATGTTAACATATATTATGTAATTATTTTCTTTTACTAATCTTTATATATAAAAACCTTCTGTGCTTGTGTTTGTCACTAAACTCCTCCTAAACGGCTGGACCGATTTCGATGAAATTTTTTGTGTGGGTTCAAGTAAATTCGAGAATGGTTTAGATTCACTATTCGGTCCGATACCTCAATTAGTTAAAAAGATATTAATTAAAAAAATTAAAAAATACAACTCAACATTCACCTGCATTGTTGTGACAACGCTATTGTTATAAATAAGTAATATAAAAAAAAATTTAATCAATTCCTACTTAGATCAAACAAGAAAAAATTTATTTTAGCTACTTTTTATTAAATAGTTACAATTAATATAAATATGTATATACATATGACAGAATCACGACATTAAGTGGTAATTCATTTTTATTAATTATCATTAAAGTATCGTTTTGTCATCCAAAACAATCGTGTATATAAAATTTCCTTTCCACTGAATACTTTAACACGCGAGGAAAAAACCTTTTCAAATTTTGACCTAAGTCGCCAAATGGGTCGCTAAGTTGCCAAAGTGGCTGTATTTGTAATTTTTTTAATAATTAGTTTTAATCAATGAATTTTTATTAATTATAATTAAATTATTGTATTGTTATCCAAAATAATCATGTACATTACATTTCAGCTCAATTGAGCGCTTTAAAATGCATTTTATTAACGATTGAAAATTACACCAAGATAAATAAATAAATAAACAAACAAACAAATAAAATATGTATAGAGATCGTGAGCTAATAGTAGGAATTGAAAAAAACGTAAGTTGGTGTAGAAAATTGATTTTCAGCCAAACTGGCCAAACCCGGTCTTTATTGTTACGAAAATGCAGACACGATTCACGCTTTTTAGCGCGTTTTTAATTAATATCTTTTTAAATAATCTTTATATATGTAATTCTTCTGTGCGTGTGTATGTAATTGAACTCCTCCTAAATGCCTCGACCGATTTTTATGAAAGTTTTTGTCTGTTCCAGTGGACTCGAGAATGGTTTAGATTTATAATTCGGCTTCGAAATGTTTATTTAATTAATATTTTATTTATAAATGGTTGATCTTGGAATGTTTTGGATTGGATCCGGCAGACTGCGCTACGATTGCAGTATAGAATATTCAAAAATATTTATTATAATTAAAGTTGGTACCGACAGTTGGTGTTGTGATCATATTTCAGGAAAATATTTTGTCATTTAGTGTTATTATTTTGTGGAAATAAATCGTGTGTTAATTAAATTATTACATTCAGATGTAATTAGTGTTTGAAAAGTTTTGAAGTGTGCATAAAAAACTATACATTCTACAAATTTAGTATGCAATTGAAGTGAGTATTTTACATGATTTTCTATTAAATTTACACGTGCGTTGACAATTATCCTAACCTACAAATCTATTTGTGTAGCTAATTGATTACACACATTATTAAACTTTTTTTTATTTAAAATTATTTCTTATCGGAAATAGTTTGTGTGTGTGTTTCACTTCTAAGCAACCCAGGAGTATAAAACTTGGCACATAAATACATTGTAATAACATTTTAATACAAATTTTACTCATAACGCTCCAGATTGTTAAAGCTTATTCATAAAAATTTGGAATTTTTGAATTTAAGATGTGTGTACAGTACAACATCTGTCGGGTCCTCTAGTATAGTAAAAAAATACAATTATTATTAAATGTAATAATTAAATAATATTTTTTATTTATAAGAATTGTCTTTTACTATATCTATTTATAAATATTATTACATATTATGTTATTTATTTACAATTATTAATATGTTCTTTATTTATATTTATTATTTTGTTATTTATTTATAATTATTACGTTACATGAGTATTCGTATAAATGATTTTTATATTACAATACGATGGTTTTATTTTTTTAAATAATTACTATTTAATTATATTTTATGATTATTATTGTTATATAATAGTTAATACTGAATCATACTATATGAGTATCATATATAATTACTATTAAATTATATTATAAGATTATTATATACTGCATAATATTATTAGTACATGTAACTTGTATTATATTTTATTGTTATTCATTATTTATTGATTGATCTTGGTTATTCTTAATCTCTTCCTATAGTCTTCATTTAAAATATATTTCAATGTATTTCGAAACAACTTTTTAAAATTATCTATCTGACGATTTAATACCGCTAAGCTGTCATCTTGGATTCCATTCCAGCGACAACAAGCGTTGCGTGGCGTGATTCCTTTATCACGCCAAGCAGCACGTGGCGTCATGCCCCTTGATATCAAACTAGTAACGGATCCTTACATAACCCAACCCAACATACTTTAACTTTAAAAAAAGCTCCAAAAATTATCGACTTATATATGGATTTATACAGTATTGCTAATGCAGCATCTTCAAGGGCATTTCGAATGGGATGTTAGGCAAGAGAAAATTCAAACTACGAGTATGTCTAAAAGAGGAAATGGAATAGGACTTGAGTTTTAAGGTTGGGTGATCTTTGATGAGAAAATATTATCTGTTTAGCTTTATATGCTAATATGCAAGTCAAATTGGTAGCAGAGTTTCGGTTAGTTTATAATTTTGTTACATTTATATTATTACGAATTTTGTGTAAATAATGTAAATAATTTTTATTTGGGTGTTTAATACATTTAAATTACTCTATGTTATATTTATTTCATGTTAGAATTGTACTATTCACAATCAATGCCCGTCCCTTACGTTATAATGGCGATTCAATGAGAACTTGGCGAAATATTGGTGGTAGAGCCAAGTTGGCATCATTTTTGGTGACCATGTTGGCGAGTTTGGAACCCTCTGAATTCTTCTCGAAATTAGTGGATCTCTCCATTAACGTCACGCTCGATGACACGAGCGGTTATATTTCTGGAAGTTTCTGTCACGCCTATAAATAGGAGTGCCAGCCGCAACTGGTCAGTCTTGATTAAACCAGCGAGTAGTGAGGATTGTTTTGACTAGCGATTAGCTCGACTGTGCTTGTGAATAATCTTTTACATACGTGTATTTTAAACACGGATAATTGTGTTTGATTGCTGTGTTGAAGGTGTGAAGACCTTCGAATATTTACTCTGTGAATATTGCTAATGAATCCTGTATTTAAAGGATTGGATTTTTCTTAATAAATTGCATCGCTCTTGAAGAACTGTTTATTGTTCTTTGTGATTATTTTGCATAAAATCCTGGAACCCGGATCTACGTAACAATATACATATTGTTGCTCTACATACGCTAGCGAAGTCAGAATATGATATTAATATTGAAAATTTCTGTAATTAAAAAAATTTGAGATTTGATTTTATTTCTTAACGTTATACAAAACATTCTAAATCAAATCATGAGAAGTCACGAATATCTTATTATTTATCTGGATATAACTTCCGTATTATTTGTGTTATGTTACCAAATATATTTTATTTAAAAAAGATTGTAACTTAAATGTGATTTTAATATAATTTTAAATTCATTTTTCAAATAATTCCAGCGCAAAATTAAATAATCCCGACGCGAATCTTACTTAAGTAGGAAAAAATATGATGCTTTAAAAAGTGAACCAAATGAAATTAGAGAAAAAAAAGAAGAAAAAATGTTAAAAAGAGAAAAAATGAGAAAACATGTTAAAAAAAAGGAGTTAAAACAGGACTCATAAACTAATAGGAATCTTTAGAGAAGTAAAACTGTAACGAGAGTAGCTAAATTTTATAAAAAATTTGTGTTTTAATTACTTTTATGATACATATATTAAGTTTTACAAATAAATCTATCTAATCTAAACTTTTAGAATTCTATTCAATTTTAACTTTAAGATTTTTTTAAATAATACCATTTATTTAAAAATTTGTACTGAAGAGAACTTAGTGTTTCCCCTAAATTATTTTAAATACTTCATTTAAATAAACATATAATTTCGTTTCAATGAAAAATATGCCTAATTAAAGTGCTAAATGCTTTAACATCAAACAATCACTCAGCCTGAAAAAAATATGCATTAAATACAAAGAATATATAAGAAAAATAATGATTATGTGTCAGCTGTACTTTTGATAGTGAATTCAAAGTAGGAAACCATCAGACAATTACGATTTTAAAAATGTTATTGAAACTTGAAACTCATTTTGATAATGAACTGCTGAAAATAATTTTTACTGCTTTGTTTGCTGAATAATTATCAAAAACTGTTTGCTAACATAAATTAAGTAATGATAAGTTAAATTAAAAATTTTCCAATGCATCTCCGATGTTATATTGTATTGTTTAACAGTATACATTAATGCATGTATTCCTTAAATTTCTAAAAGTTCCAAATGACAATAACTTTTCATTACAATGAAAATCGTTTAACACGAAATGGTGGTGACTGAAATATTTTTTTTTTGTGTGTTAAAATTATGTCGTGTTAAAGGATATTGCAAAAAAAACAACAACATATTTTCAACAAAATTAAGTTTATTAGAGTACCTACATTTTATTTACATAGATACATATACATGCATGTATTAAATAAAAATCAATGGAAGAAAAACATTTTAAAAAACTTAATGAAATTAAATGCAAAATTTTCAAGTTCTTCTGTTTTTAATCACCAGCCTTAAGAAGCTCCAGATTTGTATTAAGCGAAATGGCACTTTGCTTTCCCCATGCGCTCTTTGCCATTGTTCTCATGTATAAAAAAATTATTCTAAAGTAGAAGAAAAAAAAGCGCGAACCAAACTCACAGAATTTCACTCACTCTGCGATGTACTGGTCATCAAAATACAAGCCAGCTGATGTGAGGTGAAATGAGATATTTTTGTATGGTATGTAAGGGTGGAGGATAAAAGTAGCTTAAATAAAAAAACTATCTTATCACAAGTTATTCCGAGAGTGTTTTAAAGCCAAGTTAGCCTCCATTCTATGAAACATGGGAAAACTCCACTCAAACTCATTATTTCACACCCCTCTCAAATCTCGCCTGCGTGGCTGGTGTTTTCTGAAAACTGTTCATTCCCAGAAGAGATATTTTTCGTATTAAGCGATGTACGTTGCGTGTTAAGAGAAAAATGCACGAAAAAATAAAGTAGTTTATCGGGACCGTTGCACTATTTCGTGTTAATCGATATTTCGTCCAAAGCGCTTTCGCGTTAATCGTGTTTTGAAAGCCAAAATTATTCTAACATAATAAAGTAGGTTATGTGAGAATCATTTTATATTTTTTCGTAGAACTCGAATCAAAACAAAGCGTAATGAAAATTAAATCATGGGTTAAGCTTTATAAAAAATAGAAAATGTACTCGAGCCTTGCTCGTTATTTTTAGAATAGCTTTGTCTAAATTTGCTCTGTCATTGGCTGTCTTAAATTAGCTTCAGAGATCCATTACTGTTGATTAAGGAGTAATCTCATCTTCTTGAAGTAATAAAATTAAGGTTTAATAAGAAAAGAATGTGTGTATTATATTAATTAATGAGCAAAGTGTTACTTAGAATATTGAAATTCATTTGTGGATAAGCATATTTTAATCAAAACTTCACCTAATGATCACAATTAATTTAAGCATATTCTGAAATGTTTAGGGATATCTCGTTACTCTTTTTTATTTCTAATTAATTATTTTTATAATAAACTGCCAAATAATTATATTTGCTAAAAATTATTCATGATGTTCGAGTTTTAAAAATTATGAGGCATGAAATAAAACCTTACATCTTTCTTGTGTTTACATATAAATCTTGTGTTTATATATATAATCTTGCTCAAATTTTCAAACGTTAATAAAAAAATTTTCATTAATCCACTGAAGTGTAACTACATTTTTTAAACCTTCTAATGGATGACACTTGGTGTTAATACTGTTTTTTCAAATATTAGTTCCTTAATAATAAAAATTTACTGTTCATTAACTTTTTTAATTTTAAATTTATTTTGCATTATTTTTGACGAAGTTGAAACTAACACCAACAAATGGCACCGGTAAGTTTTTCTAACGAATTTTTTCTTCGGTTCAAGTATATTTTTTTAAGCTTTAGTGATTGGCACTTGATATTGTGATCAAGATTTTTCGAATATTTATTCATTAATTAAATGTAACTAACAAAATTAATTGTTTTTGCTGTCCCTCAATTTTTTTATATTACTTGATTAATTTAAATATGAAAACTAGTATAGCTGTCATAAATTTTATTTATTATCCAAATTAGCAGATATTCTCTTTGAATGTCGTAAATACGCAGCATTTTAAGGTATGTTTTAATTTTCCATAAACTTTTATTACAAATTACAAGCGATTGCAATATCGAACTAAAAGTTCAATACTGGTATTCGGTATTTTTTGCATCTTAATACTGGCATACAGTTTTTACTAATGTTAAGAGAAAATTAGAAAAAGAAAAAAAAAAGTGTGTTTGTTTGTTTTCTTTGTTAGTTTTATATTAGAGACTGTAAATATCACACAAAATATGTGTAACTTCTAAATTATAGCAGTATATACAGAATCTCAAAAAAGTAAAGGAACATCTTATTTATTGAAATCACAAAAAAGTGCAAATATCACTATTCAGTCTAAATGTTCTGCGGAAGAAACCAAACCGAAGGATTATCAACTAATTTATTTGTGTTCTTTAAAATTATTCTTATTCATTATTATGGGTTACAAAATTGTACAAATAAATCAAAATAACACTATTCGGTATCCCGGTATTAAAATTATTTATAGAATTAAATGCCAACAGCGTCAATAACGTGATGATGCATTTAACACGGAGTTTCGTGCACACAATTCAATTGATACCTTTAATTGAAACAGAAACGTGTTTTGCACCACTCCGTAGCTAAACTGTTAACGAATGAGTTATTAGTACAAATGGTTTAGAGTTCGAATCCTCGCCTGCTTTGCTCTGTGATGAAATAAGCTTCACTTGTAAATGAACAAACTTATATCTGAGGCGAAAGCAGTGTTTGAGATGGGATAATATTTTGACTATAAAACAAGATCACTACTGTTTGATTTTATTTTAGAAAAAAATTTCAATAATTCAATATAAAAAAAAACTACAATATTTACAAAAACAAAATATATTAAATTTCTTGATAAATAAACTGACCGTATAAAATTTTTTTTAAATTAAATTAAACTACATCAATCACGTGATAACGCATTTAACACGGAGTTCCATGCTGTTTAATTGATAGCTTTAATTGAAACAGAAACGTGTTTTGCACCACTCCGTAGCGACATTGTTAATGAATGAGTTATTAGTACAAATAGTTTTGAGTTCGAATCCTCGCCTGTTTGGCCTAGGAGGAAATAAGCTTCACTTCTAATTTGACTAAGTGTATGAACAAACTTATATCTGAGGTGAAAGCAATATTTGAGATGGCATAATATATTTTGACTATAAAACAAGGTCATAACTATTTGAGTTAATTTTAGAAAAAAAATTAAATAATTCAAAATAAATAATAAAAACTATAAAATTTACACAAGTAGAATATATTAGATGACTTACTAAATAAACTGACGGTATTAAATTTATTAATAGAATTAAATTCCAACCACATAAATAACTAACTTGTATCTGGGGCGAAAGTAGTGTTTGAGATGGTATAATTTTGACTATAAAACAAGATCACTACTATTTGAGTATATATTACAAAAAAATTTAAATAATTCAATATATAAAATACACTAAAAAATTTACAGAAGCGAAATATACTAAATTGCTTGATAAATAAACTGACCGTATAAAAATAATTTCTAAAATTAAATTAAAACTGCATCAATCACGTAATGATGCATTTAACACGGAGTTCCGTGCTGTTTAATTGATAGCTTTAATTGAAACAGAAACGTGTTTTGCACCACTCCGTAGCTAAACTGTTAACGAATGGTTTATTAGTACGAATGGTTTTGAGTTCGAATCCTCGCCTGCTTTGGCCTGTGATGAAATAAGATTCTTTGGTATTCTGACTAAGTGGATGAACTAACTTATATCTGAGGCGAAAGCAATAATTGAAACTTCATAATTTTGACTATAAAACAAGGTCATAAATATTTGAATTTATTTTAGAAAATAAATTAAATAATTCAATATATACAAATATACTATAATATTTCCACTAGGAAAAGTATTAAATGACTTAATAAACTGACCGTACTAAAATTTTTATAGAATTAAATTCCAAACTCATGAATCACATGATGATGCATTTAACACGGAGTTCCATGCTACTTATATGATAGCTTTAATTGAAAGAAAAACTTGTTTGCACCACTCTGTAGTTAAACTGTTAATGAATGAGCCATTGGTACGAATGGTTTAGAGTTCGAATCCTCGCCTGCCTTGCTCTGTGAGGAAATCAGCTTCAATTGTGAATGAACTAACTTATATCTGAGGCGAAAGCAGTGTTCGAGATGGTATAATTTTAACTATAAAACAAGATTACTATTTTTTGAGCTTATTTTAGAAAAAAATTTAAATAATTCAATATATAAAATACACTACAATATTTACAGAAGCAAAATATACTAAATTGCTTGATAAATAAACTGACCGTATAAAAATAATTTCTAAAATTAAATTAAAACTGCCTCAATCACGTGATGATGCATTTAACACGGAGTTCCGTGCTGTTTAATTGATAGCTTTAGTTGAACCAGAAACGTGTTTTGCACCACTCCGTAGCTAAACTGTTAACGAAAGTTTTATTAGTACGAATGGTTTTGAGTTCGAATCCTCGCCTGCTTTGGCCTGTGATGAATAAAATTCTCTGGTATTCTGACTAAGTGGATGAACTAACTTATATCTGAGGCGTAAGCAATATTTGAGATGGTATAATTTTGACTATAAATTAAGGTCATAACTATTGGAGTTTATTTTAGAAAAAAAATTAAATACTTCAATATATAAAAATATACTATTATATTTGCGATAGGAAAAAGTATTAAATGACTTAATTAATAAACTGACCGTACTAAAATGTTTATAGAATTAAATTCCAAACTTATGAATCACATGATGATGCATTTAACACGGAGTTCCATGCTACTTATATGATAGCTTTAAATGAAACAAAAAACTGTTTTGCACCACTCTGTAGCTAAACTGTTAATGAATGAGCCATTGGTACGAATGGTTTAGAGTTCGAATCCTCGCCTGCCTTGCTCTGTGAGGAAATCAGCTTCAATTGTGAATGAACTAACTTATATCTGAGGCGAAAGCAGTGTTCGAGATGGTATAATTTTGACTAAAAACAAGATCACTATTTTTTGAGTTTATTTTAGAAAAAAAATTTAAACAATTCAATATATAAAATACACTACAATATTTACAGAAGTAAAATATACTAAATTGCTTGATAAATAAACTGACCGTATTAAAATAATTTCTAATATTAAATTAAAACTGCATCAATTACGTGATGATGCATTTAACACGGAGTTCCGTGCTGTTTAATTGATAGCTTTACTTGAAACAGAAACGTGTTTTGCACCACTCCGTAGCTAAACTGTTAACGAATGGTTTATTAGTACGAATGGTTTTGAGTTCGAATCCTCGCCTGCTTTGGCCTGTGATGAAATAAGATTCTTTGGTATTCTGACTAAGTGGATGAACTAACTTATATCTGAGGCGAAAGCAATATTTGAAACTTCATAATTTTGACTGCAAAACAAGGTCATAAATATTTGAATTTATTTTAGAAAAAAAATTTAATAATTCAATATATAAAAATATATTATAATATTTACACTAGGAAAAAGTATTAAATGACTTAACTAATAAACTGACCGTAATAAATTTTTATAGATTTAAATTCCGAACTCATGAATCACATGATGATGCATTTAACACGGAGTTCCAATCTACTTATATGATAGCTTAAATTAAACACAAAATTTGTTTTGCACCACTCCGTAGCTAAACTGTTAATGAATGAGCCATTGGTACGAATGGTTTAGAGTTCGAATCCTCGCCTGCTTTGGCTGTGATGAAATAAGAATCTCTAGCAGTCTGACTAAGTGGATGAACTAACTTATATCTGAGGCGTAAGCAATATTTGAGTTGGTATAATTTTTACTATAAATTAAGGTCATAACTATTGGAGTTTATTTTAGAAAAAAAATTAAATACTTCAATATATAAAAATATACTATTTTATTTGCGATAGGAAAAAGTATTAAATGACTTAATTAATAAACTGACCTTACTAAAATTTTTATAGAATTAAATTCCAAACTCATGAATCACATGATGATGCATTTAACACGGAGTTCCATGCTACTTATGTGATAGCTTTAATTGAAACAAAAAACTTGTTTGCACCACTCTGTAGCTAAACTGTTAATGAATGAGTCATTGGTACGAATGGTTTAGAGTTCGAATCCTCGCCTGCTTTGGCCTGTGACGGAAAATCTAGTATTTGACTTTGTGAATGAACTAACCTTCTATCTGAGGCGAAAGCAGTGTTTGAGATGGTATAATTTTGACTATAAAACAAGATCACAATTTTTTGAGTTTAATTTAGAAAAAAATTTAAACAATTCAATATATTAAATACACAACAATATTTACAGAAGCAAAATATATTAAATTGCTTGATAAATAAACTGACCGTATTAAAATAATTTCTAAAATTAAATCAAAACTGCATCAATCACGTGATGACGCATTTAACACGGTGTTCCGTGCTGTTTAATTGATAGCTTTAATTGAAACACAAACGCATTTTGCACCACTCCGTAGCTGAACTGTTAACGAATGAAATATTAGTACGAATGTTTTAGAGTTCGAATCCTCGCCTGCTTTGGCCTGTCATGAAATAAGAACTCTCTGCAGTCTGACTAAGTGGATGAACTAACTTATATCTGAGGCGAAAGCAATGTTTGAGATGGCATAATTTTGACTATAAAACAAGGTTATAACTATTTGAGTTTATTTTAGAAAAAAAATTAAATAATTCAATATATAAAAATATACTATAATATTTACGATAGGAAAACGTATTAAATGACTTAATAAATAAACTGACCGTACTAAAATTTTAATAGAATTAAATTCCAAACTCATGAATCACATGATGATGCATTTAACTCGGCGATCCGTGCTACTTAATTGATAGCTTTAATTGAAACAGAAGCGTGTTTTGCACCACTCCGTAGCTAAACTCTTAACGAATGAGATATTAGTAGGAATGGTTTAGAGTTCGAATCCTCGCCTGCTTTGCTCTGCGAGGAAATAAGCTTCTCTTGTGATTGAACTAACTTATATCTAAGGCAAAAGAAGTGTTTGAGAATGTTTAATTTTGACTATAAAAGAAGATCACTACTAATTGAGTTTATTTTAGAAAAAAATTTAAATAATTCAATATATTAAATACACAACAATATTTACAGAAGCAAAATATATTAAATTGCTTGATAAATAAACTGACAGTATAAAAATAATTTCTAAAATTAAATTAAAACTGCATCAATCACGTGATGATGCATTTAACACGGAGTTCCGTGCTGTTTAACTGATAGCTTTAATTGAAACAGAAACGTTTTGCACCACTCCGTAGCTAAACTGTTAACGAATGAGTTATTGGTACGAATGGTTTAGAGTTCGAATCTCGCCTGCTTTTCGCCTGTGATGAAATAAGATTTTCTCAGTCTGACTAAGTGGATGAACTAACTTATATCTGAGGCGAAAGCAATGTTTTAGATGGTATAATTTTTTTTTACTATAAACAAGGTCATAACTATTTGAGTTTATTTTAAAAAAAAAAAATAATTAAATATATAAAAATATACTATAATATTTACGATAGGAAAAAGTATTGGTTGAATCCTAGGAGGACCCACTTTTGGTCGCCAAATTTTTGTCGCCAAATTTTGAGCGATAAAGCTTACAATATCGTAACCTTTCCATTTCATCAAAAAATTTGGATTTTCAAATCACCGAAAAAATGGTAACCCTAAAAAGTGCAACATTTTTTCGCCTTTTCGAAAAACGTCATTTTGACATTTGACTTCACTGGAGAAGGTTTGCTCTCCATCGGTTGTTGTTAAGAATGGCGTGTGAAAGGAAATTACTTTAAAAAGTGAACCTACGATAGGTTTCTTTGTGCTCCTGGGCACATAGGGGAAGAAAGAGACGTTAGAATGGTGTATGAAAGCTAATTTAATTGCTTCTCCTTATGAATGTTCGAGGTGTAAAAAAAATATGCGTTTGCAAAAGCGAAAGGGAACGGTTGACGGCTACGAATGGCGTTGCCGCAACCAGTCGAATGATAATCGCCACGACGTCGTTCGGAGTACGAAATGGCACTTGGTTTAGCGAAAGCAAACTTGCTAAAATTATTATCTTGCGTTTGACGAGATATTGGTTTGTCAAGAGCATGAATGCGTTCGTGGTGAATGACTTGAAAGTTAATAAGAATATGACAAAGTTAATAAGACATGTGGCGGCGATCTTACGATCACAAGTTGGTGAATGAGAATTTTCATAAATTCCTTGCATCCATCGCAAGGGTGTATCCACCAACAGATCATGACGAAATGCAAGCGTACGGTAAGTGCTTTTTAATATTTTTAAAATTGATTTCATGTATTTCTTCGATTTTATCTTTGCGAAACGCCCCTTTCGTCCTTTTTTAAAAATGTAAATCATGTTGTACACACTGGTTTTAGAATACTTTTTTAAAATGAATTTCATTGCTTACTCCGTTTTTTTCTTTATATAATGATTAATTTAATGTATTTATTCGATTTCATCTTTGCGAAACGGCCATTTCATCCCCCTGATCCCCCTTCCGCTGACGCATGCGCTTAAAAGAGTTTTTCGTCTTTGACGCCTTTTTAAAACCTTCAATTTGGCGCTTTTTGGCGCCAAAAACCGCAGTAGGTCCTCCTAGGATTTTACCAAAGTTTTAAATGACTTAAAAAATAAACTGACCTTACTAAAATTTTTATAGAATTAAATTCCAAACTCATGAATCACATGATGATGCATTTAACACGAAGTTCCATGCAACTTATATGATAGCTTTAATTGAAACAAAAAACTTGTTTGCACCACTCCGTAGCTAAACTGTTAATGAATGAGCCATTGGTACGAATGGTTTAGAGTTCGAATTCTCGCCTGCTTTGCTCTCTGAGGAAATCAGCTTCACTTGTGAATGAACTAACTTATTTCTGAGGCGAAAGCAGTGTTTGAGATGGTATAATTTTGACTATAAAACAAGATCACTACTATTTGAGTTTATTTTAGAAAAAAAGTTAAATAATTCAATATATAATTTACACAACATCATTTAGAGAAGCAAAATATACTAAATTGCTTGACAAATAAACTGACCGTATAAAAATAATTTCTAAAATTAAATTAAAACTGCATCAATCATGTGATGATGCATTTAACACGGAGTTCCGTGCTGTTTAATTGATAGCTTTAATTGAAACAGAAACGTGTTTTGCACCACTCCGCAGCTAAACTGTTAACGAATGAGTTATTAGTACGGATGATTTAGAGTTCGAATCCTCGCCTGCTTTGGCCTGTGATGAAATATGATTTTCTAGCAGTCTGACTAAGTGGATGAACTAACTTATTACTGAGGCGAAAGCAATATTTGAGATGGTATGATTTTGAATATAAAACAAGATCACTATTTTTTGAGCTTATAATTTAGAAAAAAAAATGAAATAATTCAATATATAAAATACACTACAATATTTACAGAAGCAAAATATACTAAATTGCTTGATAAATAAACTGACCGTATAAAAATAATTTCTAAAATTAAATTAAAACTGCATCAATCACGTGATGATGCATTTAAAACGGAGTTCCGTGATGTTTAATTGATAGCTTTAATTGAACCAGAAACGTGTTTTGCACCACTCCGTAGCTAAACTGTTAACGCATGGGATATTAGTACGAATGGTTTAGAGTTCGAATCCTTGCCTGCTTTAGTTTGTGATGAAATAAGACTCTTCTGTATTCTGACTAATTGGATGAACTAACTTTTATATCTGAGGCGAAAAATTATTTGAGATGGCATAAATTTGAGTATAAAACAAGGTCATAACTATTTAAGTTTATTTTTAAAAAAAAACTAAATAATTCAATATATAAAAATATACTATAATAATTACAGAAGGAAAAAGTATTAAATGACTTAATAAACTGACAGTACTAAAATTTTTATACAATTAAATTCAAACTCAAAACATGATGATGCATTTAATCACGTGCTATTTAATTGATGCATTTAAGGGGACTCGGCACCTTTTTCAATTTTTTTTATTTAAGGGTTTTAAAATATTTTTTGTATATTATTAACAGTTACTACTAAACTAAAAATTTCATGAAAAAAATTCCTAAATTTAAAAAAAAATTTAAAATTTAAAGTTTTTAAAAATTTTTTACCGATTTTCAAAATTCTTCTTCTTTTACAATTATCATTATTTTGACACCATTTTTTTTTTTGGATTTATTAGACTATGAGTAATAACTTTATGGATCGATTTTGCAACAAACAAATTAGTTTTGGAAAAAAAAATAAAATGTAAACATTAATGGAAAAAAAGATAAAAAAACATGACTTCTGCTACATTTTCTTTTATAAAATTTTTTTATTAAAAATATTGAAAAATGGATCCCTAATTTAATTAAGCACATTGTAATAAAGATACACACCAAAATTCAAGTTGTTTTGATAAATATCTGTAGAAGTTTTGTACTTTTAAAGACCATGATTTCATGAAAAAACTCGAACTGAGAAAATGCATTTTTAAGAATACCAATCAGCAAATATATATCAAAACAATGTCTAAATTTTGTAATAATTTTCAATATGTTGTATAAATATATACCTTTAAAATAAAACATAATACAATTCAATTTCAAAATATTAAACAAAAATATAAGCTTTTTTTTAAAGTGCCTGTCTGTGAGCCCAAAATTACGAAAAATAGGAAATATCATTGTGACTTATTTTTACAAGAAACATCTATGAAATATATTAAAAAATAAATGAAATACATGAAATAAATGTAATAAAAATACATGAAATGTACAATAGAAAATTTAAAAGCTTTTATAAAAATAATTTGCTACTTAAATCAATATCTAAAATAAAATAAAGTAAAACAAATTTATGCTAAAATGTATTATTTTTTCAAAACAGGTTTGTTTTAAAATTGGCCTGCGCCATAAGTCATTCCTTCTCTCCTCCTAGCTAATAACTCTTTTTTATGTATTGCTTTTTAATAAGTTTAAGAGCCAGCTTATTACTGGCATTTTGACGACGTTTTCTAAATTTTTGTTTTCGACAATCTAAGATAGTAGCAAGTTGTTTCGTTGAACCTCCAGCAGCTACACCTAATGCTTTCTGTGTTTCTACAATGGTGCGTACTGTAAATTTATTGTATTCGCAGACAGCTTCTGTTACTGCCCGCTTAACACGTCTTTTGTTTACGAAAATTTCTTTCGGACACTTTGCCCAAATCATGCTATGCAAACTTTCGTTTGCATTTTGTGTTCCACATCGAATGCATCTTTCTAACAATTCATTAGATGCAAGTCTTTGATAAATCGGTAGAATTTTTGTAAGAAACTTTTCATTTATTGGTGTTCCTACATTTAATTTATGATTGTTAGGTTTTTCCCCATTAGCAATCGCAGATTGGTAGAAACACCATGAGTTTTCTCCTGCAGGACACTTCGAATGTTGAGGTTTAGCATCTGTAGAAATGCTATGCAACATATTGCTGTTTTCATAGCATTCACATCCCCTTTGTTTCTCAAAATAGCCTTTTGGTAGTAAGTAGTTAATTTTTTAATTGTGGCTTCTTTCAAACTACCATGAGCTTTACCACCTAAAGAAATACCTTGAGCACGACAGTCTTTTACAGTAGATCTCAAAGCTGTTCCTAACCGCTTACTAACATGATTAATACATTCTTCCTTTTTTATCACAATGTCAGGTCCATACATTTTTTTCTCGCACAAGTAGTTAAACGTTTTACAATCACCATCGGATAATACTGTAATATAACGGAATCCAAGTGATGTGGATCTTTTCCACAAGGTTAATGCAGCTTCCATTTCCATTGATGTAGATGAGCCCAAGTGATTTATATCACATTCGCTTTTATGTCCTTCATACCATATGCTGAATTCAGCACTTGACTGGCCTAGCTTATTTTTGCCACAGAGCAATGACGACACACCTTACTCATCACTTCAAAGTCAACAACATATCCGGTGAGCATATCTATAACACATCCTACACCGATAAGTGAGGTGTGACCACGAGTTAGCCACGTTCCATCAAAACTAACACTTAAGTCTGTGATTTCAGCTCCATTCTCGTACACATTTTTAATTTCTCGGTGGATTTCCGCAAATATGTTTTCAGATGCCAGAGTATATGCATTATCCAGCCGTCTCGCACACTTCCCATATGTAGTTGATGAAAAAGGATCTATATTCATCACCATACAAAATTTTTCTATAGCTGAATAACCTTTCCCAATATGTGAAAAAGCTTGAGTTATTCTCAAATTCACATCATGGCTGGTCTGAACAGACTTTAGAGATGTGTTTACAACAGTTTTGTTTTCATCACAATTGCTACACAATAGTTTTAAATTGTATGAAAATCCCAACTTGGCTCCAAGCTCCAGTTTCAAAGTTTGTTTTTCACAATATTGGCACTTTGCACTTCGAAGAAGATTGTTAACTTGGTTAAAGTCCACCAATATATAATTTCCAATAGCAGAGGTATCCTTTTTACCACAGTGTTCAATTTTTCCAGGCGTACATTTGAAAAAACTGAATTTTTGTTCACTTCACAATCAACTTTCGCTTTACACCATCGCTTTTCATTCATTTGCAAAGCACGTACTGAACGTTTTCTAAGAGGCATAATTGCGATATCAACTAATAAAATGAATGAATGTATGATTGAAGTAGCATTAAAAATTATGATTGAAGTAGCATTAAAAAAAATGCTGTTTTAGGTTTCTATGAAGTTAAAAACTAATGAAACTAAAAATCACACAGCAAGCGAAAATGGCAAAGCTAATGTAAATAAACAACTTTGCTGATAGTTATAGTCACAGCTTAACGGATTCCTCTGCTTCTCTGTAGTTTTTAATGTAAAATAATGGATTTATTCTCAAGTAAAAAAAATGTAAACATTGAGATGGGCGTGGCATTTAAACTGCTGACAGAGCTGTCAAAATATTTAAAATGCATTTTACTGCGTTTAAAAAATAATCAGATCGTTTCAAAACTTCCCTCAATTGTACCAAAGGTATCAAACTACATTTTAAACTAAAAATTGAAAAATCGATATTTTCATC
>BMAU01006786.1:0-12087 GCA_019973935.1 Trichonephila clavipes
TATAATTTTGACTATAAAACAAGGTTATAACTATTTGAGTTTATTTTAGAAAAACAATTAAATAATTCAATATATAAAAATATACTATAATATTTACGAGAGAAAACGTATTAAAGTGTTTGACTTAATAAATAAACTGACCGTACTAAAATTTTAATAGAATTAAATTCCAACCTCAAGAATCACATGATGATGCATTTAACATGGCGATCCGTGCTACTTAATCGATAGCTTTAATTGAAACAGAAGCGTGTTTTGCACCACTCCGTAGCTAAACTGTTAACGAATGAGATATTAGTAGGAATGGTTTAGAGTTCGAATCCTCGCCTGCTTTGGCCTGTGATGAAATAAGATTTTCTAGCAGTCTGACTAAGTGGATGAACTAACTTATATCTGAGGCGAAAGCAATGTTTGAGATGGCATATTTTTGACTATAAAACAGGGTCATAAGTATTTGAGTTTATTTTAGAAAAAAAATTAAACATTTCAATATATAAAAATATACTATAATATTTACGATAGGAAAAAGTATTAAATGACTTTAAAAAAAAACTGACCGCACTAAATTTTTTATAGAATTAAATTCGAAACTCATGAACTATGATGATGCATTTAACACGGAGTTCCGTGCTATTTAATTGATAGCTTTAATTGAAACAAAAAACTTGTTTTGCACCATTTCGTAGCTAAATTGTTAATCAATGAGCCATTGGTATGAATGGATTAGAGTTCGAATCCTCGCCTGCTCTGCTCTGTGAGAAAATAAGCTTCACTTGTGAATGAACTAACTTATATCTGAGGCGAAAGCAGTGTTTGAGATGGTATAATATTTTGACTATAAAACAAGATCACTACTAGTTGAGTTTATTTTAGAAAAAAATTTAAATAATTCAATATATTAAATACACAACAATAGGTTCACTCCTAGGAGAGCCCACACCCTTGGCGCGAATTACTTTGGTTGGCGATAATTGCGCCATTTTGGTAACCCTACTTTTAAACACTGCATATGGCAACCCTAACTATTTCTAGCATTTTCGTATTTTGGGGGCGTGCAATTCGAATTTCATTTTGTTGTTGGGCTCTAAGCTGGCTGCGTGTGTGAGGGAATATACTTTAAAATTTTTTACTTTGTTGAATGCGAAAGGTAAGTAAGAATTGATTGAATGGTGTGTGAAGGAAGGATTGATTGCTTCGAGTTATGAATGTCCTAAATGTAATGATCGGTATGATGTAACATGGTCGGCAATAAAACGCTTTCTTCAAAATCATATCAGCCACGCCGAATGCATGTTCGACCATTACCTCGCAGAATATATAAATATGGCGGCAGTCACACGATCATTCGCTTAGCGATGAGACCTTTAAGGCTTTTTTAAAATCTGTTAAATTGTACACTCCACTCGGAAAAGATCAGCAATAAGAAAGTAAGTGCTGTTTTTATATTTTTAATCTTAAATGTTTAACTTCTGTATTGTTTACATATATTTTCATTACGCATCCACCTTATCCCGCTATATTCCCTTGCCGCCATTGTCGGGTTCACTTGGCGCCATCTTGTTTTAGATTGGCGCTTTTTTCGGTGTGTCGCCAAGGGTGTGGGCTCTCCTAGGATTTTACCCAACAATATTTACAGAAGCAAAATATATTAAATTGCTTGATAAATAAACTGACCGTTTAAAAATAATTTCTAAAATTAAATTAAAACTGCATCAATCACGTGATGATGCATTTAACACGGAGTTCCGTGCTGTTTAATTGATAGCTTTAATTGAAACAGAAACGTGTTTTGCACCACTCCGTAGCTAAACTGTTAACGAATGAGTTATTAGTACGAATGGTTTAGAGTTCGAATCCTCGCCTGCTTTGGCCTGTGATGAAATAAGATTTTCTAGCAGTCTGACTAAGTGGATGAACTAACTTATATCTGAGGCGAAAGCAATGTTTTAGATGGCATAATTTTTTTTGACTATAGAACAAGGTCATAACTATTTGAGTTTATTTTAGGAAAAAATTAAATAATTAAATATATAAAAATATACTATAATATTTACGATAGGAAAAAGTATTGGTTGAATCCTAGGAGGACGCACTTTTGGTCGCCAAATTTTGAGCGATAAAGGTTACAATATGTTAACCCTTCCATTTCATCAAAAAATTTGGATTTTCAAATCACCGAAAAAAATGGCAACCCTAAAAAAGTGCAACATTTTTCGCCTTTTCCGAAAAAACGTCATTTTGACATTTGACTTCACTGGAGAAGGTTTGCTCTCCATCGGTTGTTGTTAAGAATGGCGTGTGAAAGGAAATTACTTTAAAGTGAAGCTACGATAGGTTTCTTTGTGCTCCTGGGCACATAGGGGAAGAAAGAGACGTTAGAATGGTGTATGAAAGCTAATTTAATTGCTTCTCCTTATGAATGTTCGAGGTGTAAAAAAAATATGCGTTTGCAAAAGCGAAAGGGAACAATTGACGGTTACGAATGGCGTTGCCGCAACCAGTCGAATGATAATCGCCACGACGTCGTTCGGAGTGTGAGAAAGGGCACTTGGTTTAGCGAAAGCAAACTTGCTAAAATTATTATCTTGCGTTTGACGAGATATTGGTTTGTCAAGAGCATGAATGCGTTCGTGGTGAATGACTTGAAAGTTAATAAGAATATGACAAAGTTAATAAGACATGTGGCGGCGATCTTACGATCACAAGTTGGTGAATGAGAATTTTCATAAATTCCTTGCATCCATCGCAAGGGTGTATCCACCAACAGATCATGACGAAATGCAAGCGTAAGGTAAGTGCTTTTTAATATTTTTTAAAATTGATTTCATGTATTTCTTCGATTTTATCTTTGCGAAACGCCCCTTTCGTCCTTTTTTAAAAATGTAAATCATGTTGTACACACTGGTTTTAGAATACTTTTTTAAAATGAATTTCATTGCTTACTCCGTTTTTTTCTTTATATAATGATTAATTTAATGTATTTATTCGATTTCATCTTTGCGAAACGGCCATTTCATCCCCCCTGCTCCCCCTTCCGCTGACGCATGCGCTTCCCAAGAGTTTTTCGTCTTTGACGCCTTTTTGAAAACCTTCAATTTGGCGCTTTTTGGCCAAAACTTTTTGGCGCCAAAAAGAGCAGTGGGTCCTCCTAGGATTTTACCAAAGTATTAAATGACTTAAAAAATAAACTGACCTTACTAAAATTTTTATAGAATTAAATTCCAAACTCATGAATCACATGATGATGCATTTAACACGGAGTTCCATGCTACTTATATGATAGCTTTAATTGAAACAAAAAACTTGTTTGCACCATTCCGTAGCTAAACTGTAAACGAATGAGTTATTAGTACGAATGGTTTAGAGTTCGAATCCTCGCCTGCTTTCGCCTGTGATGAAATAAGCTTCTCTTGTAGTCTGACTAAGTGGATGAACTAACTTACATCTGAGGCAAAAGCAATGTTTGAGATGGCATAATTTTGACTATAAAACAAGGTCATAACTATTTGTGTTTATTTTAGAAAAAAAATTAAATAATTCAATATATAAAATATACTATAATATTTACGATAGGAAAAAGTCTTAAATGACTTAAAAAAAACTGACCGTACTAAATTTTTTATAGAATTAAATTCTCCAAAATCATGAATTATAATGATGCATTTAACACGGAGTTAAATTCTATTTAATTGATAGCTTTAATTGAAACAAAAGCACTTGTTTTGCACCATTTCGTAGATAAATTGTTAATGAATGAGCCATTGGTACGAATGGTTTAGAGTTCGAATCCTCGCCTGCTTTGCTCTGTGAGGAAATAAGCTTCACTTGTGAATGAACTAACTTATATCTGAGGCGAAAGCAGTGTTTGAGATGGTATAATTTTGACTATAAAACAAGATCACTACTATTTGAGTTTATTTTAGAAAAAAAGTTAAATAATTCAATATATAAATTACACAACAATATTTACAGAAGCAAAATATACTAAATTGCTTGACAAATAAACTGACCGTATAAAAATAATTTCTAAAATTAAATTAAAACTGCATCAATCATGTGATGATGCATTTAACACGGAGTTCCGTGCTGTTTAATTGATAGCTTTGATTGAAACAGAAACGTGTTTTGCACCACTCCGCAGCTAAACTGTAAACGAATGAGTTATTAGTACGAATGGTTTAGAGTTCGAATCCTCGCCTGCTTTGGCCTGTGATGAAATAAGCTTCTCTTGTAGTCTGACTAAGTGGATGAAGTAACTTATATCTGAGGCGAAAGCAATGTTTGAAATGGCATAATTTTGTCTATAAAACCAGGTCATAAATATTTGAGTTTATTTTAGAAAAACAATTAAATATATCAATATATAAAAATGTACTATAATATTTACGATAGGAAAAAGTATTAAATGACTTAATAAATAAACTGACCGTACTAAAATTTTTATAGAGTTAAATTCCAAACTCATGAGTTATGATGATGCATTTAACACGGAGTTCCGTGCTATTTAATTGATAGCTTTAATTGAAACAAAAAAAACTTGTTTTGCACCATTTCGTAGCTAAATTGTTAATGAATGAGCTATTGGTACGAATGGTTTAGAGTTCGAATCCTCGCCTGCTCTGCTCTGTGAGGAAATAAGCTTCACTTGTGAATGAACTAACTTATATCTGAGGCGAAAGCAGTGTTTGAGATGGTATAATTTTGACTATAAAACAAGATCACTACTATTTGAGTTTATTTTAGAAAAAAAGTTAAATAATTCATTATATAAATTACACAACAATATTTACAGAAGCAAAATATACTAAATTGCTTGACAAATAAACTGACCGTATAAAAATAATTTCTAAAATTAAATTAAAACTGCATCAATCATGTGATGATGCATTTAACACGGATTTCCGTGCTGTTTAATTGATAGCTTTAATTGAAACAGAAACGTGTTTTGCACCACTCCGTAGCTAAACTGTTAACGAATGAGTTATTAGTACGGATGGTTTAGAATTCGAAACATCGCCTGCTTTCGCCTGTGATGAAATAAGCTTCTCTTGTAGTCTGACTAAGTGGATGAACTAACTTATATCTGAGGCGAAAGCAATGTTTTAAATGGCATAATTTTGACTATGAAACCAGGTCATATATAAATATTTGAGTTTATTTTAGAAAAAAAAATTAAATAATTCAATATATAAAAATATACTATAATGTTTACGAAAGGAAAAAGTATTAAATGACCCTAATAAATAAACTGACCGTACTAATTTTTTTATAGAATTAATTTCCAAACTCATGAATTATGAAGATGCATTTAACACGGAGTTCCGTGCGATTTAATTGATAGCTTTAAATAAAACAAAAAAAAAACTTGTTTTGCACCATTTCGTAGCTAAATTGTTAATGAATGAGCCATTGGTACGAATGGTTTAGAGTTCGAATCCTCGCCTGCTTTGGCTGTGATGAAATAAGATACTCTAGTATTCTGACTTAGTGGATGAACTAACCTATATCTGAGGCGAAAGCTAGTTTTGAGATGGCATAATTTTGACTATATAACAAGGTCATAACTGTAATTGAGTTTATTTAGAAAAAAAAATTAAATAATTCAATATATAAAATACACTACAATATTTACAGAAGCAAAATATACTAAATTGCTTGATAAATAAACTGACCGTATTAAAATAATTTCTAAAATTAAATCAAAACTGCATCAATCACGTGATGATGCATTTAACACGGTGTTCCGTGCTGTTTAATTGATAGCTTTAATTGAAACACAAACGCATTTTGCACCACTCCGTAGCTGAACTGTTAACGAATGAAATATTAGTACGAATGTTTTAGAGTTCGAATCCTCGCCTGCTTTGGCCTGTCATGAAATAAGAATCTCTAGCAGTCTGACTAAGTGGATGAACTAACTTATATCTGAGGCGAAAGCAATGTTTGAGATGGCATAATTTTGACTATAAAACAAGGTTATAACTATTTGAGTTTATTTTAGAAAAAAAATTAAATAATTCAATATATAAAAATATACTATAATATTTACGATAGGAAAACGTATTAAATGACTTAATAAATAAACTGACCGTACTAAAATTTTAATAGAATTAAATTCCAAACTCATGAATCACATGATGATGCATTTAACTCGGCGATCCGTGCTACTTAATTGATAGCTTTAATTGAAACAGAAACGTGTTTTGCACCACTCCGTAGCTAAACTGTTAACGAATGAGTTATTAGTACGAATGGTTTAGAGTTCGAATCCTCGCCTGCTTTCGTCTGTGATGAAATAAGATTTTTCTGAAGCAGTCTGACTAAGTGGATGAACTAACTTATATCTGAGGCGAAAGCAATGTTTTAGATGGCATAATATTTTTTTTTACTATAGAACAAGGTCATAACTATTTGAGTTTATTTTAGAAAAAAAAAATAAATAATTAAATATATAAAAATATACTATAATATTTACGATAGGAAAAAGTATTGGTTGAATCCTAGGAGGACCCACTTTTGCTCGCCAAATTTTGAGCGATAAAGCTTACAATATCGTAACCTTTCCATTTCATCAAAAATTTGATTTTTAAATCACCGAAAAAATGACAACCCTAAAAGTGCAACATTTTTCGCCTTTTCGAAAAAACGTCATTTTGACGATTTGACTTCACTGAGAAGGTTTGCTCTCCATCGGTTGTTGTTAAGAATGGCGTGTGAAAGGAAATTACTTTAAAGTGAACCTACGATAGGTTTCTTTGTGCTCCTGGGCACATAGGGGAAGAAAGAGACGTTAGAATGGTGTATGAAAGCTAATTTAATTGCTTCTCCTTATGAATGTTCGAGGTGTAAAAAATATGCGTTTGCAAAAGCGCGAAAGGGAACGGTTGACGGCTACGAATGGCGTTGCCGCAACCAGTCGAATGATAATCGCCACGACGTCGTTCGGAGTGTGAGAAAGGGCACTTGGTTTTAGCGAAAGCAAACTTGCTAAAATTATTATCTTGCGTTTGACGAGATATTGGTTTGTCGAGCGTTGCATGAATGCGTTCGTGGTGAATGACTTGAAAGTTAATAAGAATATGACAAAGTTAATAAGACATGTGGCGGCGATCTTACGATCACAAGTTGGTGAATGAGAATTTTCATAAATTCCTTGCATCGCCAGTTGGGTGTATCCACCAACAGATCATGACGAAATGCAAGCGTAAGGTAAGTGCTTTTTAATATTTTTTTAAAATTGATTTCATGTATTTCTTCGATTTTATCTTTGCGAAACGCCCCTTTCGTCCTTTTTTAAAAATGTAAATCATGTTGTACACACTGGTTTTAGAATACTTTTTTAAAATGAATTTCATTGTTACTCCGTTTTTTCTTTATATAATGATTAATTTAATGTATTTATTCGATTTCATCTTTGCGAAACGGCCATTTCATCCCCTGCTCCCCCCTTCCGCTGACGCGCATGCGCTTCCCAGGACTTTTTCGTCTTTGATTAATTTTTTTGAAAACCTTCAATTTGGCGCTTTTGGCGCCAAAAAAACAAATAGGTCCTCCTAGGATTTTACCAAAAGTTTTAAATGACTTAAAAAAAATAAACTGACCTTACTAAAATTTTTATAGAATTATATTCCAAACTCATGAATCACATGATGATGCATTTAACACGAAGTTCCATGCAACTTATATGATAGCTTTAATTGAAACAAAACTTGTTTGCACCATTTCGTAGCTAAACTGTTAATGAATGAGCCATTGGTACGAATGGTTTAGAGTTCGAATTCCTCGCCTGCTTTTGCTCTGGAGGAATATCAGCTTCACTTGTGAATGAACTAACTTATTTCTGAGGCGAAAGCAGTGTTTGAGATGGTATAATTTTGACTATAAAACAAGATCACTACTCATTTGAGTTTATTTTTAGAAAAAAATTAAATAATTCAATATATAATTTACACAACATCATTTAGAGAGGCAAAATATACTAAATGACTTAACAAATAAACTGACCGTATAAAAATTTTCTAAAATTAAATTTAAAAACTGCATCAATCACATGATGATGCATTTAACACGGAGTTCCGTGCTGTTTAATTGATAGCTTTAATTGAAACAAAAACTTGTTTTGCACCACGCCCGCAGCTAAATTGTTAATGAATGAGCCATTAGGGTACGGATGATTTAGAGTTCGAATCCTCGCCTGCTTTGGCCTGTGATGAAATATGATTTTCTAGCAGTCTGACTAAGTGGATGAACTAACTTATTACTGAGGCGAAAAGCAATATTTGAGATGGTATGATTTTGAATATAAAACAAGATCACTATTTTTTGAGCTTATAATTTAGAAAAAATGAAATAATTCAATATATAAAATACACTACAATATTTACAGAAGCAAAATATACTAAATTGCTTGATAAATAAACTGACCGTATAAAAATAATTTCTAAAATTAAATTAAAACTGCATCAATCACGTGATGATGCATTTAAAACGGAGTTCCGTGATGTTTAATTGATAGCTTTAATTGAACAGAAAACGTGTTTTGCACCATTCCGTAGCTAAACTGTTAACGCATGGGATATTAGTACGAATGGTTTAGAGTTCGAATCCTTGCCTGCTTTAGTTTGTGATGAAATAAGACTCTTCTGTATTCTGACTAATTGGATGAACTAACTTTTATATCTGAGGCGAAAAAATTATTTGAGATGGCATAAATTTGAGTATAAAACAAGGTCATAACTATTTAAGTTTATTTTTTAAAAAAACTAAATAATTCAATATATAAAAAATATACTATAATAATTACACTAGGAAAAAGTATTAAATGACTTAATAAACTGACAGTACTAAAATTTTTATACAATTAAATTCCAAACTCATGAATCACATGATGATGCATTTAACACGGAGTTCCGTGCTATTTAATTGATAGCTTTAATTAAGGGGACTCGGCACCTTTTTTCAATTTTTTTTTATTTAAGGGTTTTAAAATATTTTTTTGTATATTATTAACAGTTACTACTAAACTAAAAAATTTCTCACCATGAAAAATTCTAAATTTAAAAAAAAAATTTAAAAATTTCAAGTTTTTAAAAATTTTACCAGATTTTTCAAAATTCTTCTTCTTTTACAATTATCATTATTTTGACACCAAAATTTTTTTGGATTTATTAGACTATGAGTAATAACTTTAGGATCGATTTTGCAACAAACAAATTCGTTTTGGAAAAAAAAAAAATAAAATGTAAAACATTAATGGAAAAAAAGCTAAAAAACATGACTTCTGCCACATTTTCTTTTATAAAATTTTTTTTTTATTCAAAATATTGAAAAATGGATCCCTAATTTAATTAAGCACATTGTAATAAAGATACACACCAAAATTCAAGTTGTTTGATAAATATCTGTAGAAGTTTTGTACTTTTAAAGACCATGATTTCAATAGAAAAAACTCGAACTGAGAAAATGCATTTTTAAGAATACCAATCAGCAAATATATATCAAAACAATGTCTAAATTTTGTAATAATTTTTCAATATGTTGTATAAATATATACCTTTAAAAATAAAAACATAATACAATTCAATTTCAAAATATTAAACAAAAAATATAAGCTTTTTTTAAAGTGCCTGTCTGTGAGCCCAAAATTACTAAAAATAGGAAATATCATTGTGACTTATTTTTACAAGAAACATCTATGAAATATATTAAAAAATAAATGAAATACATGAAATAAATGTAATAAAAATACATGAAATGTACAATAGAAAATTTAAAAGCTTTTATAAAAATAATTTGCTACTTAAATCAATATCTAAAATAAAATAAAGTAAAACAAATTTATGCTAAAATGTATTATTTTTCAAAACAGGTTTGTTTTAAAAATTGGCCTCCTGCGCCATAAGTCATTCTTTCTCCTCCTAGCTAATAACTCTTTTTATGTATTGCTTTTTAATAAAGTTTAAGAGCCAGCTTATTATAATATATTTTGACGACGTTTTCTAAATTTTTGTTTTCGACAATCTAAGATAGTAGCAAGTTGTTTCGTTGAACCTCCAGTAGCACACGCAATGCTTTCTGTGTTTCTACAATGGTGCGTACTGTACCCTTATTGTATTCGCAGACAGCTTCTGTTACTGCCCGCTTAACACGTCTTTTGTTTACGAAAACTTCTTTCTTTGACACTTTGCCAAATCATGCTATGCAAACTTTCGTTTGCATTTTGTGTTCCACATCGAATGCATCTTTCTAACAATTCATTAGATGCAAGTCTTTGATAAATCGGTAGAATTTTTGGAAGAAACTTTTCATTTATTGGTGTTCCTACATTTAATTTATGATTGTTAGGTTTTTCCCCATTAGCAATCGCAGATTGGTAGAAAACACCATGAGCTTTCTCCCGTCAGTGACACTTCGAATGTTGAGGTTTAGCATCTGTAGAAATGCTATGCAACATATTGCTGTTTTCATAGCATTCACATCCCCTTTGTTTCTCAAAATAGCCTTTGGTAGTGAGTAGTTAATTTTTAATCGGCTTCTTTCAAACTACTATGAGCTTTTACCACCTAAAGAAATACCTTGAGCACGACAGTCTTTTACAGTAGATCTCAAAGCTGTTCCTAACCGCTTACTAACATGATTAATACATTCTTCCTTTTTATCACAATGTCAGGTCCATACATTTTTTTTCTCGCACAAGTAGTTAAACGTTTTACAATCACCATCGGATAATACTGTAATATAACGGAATCCAAGTGATGTGGATCTTTTCCACAAGGTTAATGCAGCTTCCATTTCCATTGATGTAGATTTAGAGCCCAAGTGATTTATATCACATTCGCTTTTATGTCCTTCATACCATATGCTGAATTCAGCACTTGACTGGCCTAGCTTATTTTTGCCACAGAGCATGACGACACACCTTACTCATCACTTCAAGTCAACAACATATCCGTGAGCATATCTATAACACATCCTAATCGATAAGTGAGGTGTGACCACGAGTTAGCCACGTTCCATCAAAACTAACACTTAAGTCTGTGATTTCCAGCTCCATTCTCGTACACATTTTTAATTTTCCTCGGTGGATTTCCGCAAAATATGTTTTTTCTTTAGATGCCGAGAGTATAATGCAATAAATATCCAGCCGTCTCGCACATCTTCCCATACGCATGCTTGATGAAAAAGGATCTTATATTCGTCATCGCACATAAAGTCTTCCACGTAAAGCTGAACAACTTTCCAATATGTGACAGAAAAGCTTGAGTTATTCTCAAATTCACATCATGGCTGGTCTGAACAGACTTTAGAGATGTGTTTACAACAGTTTTGTTTTCATCACAATTGCTATACAATAGTTTTTAAATTGTATGAAAATCCCAAGTAACTTGGCTCCAAGCTCCTGTTTCAAAGTTTGTTTTTCACAATATTGGCACTTTGCACTTCGAAGAAGATTGTTAACTTGGTTAAAGTCCACCAATATATAATTTCCAATAGCAGAGGTATCCTTTTTTACCACAGTGTTCAATTTTTCCAGGCGTACATTTGAAAAACTGAATTTTTGTTCACTTCACAATCAACTTTCGCTTTTTACACCATCGCTTTTCATTCATTTGCAAAGCACGTACTGAACGTTTTCTAAGAGGCATAATTGTGATATCAACTAATAAAATGAATGAATGTATGATTGAAGTAGCATTAAAAATTATGATTGAAGTAGCATTAAAAATGCTGTTTTAGGGCTTCTATGAAGTTAAAAACTAATGAAACTAAAAATCACAACAGCAAGCGAAAATGGCAAAGCTAATGTAAATAAAAACAACTTGCTGATAGTTATAGTCACAGCTTAACGGATTCCTCTGCTTCTCTGTAGTTTTTAATGTAAAATAATGGATTTATTCTCAAGTAAAAAAAATAAACATTGAGATGGGCGTGGCATTTAAACTGCTGACAGAGCTGTCAAAATATTTAAAATGCATTTTACTGCGTTTAAAATAATCAGATCGTTTCAAAACTTCAATTGTACCAAAGGTATCAAAACTACATTTTTAAACTAAAAAATTGAAAATCGATATTTTTCATCGGATTTAG
>BMAU01006787.1:0-15939 GCA_019973935.1 Trichonephila clavipes
AAAAATCTGAGCTAAAATTCATTAAATAACCAATTACAACAATGTCTCACTTAAACATCAGAAAACGACATGACACAAGTTGCATAGTTATAAAAAAAAAATTCCAGCGGAAAGTATGTGAATTAAATGTAAGAGGAAAACCAAAATTTCCATTTTTTTCTCTATTATATAAAAAAAAAGAGCGCTAAGTAAAGTTTAGCTAAGTTTCATACATATTTGAAAAATGCAATATAAAAAACAAGTTGTAATTATGACGAAAGAAAGCCTATTGCGTCGAGAAGAAAAAAAAATTATTATCGTCGAGTAGCTCCGAGAGAAAAGTAACAACCAACAACAAACAAAAAAAAGGGAGAATGGTGACCCTATAGAGAAAAAGAGAGGCTGAATATCTGATCTCGCATGCGACAGCAGGGGGGCACCAGGGAGAAAATTCGCCCAAGCACGCCAAGATTCAAACCCCACACAACACTTCAATCGACAAAATGACCAAAAAAAAATTTGCATGACAACTCCAAATCAAATTCCACAGAAACAAGGAGAGGAGAAAAAAAAATTACAACAAATCAAGCGCATTTACGAAGTCCAATGCTCTACATGTCCACAAAAAAAATCGATATATATCACTAATACCTATTCCCCCAAACACAACATCGCTCCAACAGTTAAACTCCCATCTCAACCAGAGCAGCAGATTAACAAAAAAAAAAAAATTGACAAACCTTAACATCTCAGAAAAAAAAAGAAAAACTCAATTCCAAACGCAAACATAATGAACACTTAATAACTATTTCCGTCACCTTTTCCGTACACTTTAAAATCTCTAAATTCAAATACTGCACAAATGAACATTTAACCAATTTTTTTTTTCAAAAACTACCAACCTTATCACTTCAATATCTCAAATTCCAAGTACTACAGCCATAAACACCTAATCAATTACTATCAAAATTTAACACAGTTAATTTCTCTAATTTAAGCAGCGCAACATCTAACGAACTTTTATCGGAAATAACATCTTCATAACACTTAAATCGCTCAGAACAGTAAGCATAATCAATTAACTAAACCACTCTCAAACATTCGGGCCAAAAAAAAATTGTTAACTAGCAACGAAACACGTACTCCATATGACAATATACACTCGAATTAATTAAACGGGAAAAAAAATTTGAGCACACTAAAATCCACAATACAAACATATCAACACATAAGAAATTGTGAGATCATAGCCAGATTAGTTAAGATTATGAATACACACATACATATACTAACAAAGAGCATAAGAAAAAAAAATACATTAACATCTCTAGGTATCTAAATAATAAAAAAAAACTACTACAAGAAAAAAATTCACAACTGGAATAGCACACAGTAAGTTTGTTTTGGTGACCCATCGAGAAAGATTTACAACATCCAAGGATGTAAAAAAAAAATTCAAATAATGGTACAAAGAAAAAAATTAATATCCTGGTCACTGGCAACAGATAATGCGACGCTGGTTTGACTTAAAAGATTAATCAATTCACTAAACCCAATTTCAATTACCCAGGTTCTACAGATACATCGCATCGCATTATAGCTTAAGTTAAAACACTAAATCTCTAAAGACACAAAAAAAAGTACACTAAATTAAAAGGCCGGTTCTTTAAAGTAACAATTAATTTATTTTGAATTAACATTTTTAAATAAAGAACGTTTAATAATTTCAAGGGTATTTACTTATCTGGAACGAGAGGAGAGAGCGACGAAAGGGGTGACCTCGGGTAGCAAGTGCGCTTCCCGGCTGTGGAGGGGTTTTCTGGCAGACGAAGAAGGAGTAAAAAGCCCCGAGAATTCGCGCGCCCACCCCTTAAATAGGTTGACCGCACCACTCGAAAATCATCCGCTTCAAAGTTCTGGCGGTAAATTTTACAATTCCGATTGGCCAACAAGCTGTGCAAGGATACAGCTTCGCCCGCCATAGAGTCCGTTGACCTGAGGCACCCCCACATTCCTTAGAAAATCCGTTTCCTGTAAACAGGGCAAATGTACAAACTGCCGTTGTAACTTTGGGGACCGGCGACCTCCCATCACTACCCTTTGTAAAATCCAACTTGGGGGCCCCAAACCTAACTTTGCACGGGAGCCCAAATGTTCTCTATTACGCTACTGGAACATACACACAAAATTCCAGCAAATTATTTTAAAAAATTTTTGAGCAATCACTGTCTCTGTTTGAACGTTTCGAAAAAAAAACACATTTCGAGTAAAACGCATTTTAAAGTTTGACATCTTATGTAAGGTTATGGTATCTGCTTTTACTAAAGCACTTGTAGTTTATGTTTTAAAGAATGGAAAATAAAAGACTTGGTATTTTTATAAAGCTAATAAGATGGCATAAAATAAAATCAAAAAAAAAACGTGTCATTTTTTTATAAAAAATCATGGTTCTAGGGTAGTTGGATACCATAAATTTTTTTGTCCTCTCTCGATTGCTATATTTTTCAGTTTATCCATGCGAAGAACGGGTATAAATGCTAGTTATGGTGCAAATCATAAAAGCTATATACAAAAAAATCGGAATCAATTAATATTGTACAGGGGATATCATCGAATGGAATCCATTGAGCTTAAAAGACCAGTACCAGGTTTCAAATTGCATACAAATTAATTTAATTATCTCAATTAATTGAAAAGAGGCCTCCCAACTGGAAGTTTTCCCGCGGTCCTAGGGGAAACCCTAATAGTCTCAAATTACAGTAATTACCTCTTACATAATAACATAAGTGACCAAATCGCGAGGGAATGTTATGTTTCGCAAGCAAAAATAAATAATTAAATTCAAAATTTGAAGTGATAATTAATTTAGTAAATTAGTTCTTCTTTCAGCATTCATCGATGAAAGTCGGTAACCTACATGAAATGAGGCTAACGCAGCGTATCTTTCTCACTCTATATCGTTTTAATGGAGCGTCATAAAATTAGGCACTCAAGATAATTCAGTAAATTTGGTTGGATAATTAACGCTTTTTTTAAAAAAAAATAATTAAACTTTGTATTGGCTGTAATTTTCGGAAAACCATGCAAAATGGGAAAGTCACGCCTTAATGTTTTCCTCGAATGAAATTAAAAGGTTAGGAAAGGAAAGGGTATGATATAATTATAAAAATGTTTGACAGAGTGTAACAAAGTTGCTCTGTTTTTTTATGTAGTGCGAGACATATTTACTCAATAAAAACTAAGCTTAATTTGACGAAGCTTAATTTATTCAATTTTTGAATAATAAATATCAAAATAAATTAAGTATGGGAAGAGGCTTAACTTAAAGTGGCTAATTACGTATCAATGAATATATATATATATATATATATATATATATATATATATATATATATATATATAATATTTAGTGTCAGTTAAATAAGAATATACACAGAAAATTGTTTTGAAAATATTATTACAAGAGAAAAGTTATTCAAATACAATTTTTTCCCCAAAAAATGAATAAGGAAGGACATATTTAAAAATACTTCAATGATAATTATAGAAGAATTTATCATAAAAGGTAAATTTTTTGCTAATGTTGAAATGAATTCTTGTGATTAAAAAAAAAAATTTTGAAAATAGAAAGGCGTTGGAAAAAATGAGCGATGAAATGCATACAAAGAGACATATATATTTCTGATAATTCCAATAAATGCAGAGGTTTTAAAATTCACTTTACATAATTGACTACACACATTTGCTGTATGTTTGGAAGAGAAAATTTCATAGTATGAAGTAATTTGGTGAAGTAATTAGATTTGTGTGTGTGAACCTCTGTCACTTCACAAATTTATAACGACAGTTTTACTTTAGACTAATTTTTAGTCCATAAGTTTTATATAATAATAGACCAGCATTCATAATATACAATTTATGAGTTTTGTCATAAGTAAATAAATTTTTCAAGGATTTGCTTTCTCTTTTTTCCATTAATAGAATAATTTTAAACATAATATTTCATAATTTTCTCAAATTTCAATGTTAGATAACATGTCCCACTGTTTTGTTGTTATAATCTGAAATTATGCTACAAAAATTTCTCCGAAAATTATGCGATTTTTTTTAAAATTTAAATACTTAACAAAAACTCTCACACACACACAAAAGAGGGTATTATTCTAAGAATTAAATTCAGGACAGTAAGGTATTATTAGGACAACATTTTTACTAAGGCGAAATTCAGAATGAAGTAATACATTATGCATTTTTCTTAAGGATAACACATTATAAAATATCTTAAGTTGTACATTTTAGTCGTTTCAGATATTTCTTTCTGAATAAAAAAATAAAATAAATGACAGAAATATTTTTAAAATAAAATACATAAGCAGTTTCTTGAAAAACAAAGAATGTTTTGTTCATTTCTTTTTAAAAGAATTGTCTTAATTTCTATAAAAGTGTGAAATGCAAATGATTAAAGCTTTTCACTAATTACTAAACTTTTCAGTACAAAAGAAAGTATTCATGAAAAGAAAACTTTCAAAAAGCCCAATGAACTCTATTCAGCGTCAATTTTCTTCCAATTAGTACATACAATAGAAATCCATCCAACCATAAAGGCAAAAGAAGTACTTCTTCGGATATACACAACAAATCTCGAAATAATTCCGAATGCATTTCGAACCTTTCTTAGTCTCAGAAAAAAATTATGCAGAAAAAGAAAGAAAATCTGATGTGCAGAGTAATCTTTCACTAAGGCATGGATATAGCAACGGGTTCTAATGAATAAAAGAAAACAGTAAGCATTTTTCTTAAGATCTTTACAGAATGGGAGTTGATTTTCGAGAACACAAGATCCGCATTAATTGAAGCATAAACTTTGAAGTTTTCATTGTAAATAACTGCAGAAGAAATATTTCGGATTACATAATAATAAGGGGAGATAATTAAGGTTACTGTAGAAAGGTAGTTGAGACTTTTTTGAGAGAGAGAGAGAGAGATCAAATATTAGTGTTTTCTAAAAGTTAGATGAATTCCAATTGTGTGTAACTTGTTCGAATTTATAATTTTAAATTAAAGACATATTCATGAATAGATATCTAAGAAGAATTAATTTATTTTCCTTACTGCTAAATTAAATTTTAGAAAAAAAATTATTTACTTAAATATGAAGGAATAAAAATTTTATTAGATATTATAAAATCAACTTATTCGTATTTAAGAAAATTCCTTTTTAACGATCATTAATGACTATATGAATATGATGCAGGAAATACCTTCGTACGTATATATACACTCACATATGCTGTTAGCTTACAATTTAGTTTCTCATATTGTTATTAAAACAGTTTTCTTTTATTAAGGTATCCGACTACGTTCGGAACCGTGATTTTCAAAAGCACATAAATGGATAAATTTCATGATATTTAGCGTCACTTAGATTAGAATATATGCATAAAATTGTTTTAAGGACGTTTTGATAAAAGCAATTCATTTAAATACAATATTTTGGCAAAAAACTAACTTAGAATAATCTTTTTTCCAAATGTTCTCCTTTTGTGAAAAATGCTCTATTAGAATAATATTTTGCTTGTATATAGCTCAGACCTCTGTTTAGAGGCTCAACTAGAATTTTTGAAATATATATCCTAGAAGTGGGTTTATTCATATTTTACGACAACAGAGGGGAGCAATTTTAAGAAAAAAACGCGAATAATTATTTCAAATGGTGGTACCTCTTAAAATAATGTGAATTTTTAAAAAATTCTAGTTGAGCCTCTGTAGAGAGGTCAGAGCTATATAAAGGCAAAATATTATTATCATAGAACCATTTTTCGCTAAAGGAGAACATTTGGAAAAAGGATTATTCTAAGTTAATTTTTTGTCAAAATATATTTAAATAAATTTTTTGTCAAGATGGCCTTAAAAAATTTTATGCATGCATTCTAATCTGAGTGACACTACATATCTTGAAAATTATCCATTTATGCGCTTTTTTAAAACCACGGTTCTGAACGTAGTCGGATACCTTAAGAGGAGTCGGAAACCTCTATACCAACAATTTTATATTGGCTGTTTTCGATGCACCTTTTCTCAAAATCTGTTTTATGTACATGCTTGAAATTTTTCATACAATTAAAATACACTTTTCTCATTATACTGAACCTAGCTTTTAGCTAATTTTGAATTTTTTAATAATTTATAAAAATTTTTATCGAACATAGTGAAATTTCATCCATTTTTGCACATAAAAATTGTAAAAAAAACATTTTTGAGTTTTTTTACAAAAAGCTCATTTCAGTATATATTAGTTATCATTATAAATACGTCATAAGAAACCTACATACCTATGAACATTAGTTTCCCAGAAAAGGTACATTGAACATCAAAAATTTACATTTTGAGATAAATGAACTTAACTTTTTTATTAAAACATTCCTCCCCATACTCCAAATATTGTACATTTTTTTTGCATCACATCATCCTCTCTCTTCCTTTTTAAGTCTTTTTTTCTTTCTTAACTTCCTTTGTTTTTTGTAAAGATTAGTATTTAGTATTTAACAGAATCTTTTTTCGAGGCGCTCCATTGCTTGTGTACCGTGTAATCACCAGGATCAATTTTACATTTTCCTAAAATGTTTGGTTTCGATACATTTCCCATATTAAATGATGAATTTACATCCTATGTACCCAAAGATAATACTTTTATTTGTACAAATGTTTTATTCGGTACATGAGACCATATAAGGTTGGTTACACTTTCATTGGGATTTTGTGTACCTCCATGTAAACACTTTTTTAGCAATTTTGAATTAAAAGTGTTGATTTCCATCATTCATTCAACTTTTAAACCAAAGCAAAATATTTTATTTACATTGTTCGCCATTTAAATGGGTGTGGCACAGTTTCAATAATTAAGGTTTTAAGTGCTTCTAATTACCTTAGAGGTTAAAGTAAGGTATTTTTAGAAAGGTTAGCATCTATACAATTTAAAAATGTAAAATTGTCATATTAAGAAGATTTTAGATTTCCAATACTCCCCTTTAAGTTGTTAATAAATTTATAATCTAATAAAAATGCATATTTAACATTATTTTTTCAGTTAAAGTAGTTTCAATAAAGTAGTAATTATACATTTTAAATGCTTGTCCACGTTGGAACAAACTTCCATCTTTTTAAAAATAGGTTGAATTTTTTATTCAGTTTAAAATACATTTTGTATTATACAGAGTGTCCAGAAACTTAACGATAAGTGGGCACGAGGTAAAAGGTAGGGTCATATCTAATTCTGGGTAAAATAAAAAAAAATTCCCTAGCACTTGGCTAATTGAGGACGACCACATTTTTGAAAGAGTGGAAAATCGGATATTATGGAAAGATATTGATGATGTATCTTCCCCTTTTTCCCTTAAAGATCACTTTTTTTAATTGTTGTACTTGTATTAATCATAAGCGTTTTCGCTTTAGGGTTGTAATGTAATCATTTAGTCGTTAAATCTGGAAATGGGACATCGTTAATCCTAACGATCCTGATTTGGGCAATGGAAAAAAATTATTAAATTATAATTTTGTCATCGGTCCTTGACAAGTGTGCAAAGTTTCGAATTATTCTGACAATTTAAAGTGGGTAAAAATCGAGTTGAAAAATTCCGTTACATACAGGTGAAGCTAATAAAAGCATGTTAATGTTGGTGAACTGATATTAACTAAAACTGGAATTATATTTATGTAGTATCCATCTACACCATTTGGCACAGCATCGTCTATTAACTGAACCATCTGATTAACTGTGACTGTGATTCCGGCAGACATGTTGGATGTAAAACTGTACGCTGGACGATGTGGGAGAGAATGGGTGTGTTTCGCGGATAGTTCGCTAGTTCATATTAAAAGCAGCCAGCGTCCTCCTTTTATGCATTTTTTTTAGTATTTGTCTTGTGTCGTTACCTTTTTAACTGATTAATTGTGTTTCTAAGTGAACTAAGCATTTATCTTCCTTTCCAAGCCGAACTGAGGTGGGATAACCCTCTTCTCGCATTTATAATATTAAGATTGCATACATATAAGGCGGTATCAAAATTTTTTTCACTGAATTCTTCTTGCTATAGTAATTTTTATTTTATAAAAATGTTATTTCTAATTTCCTTTAAACAAAATAATTCTGTTTATGTATAAAATAGTCGTATTATTTTTCGAGGCCATATTTGGATAATGGAGTTGAATAAAAACACAAGTAATATAAAAAAAATATTTAATTCCTACTTTGGTCAAAAATGAAAATTTCTTATTTCCCTTTCTATGTAGGGTGTTCGACTATTATTTATATTTGTTACTATTTATTCATTAATTAAACTTAATTATTCCAATAAAATAATATAGTAAAAAGAAATAACATTCTCAAAAATTAGGACATCCCAGTTGAGATTCGAACCCTTGAACTTTGGATTAGAAATCCAACGCGCTACCCATCTTATTAAGTGCCTCTTTGTCTTAATATACTTTAACTGAATTTATTGATTAAGTGTTGTAACTGATTATGTAGGTTGATAATAATAGACCTTTGTTTTAAATTAAAGTTCATTTTCTCTCATTTTAGTTCAGTCGACGTTAATTTTACTGCCACCATCACGCTGCATTTAAGCCAACCCCCCACTAATTTCAATCCGTTAAATAAATTATGTGTGGACTACCTGCATTTTTCAAACAAATAGTCAACTTGACACTTTACTGTTTCTTTTTTCTAATAGTTAATATCTTGGTTCATATCTTAACCCTTTAACGGGTAGTGGCGAGCAGGTCTAGCTACATATTAAAAAAATATTTCTCCAAACGGGTGTTGGATATTTGGTCTATACATATGCGTTAATTGAAGCGAAAACGCATACAAATCAATACAGGCGGCAGCACGATGCCTTTTTTTGTATTTCACGTGCTCTGATGGGTAGTTAGAAATAGTTTTTCTCGGTTTAAATCTACAAATTGTATTTTGATTATTATAAATAAAATTTCTGATTCGTGAAAACAATGTCGACAAGTCTTAAGTATACTTTTTTCTCATCTGAATGAATTAAGCAAATTTACAATTAAGAAAAAGGTTTTATTTAGATTTTTGGAAAGCTTTTATATGTGGATAGAGGCTCTATTCACTGCCCACATAAAACAGAAAAATTACCCAGAAATTTTCGCTCTTCGTTCACTCAAGAGAGAGAGCACTTAGAATCCCGTGAGAATGTTAGGGGTGGGAAATATAAACAAAACTTTGCTTACAACATGTAGTACACGACATTCTTGGGTTCGAAAATCTTTTATTATAGTTTTTCTGTATGTACCACTGTGTCTTCAAGCAAATGGTCTTACTTGCTTTGAAAAGTTGCACAGAAAATAGCTCATCAAATTTATGAAATAAGTAATTTAAATTCTCAAAAATACAGTACTGTATTGCTAACTTTTTACACTAAAATTAAATAAAATATAAAATGTGGATGTATACCAATTTCATTGTATATTCTAAGTATTCTATATGTATTCTAAGTAAGTATTATATGTTGTACAATTATTCTATTAATATTTAATTACACTTATACTTTGTATTTAATTGTTATTGAAATAGTTACTACATAAATGTTAATTTTTCATAATAGTTTGTTGTAATATGATTCATTATGTCTGTCCTGAAAATTAAGTTAAATGTCTTAAGTGCGCAGTGGCTATATATAACGTCTAGACACTATCCAAGAAAAAAACCCTTGATCCGATATTTTTTTGTGACTAAATAATGTTTATAGTGAGTGAGAACATTACACTTATCAGGTACTTTATCACAGACAAGTGTATTTTAGCTTTGTGCCCGTTAAAGGGGAAAGAATTTGAAGCATAAACTAAATAAATTTAAAAAGTCCTGTGTGTATCAAAAAATTTTTAGACACATACTCTAAATGGATTTAAATACTAATAATCGAAATTTACGTAATTTCAAAAAATCTTTTGAGTGCTATTCTTAAATAAAATCAATTGCATTCACTTAACAGAGTCCTGATTTCTTACTTAAAATAATGGAGTATTGAAAAAAAACCCAAATAAATTTACATGTTCAAATAATTAAAAACCCCATATACTAAAAATATCATTGAAACAGATACCGAATCTGAATAGCTAAGACTATTTCAAAACAAAATATTCTTTTAGGGTGATCATTTATTCATGTTCCTTGAACAGCTTGATACATTTATGTCCTAATAATATTATTATTGAAGCATTACTTTCAGAGAACTTTTCACAAAGCGGTATCATTTATCTCTCCTTACTGTTTTCCTTCTCACGCCCAGCGGCGATTACAATCGTCTTCCGTTATTGTTCTCTAGGGGAACTCTAACCACAATTTCGATGTACACATCATGGATCATATAGAAAAGTGGGGGATCTCTTCTGTTATGGAAAGCGGAAGCCTCTTTTGTAAAAATCTTTGATTATTTTTCTCCGCATATGGATACTTTTCTTTTGTATACCATTCACAAGGAAAAGGCTTCTTCGGGACAGTGACGTGTGCAGCTTTTTCACTTATTTTCCAAGTCTTGGACGCCATGGACATAAATACTTTTCTTTAAAAAAAAGTTTGCTGTAATATTGAATAAAAATGAATTCGATTCTCTGGCTTCTAAAAGATTACAATTAATCATACCATGTAGTTTGCTATTAATATTATTTTGTGTGAATGGTTTTTGGTCTTCCGATATATTATTTTTCGTTTACTGGACGGAAGAAAAGTCGGGTACATAATTTGTTCTGCTTATTAGTGAGATAAATAAGAATTCTATTTTTTATTCCCCAAAACATAAAAGTATAACGGTACTTTGTTTTGGAAAAAAAAGTTGAATTGCTGTCCAGTAATCCATAGAAAAAGATTGAAGTTCTTTTAGATATTTACTTCACTCATTTTATGTTACGTTTAATATATATGTTGCCTTTAAAGTGTGAAATACATAATTTTATACACTAACTTCATAGTTCATGAAATAACTGAATAAGTCAGATACATATAAAATTATTGAATTCTACGATTTAACTAGGTATTCTATAGAATAACGATTACATGATCTTTAAAGCATGAAATACAGCACTTAAAAGTTCTTTCAATCAATTCTAGCTGCTTTTAATAAGCTTTGCAGTGCTTATAGCTGCTGTCGCAAAAAATCAATCAATGTGTTTTACTAAATCAATTTTACGTTCTACTCTTCCTGCGATAAGGAATAAGGAAACATTTCACTTATCGGGTATCCTTATGCATAGATGTTTTAAAAAACTAAGTCGTTTCATAAATTAGATACAAGAAGTAGTAGTTTGTATTTTTTAAATTACTACTTTAATATTGGACGAAAACACTGCAACTACAGAACATTAATTATATAATACAAGTTAGATTATATACTAGTACTAAAAATTATAACATGGAATTTTCGTTTTATCTCTTTTCTACTACTGATACAAAAACAAAGACACGAAGCATAGTACTCACACGTATGAGTGATTTCAGCTCAGTTACTGGTCATGAGTGAGTGTGTTGCCAGACACAACAGTTGCTTTGCAATGACACACGTGTGTGTGCGCTTCATTCCGTTGCTTTTAAACGCGAAATTTTGGAAAGATGTATATGTAAGTGGCTTACACATTTTGGATTATTAACAAATAGTTTAGTAACCCGAGTGTGTGTTTGTGTTTTCAAGCAATGACTTCTACAGGAATTGGACATCAATCTGTAAAAAAGAAAAATGTAAAGCAAGGGTGATTGGAATCTTATTTAAATAAGCTAAGGCAGCGTTCCTCAAACTGTAGGGCGCGCCCCCCGGGGCGGCGAGATACACTTGCGAGGGTGGCCCGAGCATATTGAAATTAAAAGGTTTAAAAAATAAGTTTTTGGAATGAAGTAAAACAAAATGCTTTCTCACATAATAAAAAATACACATTTACACTGACATAATATATAAATGTGGTGATATCACATCATCAAAAATAAAATATTCCACGTCAACCGCTCGTTAGCTATCTTTGATCCTATTACCAAATAAAAAAGACTTATTGTTTAATCTAACGATGAGATATTTTTTATTACGTTTCTTTTAACCTAAAATACTACTTTTAATTATCATCTATTTGACCTTCGAACTTACTGGTATGTTTAGCTCTGTCTATGTTTCTTTTAAGAATGTTGTAAATAATATTTTTCTGTTGCTTTTTTTCCCATGTGAATGAGTTTTATGGTATACGAATAAGCATTTTGAGCACTTTAAAAGAAAATTTGGCCAAGATATATTTTTATGAGTATTCTGAAACATATAATGCATAATGAAAAACGTTTTACACAATTATTTTTTAGAACTGACATCGATATTCTTATATTGAATAAATGCACTTTTAACATGGGAGCGGTCGCATGAGGCACAGAATCAACCCAAGCTCACGAAATCATTAATTCTGGGAAAACTGTTTATTCGTTAACAGTCACGTTGATAGCATCCTCCTATTAGGCAGTCTTAATGGGAACCAAAATGAATTTGTCATATATATCTCTCTTTTTTGAGAGTGGCAACCTTTTTTTTTTACAATCAAGGCACTTATTTTGATCGAGTTCCCTGCGCGACCACTTATGTTCAAAAATATTTTCTATGAACATGCTTCACTTTCTCCTATAAACAACGTTGTGGTTTTGATTGCTGTGTTGTACAACTAATTATGGTTTATAAATGTAAATGAGAAGAATATAAAAAGATGGTCATTTGTGATCTCTATTGAAGGAAATTGAAACTGATCAAGCAATTGAAGGACCTGCTGAAATAATACATTTTTTCATGATAGTGAAAGTAAATATGAGAAAGGCGATATGAAACGTTTGAGGAATTGAAATTTTCAAATGCTGCCTTTTAAACAGCTGTATCAAGAAAACTATGAAACCATAAATGTAGTACTTCACCTTGTCAAAAAGACACAAGCAAGAAAAAGTTCAACTAGCTATTTTTCGATAATCAAAGGACAGCAAAACTACAATAACGTGAACAAAATATGACAGTTTTGTTAGCAAATAACTTTCCTGTAATGTTAGCGAAAAGTGACTGTGATTTATGACCTTTATTAAAAGCATTCACATTTCGAGCATTTTCTTTAGTTTTATTGGATTTTTCTCAAATTATAAAATAAAGACTGAAAAGTCCCTTAGTAGGGGTAAAGTATATTTTCTTTTAATTAAAATTATTCACTGGAATTTTGTGGTTTTTATGGTGTATAGTAAAATAAGTATAAAAAAAGGATTAGGGTGACTCAGTCACACCGCGTGACTGTTAACTTTAGTCTCAAGTGCGTGCGCCTGCTCCCGGGCTAAAAACATTTTGAAGGTTTCAGTTTTTAAGGAGACGGTGGACCATTAAAACTAATTTCTTATTTTTTTTGCTTAATTAGCTTAAAATAGAATCCGTATATTAAATGATTATTATATATCAGAATTTAATTACATATTTTTTAAATTTTGATAGACAGATTTTTAAAGAAAATTTAATTTTTAACTATTTTTAAAAATTCTTCTTGCGCATTAGTTTTTAAGATATGTACATAATTTTGTTTTTTATGCATAGATGAACTATAACAAAGTATATCTGTGCATGGATTTTAAATTCAGAATAAAATTTAATGAAGAAAAAGATAAATTTTCTATATTAAGGGGACTTGGCACTAAAAACCAAAAATCGATGAAAATATCGATTTTTCAATTTTTTTTAGTTTAAAATGTAGTTTGATACCTTTGGTACAATTGAGGGAAGCTTGAAACGATCTGATTATTTTAAACGCAGTAAATGCATTTTAAATATTTGACAGCTGCTTGTCAGCAGTTTAAATGCCACGCCCACCTCACATCGTTTACATTTTTTTACTTGAGAATAAATCCATTATTTTACATTAAAAACTACAGAGAAGCAGAGTAAATCCGTTAAGCTGTGACTGTAACTATCAGCAAAGTTGTTTATTTACATTAGCTTTGCCATTTTTTCGCTTGCTGTGTGATTTTTAGTTTTTTCATTAGTTTTTAACTTCATAGAAACCTAAAAACAGCATTTTTTAATGCTACTTCAATCATAATTTTTAATGTTACTTCAATCATACATTCATTCATTTTATTAGTTGATATCGCAATTATGCCTCTTAGAAAACGTTCAGTACGTGCTTTGCAAATGAATGAAAAAGCCGATTTGTAAAGCTGAAAAAGTTGATTGTGAAGTGAACAAAAAACCAGTTTCTTTCAAATGTACGCCTGAAAAAATTGAACACTGTGGTAAAAAAGGATAATACTCCTGCTATTGAAATTATATATTGGTGGACTTTAACCAAGTTAACAATCTTCTTCGAAGTGCAAAGTGCCAATATTGTGAAAAACAAACTTTGAAACTGGAGCTTGGAGTCAGTTGGGATTTTCATACAATTTAAAAAACTATTGTGTAGCAATTGTGATGAAAACAAAAACTGTTGTAAACACATCTCTAAAAAGTCTGTTCAGACTCAGCCATGATGTGAATTTGAGAATAACTCAAGCTTTTTCCACATATTTGGGAAAAGGTTATTCAGCTATAGAAAATTTTGTATGGTGATGAATATAGATCCTTTTTCATCAACTACATATGGGAAGTGTGCGAGACGGCTGATAATGCATATACTCTGGCATCTGAAAACATATTTGCGGAAATCCACCGAGAAATTAAAAAGTGTGTACGAGAATAGAGCTGAAATCACAGACTTAAAGTGTTAGTTTTGATGGAACGTGGCTAATCCTCGTGGTCACACCTCACTTATCGGTGTAGGATGTGTTATAGATATGCTCACCGGATATGTTGTTGACTTTGAAGTGATGAGTAAGGTGTGTCGTCATTGCTCTGTGGCAAAATAAGCTAGGTCAGTCAAGTGCTGAATTCAGCATATGGTATGAAGGACATAAAAGCGAATGTGATATAAATCACTTGGGCTCATCTACATCAATGGAAATGGAAGCTACATTAACCTTGTAGGAAAAGATCCACATCACTTGATTCCGTTATATTACAGTATTATCCGATGGTGATTGTAAAAACGTTTAACTACCTGTGCGAGAAAAAAGTGTATGGACCTGACATTGTGATAAAAAAGGAAGAATGTATTAATCATGTTAGTAAGCGGTTAGGAACAGCTTTGAGATCTACTGTAAAAAAAAGACTGTCGTGCTCAAGGATTTCTTTAGTGTGGTAAGCTCCTCATGGTAGTTTGAAAGAAGCCACGATTAAAAAAAAATTAACTACTTACTACCAAAAGGCTATTTTGAGAAACAAAGGGGGATGTGAATGCTATGAAAACAGCAATATATGCTACATTGTTGCATAGCATTTCTACAGATGCTAAACCTCAACATATCGGAAGTGTCCTGCAGGAGAAAACTCATGGTGTTTCTACCAATCTGCGATTGCTAATGGTGAAAACCTAACAATCATAAAATAAATTAAATGTAGGAACACCAATAAATGAAGTTTCTTCCAAAAAATTTTACCGATTTATCAAAGACTTGTATCTAATGAATTGTTAGAAAGATGCATTCGATGTGGGAACACAAATGCAAACGAAAGTTTGCATAGCATGATTTTGGGCAAAAGTGTCCGAAAGAAATTCGTAAACAAAAGACGTGTTAAGCGGGTTAAACAGAAGCGGGTCTGCGAATACAATATGGGTACAGTACGCACCATTGTAGAAACACAGAAAGCATTATGGGTGTAGCTACTGGAGGTTCATCGAAACAAACTTGCTACTATCTTAGATTGTCGAAAACAAAATTTAGAAAACGTCGTCAAAATGTCAGTAATAAGCTGGCTCTTAAACTTATTAAAAGCAATACATAAAAAAGAGTTATTAGCTAGGAGGAGAGAAGGAATGACTTATGGCGTGCAGGCCAATTTTTAAAAACAAACCTTGTTT
>BMAU01006788.1:0-13364 GCA_019973935.1 Trichonephila clavipes
GGAGAATGTTAGGGGCCCCCTGTAAAGTCAGGTTTTGCCTTTAATATTTTATAAATTTGGTAAATACGTACTTTGCGTTAGTTGAGGCTTGGACCCTCGAGGTTGCGGGGTAAACGTTACGCAATGTACATATATACATTTCAAGACGCTCTGTTTATTTGTTATAAACAGTCTCCCGACAATGCACGTTCAGTTGCTTTCTCTCAACGCGCCAACAGGCTACGCTTGATTGAAAACGGCCAAGACTAACCGGATTCTTGGAGAGCGGGTAAAATGTATGCAGGTATACAGCTTTCCAACAAATTGGAAAAGCATTTTCTTAAAATACGTACCAATTCCAGAAGGAGTGAGCTTCGATCAGCGTTCATCGGTTATCATGACATTTACAAGCAACCGACCTTCGTCTCAAAAACTTATCTCTTACCTCATGGGGCAAAAAATAAATAAATAAATCATTTGAATTTGTATCTTCAAGTGACAGAAACGATTTTGAACTTATTCATCACAGAAAGATGAGCGCTTTGGATTGCGATGAATAGCAGTGAATAATGCTTGTGCATTTTGGAAACTTCTCCATGTGTATACAATGAGAAACTAAATGTTTTTAAAATGTATCCATGTGTAATTTAATTATTTTATTTGCTACGGAAGTACTTTCTCATAAATTTCAAAAATAACTGGCGTATTTTCTAAGAGCGATTTTTTTTTTATTATTTGGTCCCTGCTCACCGTATAAAAAAATTCTGCAGTATTTCAACGAAGTTATGTTTGTTATATGTAAGAATTTATGAAATTTTCGAATGTTTTTTTTTTCTGTACTTTTTATTTTTATGCGTATCTACCACGGAAAAACGTCTTTTACTGTATTGATATTTTTTAAAACTCAAACAGCTCGGAGTGATTTCTGTATAAGATCATCAAAAGTAGTATAATAGTTTTGACGAAGCCTAAATTTTTCTCGGATATACGTCACAGGTTAAATACTGTCTTCTGTTTTCTAAAACGATAAAAAGCTTACCGTAAAATCCGGCGTATAACGCGCACTTTGAACACAAAAAATAAGATGGAAATTTAAGGGTGCGCGTTATACGCCGAGTATAAAAACCATAGCTTTAAAAATAACATAAGACATGAGTAAAAAAAAATTACTTCTACATGTATCGAAGTACTGTTTATTTAAAAGAAATGACTTGCCCTATGAACTAAAAGAGTTGTAGTTCTTACATGGAATAAATGACTTCAAAACATAAGAGCAATGTATACTAATATTTCAGATTTTTTTCGTAAAAAAAAGGGGGGGGTGCGTTATACGCCAGATTTTACGGTAATTCATTTAAGTTGATGATCACTTAATGTCTTCAACTATGTCTTCGAGACTGGATGTTATCATCTTTGTTAAATCGATAGAGATTTATGAAAAGTCGTAGATATGAACTGATTTTGTGCGAATAAGTCAAAATGTATGTGATTATTTTAAAACTAATTTTATCTTTTATTTATGATAACATGATTTGTCAGAAACGTTCAAAATAAGGTTGTACCTTAATGTTTGATTTCCCTAAGAGAAATGCATAGAGAATAGCAGTAGAGAGGGGTTTTTTTTTCTCACGTATCAGCGATGCGATACAGCTTTCGTCCGTAGCATATTTTGTTCACTATAAACGAAACATTTTAAGTTATCAGCATTTTTGAAGATCAACTGTGATTTCAGTCTAATAAATGTATTTCTGGAAATTTTGCTATTATTTTAACGAAGGGTCTCGTTTTTTAGAAAGCAAAATAGTGTGCAATAATTTATTTTATAGGCATAAATTATGCAATGATTATGCAATAATTCTATTTTATAGACACTGATGTAGCTAGTTCTGAGGGAGCCCTGTATCAATATTTCTTCACGGCCCTTTTTTAAATATGGGAGCCTTGTTAATGGACTGTAGCTACACATGTTGAGGCCCCTGTAGCTAGGGGGCCCCGTATCATTGATACGGCGGTAGCTACGGCCCTGTTTATAGGTATAAATTATGCAATGATTATGCAATAGTTCTATTTTATAGGCATAAATTATGCAATAATTCTATTTTATAGGCACTGAGATGTAACTAGTTCTGAGGGAGCCCTGTATCAATATTTCTTCGCGGCCCTTTTTTAAATATGGGAGCCTTGTTAATGGACTGTTGCTGTACATGTTGGTGCCCCTGTAGCTTCGGGGCATCTTATCATTGATAAGGTGGTTGATTCATTGATTGATTGATTGAATATTAACGTCGCACTGTTCAGCAACACGAGAGCTTTTGGCGACAGACCATTGATAAGGCGGTAGCTACGCCCCTGTTTATAAGTATAAATTATGCAATGATTATGCAATAGTTCTATTTTATAGGTATAAATTATGCAATAACTCTTTTTTATAGGTGTAAATTATGCAATGATTATGCAATAATTCTATTTCATTGTTTTATAGGTTTAAATGGAACATATTGTTATATTGTACTCTGTTACATTGTGTAATAATTATAAGCATACAAAAAAATTCAATCTAAAAATAAGTAAACGATGTCAGTTTCTTAAAATGGAGCAAACAACGGGTTCGAACATATACATTTTAACCAATATTTTTCCCGGGAGTTCACATTCTGCCTTATAATTTAATTACAAAAAATCGCAATTCAGTTATTTAAAAACCTGTTTCACACATTATATTACCGCAAGTATATTCTCAGCGTATCCGAATAATACTCATCGCTCACTTAAATAATTAGTGAAATTCAATTTGTTTTGAGAATTTTATAAATATTTTTAGTTAAAATCTGTGCTTCCGTAACCCAATTCTTTAAAGCCGTCCATATGTCAATAGCTTCTGCTGTAAAAATTTTATTAAATTCTTTCAGCAAAAACTTTTGAAGCAATCTTTTATTTGGAATTGAAATTCCTGTTGATGTTTGTGTGTGTGTGGACTTAAAATTATAGACAACGAACGAATTCTAAACAATAATATTGATTTAAGTCTCAAATACAGTTAAAACTCTTTACTCCTACCCTGCCCTCGACAAATTAATGTTTAAAATTAAAATTATTGAGAATTAGTCAAAGGAAATAATCAAAATTTTAAAATACATCTCAGAATTATGTATGACAGTAGATTATAAACAAAGGGGTGTGGTCATGGATGAAAGAAAAGGGAAACTACCCCATAACAAAAAATGCGTAAAACCGAAATTTTGTGTATGTGTTTCATAGAGAGGTTAATATACATATAATATTAAAATAAAAGCCAAAAATGTGAGTTTTGAAGTTTTGATCAATTTTCTTTATTTTAAATGTTTACTGTTGCCTTGGTCTTTGTGTCCCCCTCAGTAATCCTTATATTGGGGAACGCGTGAACTGTCATATGCATGTGGCTTGGTGGGCAAAAAGTTGAGTACCCCTCACTCAGCTCTTCTACTTGGTGGGCTAACACTCGCTATTTACACCTAACTCCACAGCCAGTTAAATACAAAATTAATCAATTAATTTTATGATAAATTAATTTCTTATTGTACACATATATCGTTTGTAGTCTTGAAATGACGGGTAAACGGATGTATGGTTACCACTTTCCTATCGGTTTTTTTCCAATTTTATTGGCTTAAGAGATATTCGATTTTACACAGTTACCGCCTTTAGGCGGGGGGAAAGTTATGTCCCCAGATTTGGCACGTTTAACAAAAATTTTAGGTGCTTTTGGACTAACCACCATAAAATTCTGAGTACAACGTTAATCATATGGAGTTTTATAGTTTTCTGCTCAAATCCAGGAAATTGCATTCAATTTCATGAAATAAAATGTATTTGAAAGAGCAAAAAAGTATTTTAATGTTTCTCAGATTTTCGCTTATTTTTCTGGTTAAGCATCTGAAAGTTCACATCCGGGGCTTTAAACAGATCAGAAGAATATTCTCAATAATCGGAGTAAAACTAGAGGTAAAGCTTCGTTTTCTTGTGCTCTTTCAAATGCATGCACTTTAAAATATTGAAATTTTTTTTAAAGTGTATATATTTGAAAGAGCATAAGAAAACGAAGGTTTCTATCGAGTAGTTAGAAAAATCTGCATTGCATAATTGGAAAGAAAATATGTCTCACTTCCTTTTTACAGAAACAGGGCATAACGTACACCCCATTTCCCCCACATCGCGGGGGGACGGTCCAACATTCTAGGGGGCCCAAAGCCTGAACGACACCAAGTACGTATTTAACGAATTTATAAAACGTTTAAAGCAAAACCTGACTTTGCAGGGGGGCTAATATTCTCCGTTACGCCACTGTGCAGAAAGATGCATGGAATTTCCCCTATGTCCGATTGATGAATGGTGATTTATGACTCGCTTGGTGGGCTGTGTCCGAGAAATGTATTCTTAAAATTTATAGTGGTATTAAGAAGATAAAGTCCAGTGGTCGGCGAGTGATATCATATGGCGCTTCCACTATATATGGAGATATCATATATAGTGGAAGTGATATATCGAGTGATATCATATGGCCCACGTTCTATTCCCGGGCCGGGCAAGGTCGACTCAACCTTCCATCCCAACTGCAGTGGACTGATTGATAAATGAGTACGAAGCTTGCTTGGAGACTTAAGCACTGGGGGTCTCGCTTCAGACTGACCACCTGATCGGGACATCTGCTCATGCACCTCATCGCCCAATGGTCACGTATACTAGGATGAGCGCAGTAGGCCCTGGCCCTCATGGGCTGTTTCGCCACTGATTTTGAGTTTATTAAGACAATATCTGAAAAGGGGAGGGGTCTTTGCTTAAAATTCCGTCATTACTAGTTTCTTACGTAAATATTCTTGGTTATTCACAGCGTTTAATCATTTTTTGCGTGATATTTTCTTTTTTTGAGAAATAAATTAAGAGTGATATAATTCATGCTCTAGATTAAAGGGAAAATGTTTTAAAAAATCATAGCATAAATATATAATATAAAATAATTAAAAAACAATATGAGATGGAACTATTAGTCATCATGCAAATTTACATGTTAAGCTCAGTATAAAATAAATAAAAAAATAATACATCTTTGTGTATCATATTTATTCCTGATGATAATTAAAAAAATGATTATTATTATTCTAATTTCATTTGCATCGCGGTACTCGTTATCAAAATTTTCGTCATCAACGCCATCTTCTGATAGCCAACTACCTTCTAACTGGTCCAAGTAATCTTTAATGTCCCTGTGTTTTCTAAGTTACTCAACAAGGTAACATAAAATAAACATAAAGTAAAAAGCATTTTCATCGTGCATTAGAAATGAAACAATTGCATAGTAATGTAAATTTCTGCCACATGATTTTGGGAAGATTATTTGGGGTATTCGATATAAATTGCACATAAAATAACAGATACACACAAAAAAAATCTTTTTTCCATTCATTATTGCTTTTATTGGCAAAAAAAAAAAAAGTATCAGATTAGTTATAAAAAAAGTATTGAAGAAATCGTACGTTTCTTTCAACCGCAATAAACAGTGGAGTGACAAGTTTAAACCCTCTATGATGATTGCGATATTTGATTTTTTTTGGGTTTTTTTTGGCAGATACGTTCCTTATTACGCAAAAGTCGCGAAAACAGTTACCAACAACAACCAATTTACAGTACACCTGTTTTGAGTACAATTTTTTGTTCACTGAATGTTATGATGGAAATTTCCATCATCATACAAAGACGGGTTGAAACGTGCTACATATACGATTTCGGGGGATTATAAATATTTTAACTAAAAATATTTGAGTTGTGACTCACTAGATCACCATATTTGTACACGTATACCTCTTTCCGTCGTTTGTTGAAAATTTAATTCTCTGCTTGCATGTTAAACATATTTTTGCTGGCTTCTTTCTTCTTATTTCTCTCTGTCTTCCATCAATGTTACATAATACTCGTCTTCTAAATGATGTAGAGAAAATTATCTTCCTATTTTTCTAGAAATTGTAAAACTTGAGTTGCTCTATTTTAGAGGCTTATATATGTGTGCATGAAAACCTTCAAAATTAATTATATTTATATGTACTCCTGTTAAATCTTTTGTCTGATACATTTTTTTTTTGAAGTTCTTTGGTGAAACATTCTTTACCGAACAATTCAAGAATGTAGATCGGCTATCGGATTTTAAGCTATCCTTAGCGATATTATTGGAGCATGTAAATAATTTAAGATTAAGATTTTCCTACCCTAGTTGGCAGTGTATATTTTTTGTAAGCAAACTTTTGCTTTTTTTTGTCTCCATTTTGGAGGAAAAAGATTAACAGATTTCACAATAATACAGGAACTTTCTACCAAAGTTAATATTCTCATGAGCTATAATTGATTTAAAAATTTATTCTACATTTGGAAGGACTCATTCAGTGTTGGTATAATGATTTTCAAAATTATAAAGGAAGAATTTTGCTGATCTTTTCCCAAATCCTTTTTTTTTCAAGACATTAATTGTTACCCACCTGAAATCCAAATCGAAATTATTGATCTATAGCACCACACTACACTAAAAAGCAAATATACGGAACTTATTTCAACTGCAAATGATCCGAACTGTATTACATTTTGGAAATTTGTACCAACAAGTAATTTTCCAATTTTACATGAACTGTACCTCTCAGACATTGTTGTAGATTTCGATGAGCATATGTCTGTGAACAAATGTCTTCCAACTTAAACATAATAAAATTTAAAAAAATAGCTCAAAATTAACTGATATGCATCTAACACAAGATAATTTCAAGAACTAATCCTAACATAGATGACTCGTTAAAAAAAACCCCACATATTCAATAACCACATTAACCAAGTACTGACTATTTAATAATTATTTAGAATTACATGTTTCAAGTCATTTATTTTTATTTTCTACCAAACGTAACTGATTGAACACGTAAAAAATTTATTAAAAAAACCCAAGTTTGTACTTTTGTCTAACTTATTACATTATCTTCACAATTTTTTACTACTTAGACTTACATAAAAAAATGTGCTTTTTCCTCAAAAATCTTATAATAAGCCTATAATTAATACGTTTTCACCTTTACATATATATATTTTTTTTGTTTATTGTATGAAGTGGCACTCATAATGTCTTTTTATTAGATAGTGGCTCTCTTCCCAAAAAGGTTGGCCACCCATGATTTACAGGAACCCATAAATCTTCTAACCGTCAGTATCATGTTTGAAAATGATTCGTCGCTACCATTGTCACAGCTGACTTCGGAATTGTGAAGTCAGCTGTGACGGCGTTGCATTTTTCCCACACTCTATTGTCTTCCATGCCATCAAACGTATTTGTTATTCGACCTCTTTTTTTTATGAGAATGCAAAAGGATTACTAAATACAGTTTTGCACATGTACAAGCAAAAATCATATTATTTTGCTTATGCCCTTGACGTATACTTGTTTCGTCTGGGTCAAATTTTCAATGGTCGTTGCTTTGTTTCAGTTTTTTTTTTTTCAGCGTATAAAATTGTCTCCCTTTTCATACCTGTGCGTAATAATGAACTCATCTTGATGCCATTATCGATATCTTTGATCTTTAAGTGAGGATAAATTATAGTTTAGAAAAAACAACTAAAAGACACGCTTTTGTAGTGAATCGAAATAAAAAGTAAAAAAATTATTCTTAATATAAGAACAAAATAATTAACGAAAAAACTAATGTCATTGGGATAAAAGCGTGGAGCGCTCTATATTAATTGTTGTAATTTCTTACTAGCTCTATTCCGAAATGCTGAGTTAGTGTAAAAATGTAGTACAAAGCACCCCACGCTTTTACCACAATGACATTAATTTTTCCGTTAATCATTCTTATATTAAGAATTATTTTTTTACTTTTTAGTTCGATTCACACACACTATAAAAGCGTGTGTCATTTAATTTTTTTAAAGCTATAATTTATTTTTCATTTTTTAGTTCGATCTTCAATAAAAGCCTGTTTTTTTAGTTTTCAAAACTATCATTTATTCTTTGTTGAATTTATCCCTGAGTTTGATATTTGGATCCCGAATTATGTGGCTGCTTTAATTAGTCTTTCTCTTCAATGGATATTAATTGACGGGTCTGAAGGGTATTTATTCTCTCTGTTTACGGGGCCTCGGATGAGTCCCATATCGTTGTATTACGTCGTATATCGTAAGATTCCGTCTCTATAGATACAGGTCTGACTAATAAAAGTGTGTTAAGAAGAAATATTAAATGTCAATCGTATTATCACCTTTTAAACGTATTGCTATAATGTTGATTCGTATCATCACTTCTAAACATATTGCTTTATAAAAATAAAAAAATATTTAGCAGCTATAACATAAATTATTTCACATGCATGAGTCTTTTTTATTTTTATTTCCATTTTCAGAAAAACTAGACTTATATTATGGTAGGAAAGAACATAAAGAACACTTTTTTGTTTTATTTGTGTTAACCACAAGCCTATTTGCCGTTTTACGGTTGTACGTTGATCTTTTAGTCGCTAAATCTAGAATTATTCGCCAAATCTGGGAACGATTTTATGAATTAGTTGCCAAATCTCGAAATTCTTAATATTCTTATTTTTGAGGATCCTGATCAGGAAAATGAAACAAAATTATGAAATTATTGTATCGTCACCGGTCCTTTACAAGGGTGCAAAATTTCGATTTCATCTAACCTTTTAAAGTGGGTAAAAATCGAGTTCAAATATTCCATTACAAGTGAAACGTATAAAAGCGTGTTAAAAATTAAGCGTATACAAAAAAATTTCCTAAATACAAGCACGCAACGATGTTTACTGAATACTGGAGATAAACTGTGGAATGAGACAAGTCATCGATGCAAGTGACCAGAATGGACGGTTACATTTTTTTTCTTTTGAAATGGCTGGAAAACAATTTCCCACATCCAACAAATGTTTTGCCTTCGATTCTAAGCCGCACTCAATTTTCAATAGTATTAACTTTGGAAAAATATTACGGCTTATATTCGAGTAAATACAGTATACATATACACTCTTTCGCAAAAAAATTGAAGTACCAAGGAGGAGTTGTCCGATTGTGAAGAAATTTCGTAGACAAAGACATCCTGATCGAACATGCAAATGATCAAATTTTAAGGGTGAATGAACATGAATTGCGGTCGTAGCGCCCTTTTTATCCCGAGCAACTCGCAAAGTATATAAACGGAAAAAGGGCGGACAAATTATCTTTGTTCGTTTTCGCCGTTGTGATTCCCTTGAGAAAAAACGAATAATGCCATCACGACGTTTTCGAAGACCTTACAGGCAACTGAATGACTTTGAACGTGGTCGGAATGCGTGAAGCTGGGTGGTCATACCGAGCATTTGGTCATCACCTACAACATCAGACACAGCCAGCGGCGTAGCTAGATATCCAAAGGCCCTGGTGCAAAAAATAAAAATAAAATTAATAATAATAAAGGCCCTTGCTCTTGGTTGAGTTTTATCAAGTATATATATATATATATGAATATTTTAAATGTAAGGAACCGCAGCCTGCACCTGGCAACAGGTCGAACGAAGAGACGATATAGAGAAGAGGATCTGGCAACGACAGAGGAGGAAAGGAAAGGTCGGAACGGGGGAGAGAGCGGTGGTGAAGAAAACGAGGGGTCGTGAAAAGTAGACACGGCTGAACGATGTATCGTAATCTTGTAACATCTCAATATATTCTTGATTTTAAGAAATGTCCCATAGAAGGTGTGGAATAAACAGTGGGACCAAATCCTGTCTGCAATTATTTTCAATTCACAATGCGAACACGATCAGAAAAGAACCCACAAGTTTACATTAAATATATAAATCTATTTTAGCATCAGTTTTATATCGTGCTCTGAAGAACATAGGAATGTATGTGTATTAGTTTTCTTGTGTGCGCTTTAGTGATCACCCAGGTTCGATTTGACACCACGACAGACTTCACCTAGAACAGCTGTGAAGAGAACGAGAAGCCTTCTCGTCAGGAAGACGAGAAGTAACGCAATAGATAATAAAAAATTAAACAATAACGAACAAGATTACAAATTCTAACATAGATATTAGGAAATAAAACGATGTTAAAGAAATAATAGGTTTATTATAAGAAGGTTGGATCTATGACCTTGATTTTCTTATCATTTTCTTATCTGTGTATGAGCTGTACACATATTTAATTTCATTAAAAATAACAGCTTCCTTCGTGGCGCTTCGATTTTTTTTGCAAAAGAGTATATATATATATTATTGTAAATTATTTAATTTTTTTTTTTTCTTTCTAAAATCAAGAATGTGTTCCATTTTATTTCAGAAACTTATAAATTTGGTTTTGAGATATTTTTACATAAACATGTGTGGGATGCTTTGGGACCTTGCAGCATGATTACTTCCTCCGGGGAATACCCAAAAGCTGAAAAAAATGCTGATTGAGGACTGGGCATTCTTAGCTCAAGAACTGGTGGACAATGTGATGCTGAGTATGGAGAGACGGTGCGGAACAACCATTGCGGTAAAGGGAGAGAGCATTCCCTATTCTAAGGAACAGCTGCTTGTTGTTCTTTCTCTAGATCAGACAATCATGTGTAACTGTACTAGGAGTTCAATAAAGCTTTTTTTGTTTGTTTATTTGATTCCCTACTATATGCATTGTGTTCATTATTAAGCAAGTATGCTTTTGTCATCGTTTAAGTACAAAATGCTGTTTCTCATTTTGGAATTTCATGTCTCTCAGATGATTTCTCATAGAGTTATGGCAAAAAAAGCACCTGTTGCTTATGTTTTCACACCAGTGTAGTTTGTAGAGAATGTGTCGTTGCTGTTGATTCATTATTCAATATCTAGAAAGTTTTGAAGTAAAAAGAAAAGCTTTCAGCCAAAATTAAAAAAAAGAACATAGCTTTATTTACAGAACAATACTGCGTAAGGCACCGCTTCTAGTTTAGTGATAATTGTACTGAGAGGCTACAAACTACCTGGCTGTTTCTACTCGTGTTGCAGAAATAAATGAAATACATATCAGTTACATAATTGGAAATTAAAGATTTGATTTTTTCTAAACTCTTCTGATCTAACAGTATATTTTCAGTTATAAAAAGTCGCGTGGCATTAAAATATCAAGTTTAAATTTGTTAATTAGAATTGATTGAATCATTCAACATCAATATGTTAGACTAGCGGTGGCCAATCCGCGGCATAGTGGAGCTATAACAGTGGCAAGTGAATACTTACTATAAAAAATTTTAAAAAATTAATAACAAATAGCAATTTTACAGAAATACGGTTGTCTCGGACAAAAAAAACTTCAAAATTTATTTTAAATATACTTAATTGAATTACACAATAGAAAACTATCATGTAGAGCGGGGGTACTCAACATTTTTTTCCTGCTGGGCCGCATACATATGTTAGTTATTTCACGCGCGCCGCATACATATGTTAGTTATTTTACGCGCGCTGCATACATATGTTAGTTATTTTACGCGCGCCGCATACATGTTAGTTATTTTACGCGCGCCGCATTATATGTTAGTTATTTACGCGCGCCGCATACATGTTAGTTATTTTACGCGCCACATACATATGTTGCTAATTATTTTACGCGCGCTGCATACATATGTTAGTTATTTTACGCGCGCCGCATACATATGTTAGTTATTTTACGCGCGCCGCATACATATGTTAGTTATTTTACGCGCGCCGCATACATATGTTAGTTATTTTACGCGCGCCGCATACATATGTTAGTTATTTTACGCGCGCCGCATACATATGTTGAGGTTATTTTACGCGAGCCCACATACATATGTTAGTTATTTTACGCGCGCCGCATACATATGTTAGTTATTTTACGCGCGCTGCATACATATGTTAGTTATTTCACGCGGACCGCAACATGAGGATAAATGGGGGATGGGGAAGAGAAATGCTTTAAGATCAAGATTACATTGGAAGTTTTAAATGTGGAAAATTGATTATAATATAATTCCTTTGTTTTGATTCGTTTAATTATTATTATTTTTTATTTTATTTTTGTTACTAATACTAAATTAGAAGCATTTAAGAAACACTTCTTCAGAATTTGTGCATCAGTAAACGGTTTCATATAATTAATAATATAACAAACTTCATGAGATGTCTCTGTTACCGCCGTGATATTACCACTGGCAAAACACTTTATTGCTGTTGCAATGATTATTTAAGAAAAAGCCTATTTATCACCTCTTGAAAGAGATCTTCCAGGAAAGTGTCATTGAATTATTCCTGTTTATTGGTATTTTTTAAATACAGCACTTTCGTGACATATCAAACAATTACTGATCCTTGTCTGTTTTTTTCACCACAAAATAGTCAACTTCCCAATCGTCTTGAAACGAATATTTTTGAATATTTTCGCTTGCAAGATATGAAAGATAGTTAAAAATTAATTCCGCCCATTGTTCATTCCGCTGTTGTCTATTATTACTAACCGTAACTGTTCCCAATAGAAAAAGAATATCAATTCGTACCCGTACGACAACAAAAGGCAAAATTGATATATTTGATCTCTTGACAAAGAATTTCCCACCAACTTAATTCTTAATTAAGTAAATTTCTCAGAGCAATGGGCAGCAGGTTCAGTATCGCTGATTCATTGTTGACGAGTGTTGGCTTTCTAAAGGAAATGCGAGATTTTGGAATTTTAGGTCTTAAAATATCTGATAGAAAACAATGAACTGCCTAGTGAGTCCTTGCAACTCAAGAATTGTAACGGGTTCTATTCGGGATTCCACTAATCCTCTTGGGTTAAATACTTTTAACTGTGATTTTAGTTGAAAAAAGGATTTAATTTTATGTATGTACAAGCTTCTATTTGGTGGTAGTGGTGGAGTAGACGGTGTGATGGTTGAAAATTGATTCTATGAAGAAAGTTTAGTGTAAATGACCAGTGGTCACACTTAGAATTATTAATCCTAGAAGGAAAGTTTAAGAGGAAGAGAAGCCTTTCACCTTTTACGGCTGACGATTAAGCAAGTGTTGTAGCAAGAGCGTTCAGGAGAATAGATAAGTGCTGATATTTATATTATAAGATTAATAAGGTTGATTGCTCCTCGGGTTTTAGTTATTAGAGTGCATTCTCAGTAATTTTTCATAAAAAGTCTAATAAGTGTTAAAAGAAATAAAAGTGTTTAACTTGAAAAATGTCTGATTCTTACTCGAACCCTCTCACACACCCGCGATTGAAGGATCGCTACCAGAATGAAAATTGACTATGAGGTTTAGCTTTTTTTCTTACCGATGCTGTGGAACATTTAAATAATTCAAATTTAACATAACAGGTGAAAGATTGTACTTTTCCTACCTAGTTGCTCATTTACTTTCTCTTTGGGAGAC
>BMAU01006789.1:0-18358 GCA_019973935.1 Trichonephila clavipes
AAAGATTCAAGTTCTACGTGTCGTGGATAAACATATTGGTGATCTATTAGGAGTTAAAAGTACAGCTGCATACCGCTGTAGATAAAGACAAGTTTATTACAGAATAATATAAGGTAGGATTGATTACTTACTATAATTATATTTAAAGATTAGGCGGTTCAATTATTGATATAGGTCTGTATTATATTGTGTGTTGCGCATTGTGTTATCGTAGATTCTGTAATTTATATATTTGTTCAAAGTTTAAGTAGAATATCTTAATAAAGTCATATTAAGATAATGTTTGATTCTAGTTCTTACGTTAATCCTACACCTCTAGCTCACGCTGATACTTCGAGGGGTGTACTTCCGAGGGGAGGTACATCACAAATGTGCAACTATATTTTAATCAGAATCCACGATTTGTGAGGAAACTCGTATATTGCAAGTAACCTCTTCCAAGTGAAGTTAATGTTCATACTATCCTGAGGTTGGATCCTGTGTGGTTGTGCCTCTAAGACGTTTTTTTTAAGAATTAAGAATCTTTATAATTTTAGTATTGGATTTTAGTTTAATTTCACTCCTATTGTATAAGGCGCATCCCGAACGTAAGTTTTCCAATATTTTCCCCTTTAAAGTAAACATAATTAGCCGTGTCAATTGCGCATGCGTATCTGATCTATGAGGTATGAATCATATGCCAGCCGGACAGGTCCCGCCTCGTGCCAGTAGCGTGGTAGCAGTAGTCCGAAATGGAAATCCTTCTTCCGTCACCTGTGAGTTTCGGTTGGTGATAAAGTTCTTGAATGCATAAAGCATCGCGCCTTTTGAAATTCATCGTGAGCTCTGTCAGGTCTATGTACTGAATATTATGAGAAGCAGATGGTGCGTCGCTGGTGTAGGCAGTTTTCAGAGGGTCACCAAAGTGTCCATGATGAAGAGTGCAGTGGTTGACCATCCCTCATCAGTGTTCATTTTGTTGAGCTTGTGAGACGGCGCGTGATGGAGAACCATCGTTTCATGATTACGGAGTTGAGCAGCCGATTTCCACAGATATCGCGATCCTTGTTGCATGAGATTCTCAGTAAGCACCTGCTGTTCAAAAAATTGTGAGTCAGGTGGGTGCCGAAAAACCTGTTACACGAACACAAAATTCAACGCTTAGGATCGGCACTGATATTTTTGTAACGGTATCAGGATGACGGCGACGAGTTCCTCGACAAGATCGTCGCGGACGATGAGACTTGGATTTAGCACTTCACCCCGGAAACCAAGCAGCAGTCAAGGCATAAGAGGTATAGTGGATCTCCAGTCAAGATGAAATTCAAACAGATGCTGTTGGTACGGGAAGTGATGTGCACACAGTGTTCTGAGATAGGAAGAGCATTCTGCCCATTGACTTCCTTCTACGTGGTGAAACAGTAAACGTTGACCGTTACTGTGAAACTCTGTGGAAATTGTGACGTGTCATTCAAAACAAGAGACGTGGAATGCTTAATGCAGGTATTGTGCTCCTCCACGACAATGCTTGTCCACATACGGTTCGACGCACATCAGCTTTTTTGACGAAATTTGGCTAGAAGTTGTTTGATCAGCCCCCTACACCTATGATCTTGCTCCTTGCGACTTTCGCGTTTTCTTGCACCTTAAGAAATCCCTGTCCACCCATGAGCGTTTACTCACCAACGAAGATCTCAAGACGTCTGTCACGCGCCGGTTCCATTCACAGGTGGCAGAGTTTTACCACAGAGTGATATAAAAGTTGATTCTACGATTCGACAAATTTCTCAATTCTAATGGTGACTATGTTGAAAAATAGCTAAAACATTCCTTTACGTGTTGCCAATAAATATGTTCCTGAAAGTTTTAGCTCTTTTTTTAAAAAAAAGAGGAACTTACTTTCTGGATACGCCTCGTATGTTTGATATTCTGATATTGTGATTATATTTAGCAGGTTGATTGCTCAGGTGAAGTTTTACGTTTATTGATTCTTTCTCTTGCAACAACAATATGAAATCAGACTCGTTTCAACTCTTTTAAAGATATACCTGTGTATTTTACAATTAAATACAAATGTATAGTATTATAAGTATAATATTTTTCGTTAAATAATAATCATAAATACTTTTATGTATGGAAAACTCTTCTTACCATAGTTGCCTTCATAAATAAGAGTGAAATTCTGCCAGCCCATTTCTTTTACCATGGTAACATAGGATTCGCTGAGAACACTTGGAGAGGGATGGAGGTTTATTGACAAATCATCTCTCTTTATTTTGTAATCCCATCTAGTCTCGATGTGAGGTACCTCAACTTCATCGCAGATAGATCCCACATGCAAGCTAGTAAGATGATCTTGAGGACCAAAAATGGCTGCCACGCCCATCTCCAGCAAACTGCACACTGTAAACAAATATTGTTCGTAAATTAGTCACATATTTTAAGTCATTTGTTCGGTTTATTTTGCATGCTCGGCTTTAAAAATTTTACTTTTGTGTATGAGTGTTTGCTTGAACATGCAGAGTTTATTTTCTGTTAATGTAATTTTAATGATTATGGACGATCCTAAAATAGAATCACTGATTTCAGTACTTAGAACAGTTTTGTTTGTTTACACTAAAAAAGTAATTTCTATGCTTTTTATTTATTTTTAATTCGTATTTATTTTAACTCCATAATATTTTAAGTATATACTTTTACCTTCTTATTTGTGCTTATTGTTTAAGTTGTTTGCATTTGATTTTTAATGTTTATTTTTTTTAATTTCGATTTACGATTTTACTTAAACTTAAAATAGATATGTAGATAGAAGATACGCAATACCACAAGTTATTTAAAAATATATAACAGAAAGAGAGATAAATTTATTATTTTAAATACTAAAAATAAAATAAAATAAAAACGTTTTAAAGAAGATTTCCTAACTGCAAGTGATTTGCATCTAACATTAATAATAGAATTTACAATCACATTTATAAACATATTTAAAGCATTCGGAGAAATAGTATCGAAAAAAAATCGTATCCTTATCAAACATAGCTCCTAGTTGATCATTAAGAGTATGGCGGAAATAAACTCAATATGAATGGATCATTATCAAAACAAATACATACATATAGGAAATTCATTTACATAAAAATAAAGAGCAGGGTAATTATAAGAAATTTTTATTGAAACAATCTTAAGACGCTTTAGATATTTCTTGTAAATTAAACAAGGAATATTATTTACAAAAAAAAAAAAAGTTGAGTACAATTCTTATCGAAATTATATAAAATGCATGTGTTAAGAGGACTTTGTACCCTTTGAAGAATTTTTTTTATTTATGTATTTAAAAATTATATATTTTTTAGCATTTTATATAATGTTTCTATTTAAAAAATGATACGAGATGAAATTTTTCACATATTATTATTCACACAATTTTAAAAATTTAAACTTTTTGAAGAAAATTTGGGAAATTTTAAAATCTAACTCCTTTTGTAATTATTAATTTTTTATCTGAATTTTTTTTTGTAATATTCTTAAGGGTGTTCTAAACAACTTTAGGAATTGATTTTACAATAACTTAATTAGTTTGGGGGGGAATGTTGATATATGCATGCTAAAATTCAATGAAAAAATTAATATCTCCTACATTTGAATTTTTTTTTAAAAAAGTATTAACAATTTACAGCAAATTGGGTCCCTAATTTTGGTATATGCTTTATATATAACACACAGAAAAAAATGGAAGTGATTGGTAAATAATTGTGGAAAAAGTAGCATTTGAATGCACTAATGTATCAAAAAAACAGAAACTGAGAAAAACCTATTCAGAGTTTACAATTCTGAAAAAATAATCATAATAAGCTTAAGTAAACTAAAAATACCACTTTAAACAAAAAATGAAAAGTGCTATGTATGTATTTTCTGGCAATTTAAGACTTTTTTCTTTCCTATTTCACATAAATTAACTGAGAAAATACTAACGTTCAATAAAATAGGACAAATATATGTTGTAATTAATTATTTTTTAGATGAAGTGACTTTTTTACATTGGAAATGCAATTTTCTCAAAATGATTATTTTCCAACTGCATGTATCTTTTTCTCAGAATGCACATACATTTTTTACTGCATATAAATTACATGTAACTATATATACTGAAGTAAGCTTTTGAGGATTTTCCCAAAATATTTTGCTAGAGAGCAGTTATCGTAAGAAAAAGAGGACAATTTTCAAAAAATTCATAGTGACACATTTACGTTGCATGTGTGTGTGTTTTTGAAATAACTGAAATATATATTTAAAAAACTTATCTTACTTCAGTATAAATATAAAAGTATAATTAAGATACAGACAAAATTTGAAGTTTTTGTATGCAACAGTTTCTGAGAAAAAGGTACACAAAAAGCTCCATTTAACGTTGTCGGTGTACCGACCGGTCTTAAGATATGAGTTAGATACTTTTCTTTAAAATGATTTCATTTTCGTATTTTTCAAAACCATGCATTTATATAAATGTTCAATTTTTAGAGAGTATTAATTGCACAAGAAAATGTTAATTTTTTTCTGTGATGACAGAAATTTTAGTTTTTTTCTTCATATGTATTGAATTTTATATTTATATGAAAAATATATGAGGAATGAGAACTGAAATTATATATGAGATTTTTAATATAAATTGCCTTAATTCAAAAAGTTTACATGCACACATTTCACAAAGAAAAAAAATTACATTATTATAATGCCTAGGTAATATCCTGCTTTATATATTACACCTTCTTTTTTATAGTTTTATTATTTCTCCTTTTAAAATATATAGCTTTTTTTTTATCAAAACTCATTTTTTTCTAAAAAGGGGGCGTGGTTGAATTGCTTATTTTGTTAATTTACATTTTTCAAATGAAGTTTTATCTAACTTCTAACTTTCCGAAATGCACAAGCAAATATATCAATCGAAAGATAAAAATGCAAAGAATAGAATTAAATTAAAATATAAAGAAAAAACGATAGTTCTGTCATTTTTGGGTACTAAGTCCTCTTAAGGTTAAAATATACCTCGTTGATTTTTCTCTCTAAAAAAATTCAATGTCGAAATTTATGTGAGTGTCTGGTTTTTTTTCTCTTTGTGCCATTTCCCATACTACCTTTGATTATGGACAATTCTGAAAAGCTAACCTTATTCTATGAATGTATATTATTTAAATCATCTATTATCTACTAGGCCCGGGGTGGACATTAAGTTGATCGTGATCGACCGGTGGAGTGCCAAGATATTTTGGAGTGACCTCCTAAAGATTAGCAGTTATTAATTATATACCGATATATTCAAGATTAGTCGACAGTATGAAGATTAAGTCTTTTTTTTTTACTATAACGACAAGAACTAACTTTAGATAAACATGTTTTATTTTTTAATGTATTTTGAATTGTTGGATGATAAATGCATTATTTGATATTATTATATTTGTGGCTATATATATATATATTATTATTATGTTTATATCGTGCATTTTGCTTTAAACTTGGTATTAAAGGAGCACGTTTTTTTTATTGTAGTTATGTAGGTAAGTACACACATGTTCCGTATTTATTATTCCGTATGCCTTTTTCTTAGCTCCCCACACCTACGCCCCCGGAGTGGACCACAACACCTTGAAAATATTAAAAGTAGCTCGTTCCCTGGAAACGTTTGCCCACCCCCGTAGTAGGCCTTCAAATCCGTCTAGACACAGTCACGGTGTTGCTTAATCTATATTCCATATGTTCAAATAATAAATCCATTACAAATACAAAACAATTGTGGACTGATGTTCGTTTAATGGAACTGAATCCCAAAGTTCCCCATTGAAGTGATTCAGAAGTTAGTAAAGGTAAAAAATAGCACAATTATCATTATCATCCCTTATAAGCAATGATTCAAAAGTACAGATAAGTCGTTTGTAATTCTCATGTAATTCTCTTTTTTTGCGTGCGAGATAAATTCGAACAATTCCAATTAAAACATAATAAAGTATTAGTTATAAAAAAAACTCTTTTATTTCAGTTCCTACTTAGATCAACGAAGAAAATTTTTATTTTAGCTACTTTTCATTAAATAGTTACAATTAATATAACTATGTATCTACAAAGGACAGAATCACAACATTAAGTGGTAATTAATTTTTATTAATTATCATTAAAATATAGTATTGTCATTCAAAACAATAGTGCATAGAAAATTTCAGTTCAACTGAATGCTTTAAAACGTGAGAAAAAAAAGTCTTTTAAAATTTTGACCCAAGTCGCTAAAAATGAAACTAACGTGGCTGTATCTGAAATTCTTTAAATAAATAGTTTCAGTCAATTAATTTCAACTAATAAAATTAAATTTCGTATGTTTACTTAAAACAATAGAGTATAGAAAATTTCAGCTCAGATGAGGGCTTTAAAAAGTGAGAAAAAAACCTTTTCAAGTTTTAACACAAGTCGCCAAAATGATCGCTAAGTCACCGAAAATGATGCCAACGTGGCTGTATTTGTAAATATTTGTATAATTTGTTTTAACCAATTAATTTTTATTAATTATAATCAAATTACTGTATTGTCATCCAAAATAATCATGTATATTAAATTTCAGCTCAATGGAGCGCTTTAAAATGTATTTTATTAACGATTGAAAATTCCACCAAGATAAATAAATATATAGAGAGTGTGAGCTAATAGTAGGAATTGAATAAACTCCCTATTGATAATACTTTTGGGGGGGGGATTTTACTCAAATGCAAGAGTTAATGACTAAAAATACATTATTTACCAGCTAACAAAAGAAAAAAATTGGATAATATCATGGTTTGAGCTGCATCTTTGACAAACTTTACAATCATCAGTTTTCACTCTATCAGTTTCCATTTGTTAGGAGTTGAACACAAGATGTCGCAAGACGAGCAGAAAACGGGATTTGATAAGTTCTATACTCTGTTAACAGATACATTTTAATGGTTGAATCATAAAAATTATTTTCACACTGCTTCAATAATATAAAAGAATTTTACTCACAATGCCAAAAATATTCGTAAAACTGAGAAAATTTTACATTTTCTGTCTTGAACTCTGCAAAGAACCCTTGGACGTCTATTTCAGCATTTAACTTTGAGTCTTCTGATTTGAATGGGATTCCGTTCATTCTCTTTTTTATTATTTTCTCTCTCTCTCTTCTTTTTCTTCTTTTTTACTATTTTAAGTTTTTGAATATTTCTCATGGTCATTTGCTATTTTACGTGAGATTGAATCATAATCCTATACGTTTTATAGTAAGTATCGTTCATGTTTTACTGAAGTAAACTTTAAAAAATCTTGCACTTATAAAAAATGTTCAATCAATGAATGGAAAATTATAAAGCACCTCGAAATTGTAAATATTAGCAACGGAATATTCTAAAGTGTGTAATTTCTACTTTCGGAGATCTAAAGTTCTTCTTAAATTACTCTTAATTTTTATCCCCTCATTTTATCGTCTTTTACTTCGATAAAGAACTAACATTCCCAGTATATAGAAAAGAAGAGGAAAAAAGATTGAAAAAGTTCCAAAACACTCTTCTTAGATATCAAGCAGATAAGTGATCTTCCATTGCAAGCCAAGAAAAATAAGCAACAGGTGTTCCGATTTAAATATTTCCACATTTAACTCGAAAATACACTCTACGCTTTTCATTCAGGTTTAAAAATAACCCACTCATTCGTCTTTCTTGAAGTTAAGACATTTTTGGAATAGCTCGAATATTCTTTTTATACATGAGTCTTTCTCCATTTTTTTCCCATCTCACGTGGCTTATTTCTCATAAACGCAGATTTAAATAAAAAACAGCGAAGAAAATTTTCTCCTTCGCACTAGTTGGCAAAACCCACCAAAAATATCGGTCTTTCAACAGCAGTTCCCCCTTTTTTTTTTTAGTCTTAGAAATAATTTGCGATTCGCATATGAGACAGATTTGACATTTTCGTTCACTATTTGAGAAATGAGTAAAATGCATCGTAAACATTTTGATGAAAGAAATATGAAAAGGCGTTGACATATGCGTTTTTTCTTTGCTACATTTATTCTTTGAAGTTTCATTATACAAAAAGACTGTGCAGTGGATAAAAAAATACGTGTAAAATATTGCTGAAGTCTTTTATGTTACATATCTTGGATTTCTTGTTCATAAAATATGCAATAATACATGAATCACAAGGTAAATTTTTTAAAAAAAAGTTTCACTACGCAAAAAAAAAAAATGAAACGAACTTGTTGTGCATGTAATGCCAATTCATTTTCCGACATTTCAAGTAATGCATAAATTCACCTGCGTAGTATGACTTTTTTGTGCAGGGGTAAGTCTTTCTTTACCTGTCCCTGCTCTCTCCTTGCTTCTCCTGCTCATCTTCTGGACTGCTGGGGCATTTCCCTGCGACAGTTGTATGAAGAGCAAGACCTGGTGTGTGACACTATTGCGCGGAAAGGTCAAATGGACATGGTGTATCCTTTCCTGCTCCAAGGGGATTGGAAACAACAACAACAATGCATAGATTTCTCTATATACAAACTTTAAACAACTGCAAAAAATTTATTATCTCTTTACTAAGTTACCTTTAATGTTTAATTTGTAAACATTATTGACTCACATTATATATTTCCCAGATACATGTTCTTTCTTATTGAACGTACTCAATGAATGGTTTTGGTCCACACTTCTTCGTTTTTACTTTTAGGTACTTCCTTCGATTACAAAAAAGGGTAAAACCTTATGAGTACTCCTGCAATCCACCGTAATGCTTCAACTTTCAGTAATAAATTTTACTATCACACAGCTCTTATACTTTAAATTTAACTTCTCTTATTCCACTTTCTCGTATCTCCTACTAGGCAAGCTCCACTTACCACTAAATAAACAACTTCCATGCACACATTGAGCAGCCAATGAGAACCATCTTCCTCACGCTCAGGTAGACAATCAGAGAGCTGAGTCTCAGCACTTTCTCATACAGAAAACTCCAATAACTTCACCAAGAGCCTCTTCTATAGACACGTTCACTGGACTCAATCTCAACACCCAATCACAATGCTTTCTCTTGAAGCATGACACTTTTCCACCTTCTTCATTTCTACGTTCCAGTCTATATACATACGGCATTGAAGTTTGCTCGTCAACGCATATGCCCTCAGACAAACCGCAACTGAAAACTTCATAAGTAAAAAATTCACTTAAAAAAACCAAGCAACCAAATAGAGAAAAAATAAATGTTTTTGAAGAATTTAATTGAAATTCTATTTCCCATAATTCATTATTCATTTCGCTGAATTATTCATCTTCCTTGTTTTAAAAAAGCAATTAATTGTTTTCACATGTGATTTAATTATAGCAAACTCCCAAAAATATTGAAAAATTTAAGGGAGGAAGGAAGAATGAACTATGATTGAAATTGGTGAAGTATCTTCTGAACTGCTATGTAGCAAATATACTATAGTGCTCTAAATTAAGAAAAAAAGGCAACAGTTTCAAAAAAAGTATATATACTAAAAATATAAAATTATAACCAAATTAATTTTAACTCAAGCATGAATACAAATATTTAAAGAAAGAAAGAAAATTTAATTAACGTGAGTTTTTTACCTAAAAATAGGTTGAAATTAAACGCATGGCGTATTTTTAAACATATTCATAATTGCAACTTTAACAAAACTTTAGAAAAACAACTTAAAGAAAATGATTCAAGCTGATACAAATTGAGATGACCTCGTTTTAATCTCTGATAAATTAAAAGCAAAGCATATCTTCATTTGTCCAGTATTAAATTATTTCTTAAAGAAAACATTTTACGAAGAGAAAATTAAGAATGTTTTGAAGCAGTTTATGAATTAGAAAAATATCCTATATAATAAATACATTGTGCAAGTTTTCACTGAGATTTCAAGTGCACCTACTGCCAGCATTCCATAAAGAATAGTAATTAAATTTAAAATACTAGTGATTAAATTTAAAATACTAGTAATCAAATTTAAAATATTAGTAATTAAATTTAAAATGCTAGTAATTATAATAAATTAACTAGTAAATAAATAGGAAAACCAACTAGTAACTAAATTAACTAGTAATAAAGTTATAATTTTCCATACTTTGTTTTCTGTTATGTTTGACCAACGAGAGAAAAAAGTATGATCCAATTTGTTTTACATTCATTTAAATTATAAACTCATGTTTTAGTCACCCCAGTAACTATCTAACCTCACGTGAGAAATAGTAGTATGATATTTTACTTTCATTGTATTATTACAGAAAGTCAAGACTTAGTTCGGTTCTCTGCCCGAAGAGGATTGTGGCCAAAAAGATCGTTCGCAGGCCGTGAGAAGAATACTCTTTCTGTTAAACCACGGGAATGGAAATAACCTTGACTGCAGACTTGACTACAAATTCGATCATCAAATGTCACTAACGCCAAATTTGACGATAATAATAAATGGTAAACCCCAAATGGATCTAGGATGTTTTTTGAAGAGAAAATTTTAGAAACTACTTGAAGTGAGTGAATATTAACGTCGCACTATTCAGTTACACGAGGGCTTTTGGCGATGGTCCACGTAATTTTGAACCATGGTCAAGTGACGTGGACGACACCTGAACTGGCACCCCCTTCTCCTAACTACCACACCACACCAACGGGAGGATGTTTCAGCTCTTGACAGATTTAACTTGCATCGCTGCCCTATACGACGGGTCTTTAGTGGTACTGGGCTCGACTACCGCAGCCCCTGAAACTACTTGAAGCAACGTTGAAGTTAAACATTTGACAGCGACTTTGCAAATCATTTGCCTTACGTGAAATAAGTATAAAGAATTTTAATTACTGCATTCTATAACTGTGTGATTTTTGAATCAATGCTATTGCAGATGTATATAACTGAGTTTCTAGCTTCCTTTTTGAAGATCTACTGTAAAGCAAAGATTTCTACACTGATCCCTTTCTTGTGGTGGACATTTTGAAGGTCAACGATTTAATGGATCTTGCTGACTTCGTCAGACTCCGGAGGGTTAGCAATAGCAACAACAGATCTTGAGTTTCAATTACTAGAGAGTTCCAAAATCATCATTCCTATCAATCAACTCGCAGTATCTTTTGAATTTTAAATTTTATAATTTTCTACAACATTGTATGGTATCCTTCCCTCTTGTATTTCATACATAATTTTTTTCTTCATATATATATATGTGTGTGTTACTTTCTTATATATATATAGATATATAATTTCGAAATAGCAACCCTTGGACTCATAATATCATTTTTCTATTAGTGTTCCAGATCTACATCACTATCTCTATAAGAAAAGAATATGGAATTCGAAGAAAGAAGAATCTGTGCTATAATGTAGCTCTCATAATTGATCTTGTGGCTTAAAATAAAGTATTTAGAGGCCTTTGGTAAATCAATTATACTCGACATTAAAGGAGTACACTATGATGAAAATGAAATATTGAGTTTTAATAAAATTCAAAACTTGCTGGTATTTTTGAATACACATCATTAAAATGTATTTTTTAATACCAACCTTTCTTAGTTGCATCGTAGATATCGCCATTAGCTATTCTTTCTACCTGTGCTACTAATTGTGGATGTGGTCGTCCTGCTTTATTCTTATTGAAAAATTCAACTGCCAATCGAAAGGCCAATTCTTGTTCTTCATCATCTGTGTCGAACAAGCCACCTAAAGAAAAAATCAACAGAAAAGTTATTAATTTTCGAATTTCGCCTATAAAGGAATGTTGTTTTAACAGTATTCCAGAAAAGTTTTAATATTCACTTTTTTGTTCTGCTCTAGTACACTTGAAATATCATGATTTCACTCGAATAAATATTTGGTAATCGATCGATGAATGCTTGTGTTATTAAATAAAGTTAAGCGGATTTTTAGTATCTATTCGTCAATTGAAATTTCTATAATAAGCATGAACAACATGATGTACTAACTAGTATTCCTTGCTCAAATCTATATGCTGTTTATATAATTGGGTGTGAATATAGATTCTGAAAGAGAGGGAGGGAGAGAAAGATTGATAAATGTATATAGAGGAATAGAGAGAAAGGGATAAGGATATAACAAGGAATTTTATAAGCTAATAAAGCGCTTTAATTAAACAGAGAATTCTCCTTAAGGTATCCGAATACCCTAAAATCATGATTGTTTTTACAAAAATTATTGACAAATTATTTAATGATTTTATTTTATAGGCCATCTTATTAGCTTTGTAAAAATACCAAGTTTTTTTATTTTCCATTCACAAGAACTAAAACTACGAGTGTTTTTTTTTTTTTTTTTTTTTGCAAAAGCAGATGACATCAATTTACATATGATGTCAAACTTTAAAATGCGTTTTACTCAAAATGTGTTTTTTTTTCCGAAAAGCTCAAACGGTGATAGAGATTACTAAAAAGCTTTTTAAATAATTTGCTGAAATTTTGAGTGTATGTTCAGTATAATAGTGGGAGTGTTTTAATCTTCAAATTTATCAATCACTGTTTTATTACAAAATTTACAGTTCTTTATGGGAATATAATCACTTTTTTAAGCAATTTATATAACTAAGATAAAGTGTTCTACTTTTTGTAAAAATTAAAATATCTCTTACCCTGAAAATCATTTTCAAAAAGAAATAGCAAAGTTACACATCAAAATTGAAAAATTTAGAATTTGCTTATTTATTATTTGTACAAAGCGGTAACCGTTTATGTAATTTTTTGTTACTTTTCCCCCATTTTTTCCAATTTTAGTAGAAATAATTTATTTTTCGCTTCTTAATATTAGCCTTTTTCTCTTAAAATGTACTAAATAAATCTAAGAACCATAAAAAAAATCCCCATATCTCCATTTTTTTAGAAAAAGTTGTTGCAACTATTCGGATACCTTAAGACAGTGATTCTTAAACTGTGGGATGTGCCCCCTAGAGGTCGAAAATAAAGAAGTTATTTTTAAAAAATTATTAACTTACTGAAAGGAAGCAAAACAAAATACATTCTGACATAATTAAAATACACGTTACATGTTCATTGCAATATGTTCCAATTTAAAAATTAGAAAGGGAAAATATATAACATGCAAAATACTTATATTACTTAAAAGAATAACTTACCTCAAAAGTTTATTACTTAAAAAAGTAACATATACAAAATTTAATATTTATCTTGATAATTTGTAAGGTTTATTTTTAAGGTCGTGTTATAGCCTCATATCGCAAAGTAAATCAGTATTGCATGCAATACATTGTTATTGTATGGGGGGCGCAATAAAGATTATGATTGAAAATCGGGTCGCAAATATCGAAAGTTTAAGAACCTTAAGCGTTACCTTAAGACATAAAGTAAAAAGTTTGCTCTAAAAAAGAAGCAAATATCTGCTCCAGATTAATATTATAATGAAATTTATTTACGTAATTCATTTTAAATTCTTAAATAATTAAGTTAGAACACAAAACAAGAGTTTAAGGAAAATCACTTAAGAAAACTTATGTAAATTAAAATATTGCTTTTATATGATTGTTTTTATCTTATATATCGACCGCCAGATAATTATAGGTCCTTTGATATCATGCGCCATACTACTTGTATGTTATTTCCTTTTCGGTCTGCATATAGTAATAATATTATTGACTCATTTCCTTTTAAAATATCCTCCCCATTAACCTAACTAAAGCTTTAAAAATAAAAATTCTATTTTATATGTTAGATTAATTCTTTCAACATTAGCTTTATAAAGGTTAATTTTGTTCTCCATCTGTGGTCAACTGTTTAACTCTTACATCCGGGATTCTTCTCGTCTCTCTGGTGCATCAAAAGATGGTCAAGCGAGGTTTCTTCCAATGGCGTCAAAAATATTTATTGTATAGATTCAAGAGTGAAAATTAATCTTCCACGGTATTTTCGAAGTTAACTCAATTCATCACAAAAATAAATTTTGATCTTACCTAATTCCTACAAATTTCTTATTCTTTTCTAAGGGTCAATCACCAGATTTCTCGCTAACGCTAGTAAAATTTCTTATTCTTCTCTAAGGGTCAATCGCCAACGCTAATAAAATTTCTTATTCTTTTCTACGGGTCAATCGCCAACACTAGTAAAATTTCTTACACTTTTCTAAGGGTCAATTGACAACATTAGTACAATTTCTTATTCTTTTCTAAGGGTCAATTGACAACGCTAGTAAAATTTCTTATTCTTTTCTAAGGGTCAATTGACAACATTAGTAAAATTTCTTATTCTTTTCTAAGGGTCTATCGCCAACGCTAGTAAAATTTCTTATTCTTTTCTAAGGGTCAATCGCCAACGCTAGTAAAATTTCTTATTCTTTTCTAAGGGTCAATTGGCAACATTAGTACAATTTCTTATTCTTTTCTAAGGGTCAATCACCAGATTTCTCGCTAATGCTAGTAAAAGTTCTTATTCTTCTCTAAGGGGTCAATCGCCAACGCTAGTAAAATTTCTTATTCTTTTCTAAGGGTCAATTGACAACACTAGTAAAATTTCTTATTCTTTTCTAAGGGTCAATTGACAACACTAGTAAAATTTCTTATTCTTCTCTAAGGGTCAATCGCCAACGCTAGTAAAATTTCTTATTCTTTTCTAAGGGTCAATTGGCAACAATAGTACAATTTCTTATTCTTTTCTAAGGGTGTCAATTGGCAACATTAGTACAATTTCTTATTCTTTCTAAGGGTCAATCGCCAGATTTCTCGCTAATGCTAGTAAAATTTCTTATTCTTCTCTAAGGGTCAATCGCCAACACTAGTAAAATTTCTTATTCTTTTCTAAGGGTCAATTGACAACACTAGTAAAATTTCTTATTCTTTTCTAAGGGGCAATTGACAACATTAGTAAAATTTCTTATTCTTTTCTAAGGGTCTATCACCAACGCTAGTAAAATTTCTTATTCTTTTCAAGGGTCAATCGCCAACGCTAGTAAAATTTCTTATTCTTTTCTAAGGGTCAATTGGCAACATTAGTACAATTTCTTATTCTTTTCTAAGGGTCAATCGCGCCAGATTTCTCGCTAATGCTAGTAAAATTTCTTATTCTTCTCTAAGGGTTAATCGCCAACGCTAGTAAAATTTCTTATTCTTTCTAAGGGTCAATTGACAACACTAGTAAAATTTCTTATTCTTTTCTAAGGGTCAATTGACAACACTAGTAAAATTTCTTATTCTTCTCTAAGGGTCAATCGCCAGATATCTCGCTAATGCTTGTAAAATTTCTTATTCTTCTCTAAGGGTCAATCGCCAAACTAGTAAAATTTCTTATTCATTTCTAAGGGTCAATTGACAACTCTAGTAAAATTTTTTATTCTTTTCTAAGGGGCAATTGACAACATTAGTAAAATTTCTTATTCTTTTCTAAGGGTCTATCGCCAACGTTAGTAAAATTTCTTTTCTAAGGGTCAATCGCCAACGCTAGTAAAATTTCTTATTCTTTTCTAAGGGTCAATTAGCAACGCTAGTAAAATTTCTTATTCTTTTCTAAGGGTCAATCGACAACACTAGTAAAATTTCTTATTTTTTCTAAGGGGTCAATTGACAACACTAGTAAAATTTCTTATTCTTTTCTAAGGGTCAATTGACAACACTAGTAAAATTTCTTATTCTTCTCTAAGGGTCAATCGTAAGATTTCTCGCTAATGCTAGTAAAATTTCTTATTCTTCTCTAAGGGTTAATCGCCAACGCTAGTAAAATTTCTTATTCTTTTCTAAGGGTCAATTGACAACACTAGTAAAATTTCTTATTCTTTTCTAAGGGTCAATTGACAACACTAGTAAAATTTCTTATTTTTCTCTAAGGGTCAATCGCCAGATTTCTCGCTAATGCTAGTAAAATTTCTTATTCTTCTCTAAGGGTTAATCGCCAACGCTAGTAAAATTTCTTATTCTTTTCTAAGGGGCAATTGACAACATTAATAAAATTTCTTATTCTTTTCTAAGGGTCTATCGCCAACGCTAGTAAAATTTCTTTTCTAAGGGTCAATCGCCAACGCTAGTACAATTTCTTATTCTTTTCTAAGGGTCAATCGCCAGATTTCTCGCTAATGCTAGTAAAATTTTTTATTCTTCTCTAAGGGTTAATCGCCAACGCTAGTAAAATTTCTTATTCTTTTCTAAGGGTCAATCGACAACACTAGTAAAATTTCTTATTCTTTTCTAAGGGTGTATCGCCAACGCTAGTAAAATTTCTTATTCTTCTCTAAGGGTCAATCTCCAACGCTAGTAAAATTTCTTATTCTTTTCTAAGGGTCAATTGGCAACATTAGTACAATTTCTTATTCTTTTCTAAGGGTCAATCGCCAGATTTCTCGCTAATGCTAGTAAAATTTCTTATTCTTCTCTAAGGGTTAATCGCCAACGCTAGTAAAATTTCTTATTCTTTTCTAAGGGTCAATTAAACAACACTAGTAAAATTTCTTATTCTTTTCTAAGGGTCAGTTGACAAGACTAGTAAAATTTCTTATTCTTCTCTAAGGGTCAATCGCCAGATTTCTCGCTAATGCTAGTAAAATTTCTTATTCTTCTCTAAGGGTCAATCGCCAACACTAGTGAAATTTCTTATTCTTTTCTAAGGGTCAATTGACAACACTAGTAAAATTTCTTATTCTTTTCTAAGGGGCAATTGACAACATTAGTAAAATTTCTTATTCTTTTCTAAGGGTCTATCGCCAACGCTTGTAAAATTTCTTTTCTAAATGTCAATCGCCAACGCTAGTAAAATTTCTTATTCTTTTCTAAGGGTCAATTGGCAACGCTAATAAAATTTCTTATTCTTTTCTAAGGGTCAATCGACAACACTAGTAAAATTTCTTATTCTTTTCTAAGGGTCAATTGACAACACTAGTAAAATTTCTTATTCTTGTCTAAGGGTCAATCGCCAGATTTCTCGCTAATGCTAGTAAAATTTCTTATTCTTCTCTAAGGGTTAATCGCCAACGCTAGTAAAATTTCTTATTCTTTTCTAAGGGTAAATTGACAACACTAGTAAAATTTCTTATTCTTTTCTAAGGGTCAATTGACAACACTAGTAAAATTTCTTCTTATTCTTCTCTAAGGGTCAATCGCCAGATTTCTCGCTAATGCTAGTAAAATTTCTTATTCTTCTCTAAGGGTTAATCGCCAACGCTAGTAAAATTTTTTATTCTTTTCTAAGGGTCAATCGACAACACTAGTAAAATTTCTTATTCTTTTCTAAGGGTCAATCGCCAACACAAGTAAAATTTCTTATTCTTTTCTAAGGGTCAATTGACAACACTAGTAAAATTTCTTATTCTTTTCTAAGGGTCAATCGCCAGATTTCTCGCTAATGCTAGTAAAATTTCTTATTCTTCTCTAAGGGTCAATCGCCAACACTAGTAAAATTTCTTATTCTTTTCTAAGGGTCAATTGACAACACTAGTAAAATTTCTTATTCTTTTCTAAGGGGCAATTGACAACATTAGTAAAAATTTCTTATTCTTTTCTAAGGGTCTATCGCCAACGCTAGTAAAATTTCTTTTCTAAGGGTCAATCGCCAACACTAGTACAATTTCTTATTTTTTTCTAAGGGTCAATCGCCAGATTTCTCGCTAATGCTAGTAAAATTTCTTGTTCTTCTCTAAGGGTTAATCGCCAACGCTAGTAAAATTTCTTATTCTTTTCTAAGGGTCAATCGACAACACTAGTAAAATTTCTTATTCTTTTCTAAGGGTCAATCGTCAACACAAGTAAAATTTCTTATTCTTTTCTAAGGGTCAATTGACAACACTAGTAAAATTTCTTATTCTTTTCAGGGTCAATTGGCAACATTAGTACAATTTCTTATTCTTTTCTAAGGGTCAATCGCCAGATTTCTGCTAATGCTAGTAAAATTTTCTTATTCTTTCTAAGGGTCAATTGACAACACTAGTAAAATTTCTTATTCTTTTCTAAGGATTAGAATTGACAACATTAGTAAAATTTCTTATTCTTTTCTAAGGGTCTATCGCCCAACGCTAGTAAAATTTCTTATTCTTTTCTAAGGTCAATCGCCAACGCTAGTAAAATTTCTTATTCTTTTCTAAGGGTCAATCGCCAACTCTGGTAATTTCTTATTCTTTTCTCAAGGGTCAATTGACAACACTAGTAAAATTTCTTATTCTTTTCTAAGGGTCAGGAATTGACAACACTAGTAAAATTTCTTATTCTTCTGTAAGGGTCAATCGCCAACTAGTAAAATTTCTTTATTCTTTTCTAAGGGTCAATTGACAACACTAGTAAAATTTCTTATTCTTTTCAAGGGTCAATTGACAACACTAGTAAATTTTTTTATTCTTCTCTAAAGGGTCAATCGCCAACGCTAGTAAAATTTCTTATTCTTTTCTAAGGGTCAATCGTCA
>BMAU01006791.1:0-10785 GCA_019973935.1 Trichonephila clavipes
AGGACCGACAGACGTTGTCCTGTACACACATCTTAAATTCAAAAATTCCAAATTTTTATGAATAAGCTTTTTAACAATCTGTACCGTTTTGAGGTACAATTTGTATTAAAAAGTTATTACAATGTCTAACGTCATTACATGTACGGTTATCACAATTCAATCAATCAATAGCGTGTGAGTATGTGTATACTATGAGCGAAGTTAAATAAAAAAGCTGTGTGAATAAAAACTTAAACTTGTTTTAATTAAAAGTGAAAAAGTTGAGAGACTCAAACTATTTTATAACAGGTATATTTATTAAATTGTACATAAACTTAATTTATTCTAATGCCATTGCCTATTCTAATTGAAAAGATATTAATTAAAAACGCTAAAAAGCGTGAATCGTCTGCATTTTCGTAACAATAATGACCGGGTTTGGCCAGTTTGGCTGAAAATCAATTTTCGACGCCAATTTACGTCTTTTTCAATTCCTACTATTAGCTCACGATCTCTATACATATTTTATTTATTTGTTTGTTTGTTTATTTATTTATCTTGGTGGAATTTTCAATCGTTAATAAAATACATTTTAAAGCGCTCAATTGAGCTGAAATGTAATATACATGATTATTTTGGATGACAATACAATAATTTAATTATAATTAATAAAAATTAATTGATTAAAAGTAATTATTTAAAACATTACAAATACAGCCACGTTGGTGACTTAGCGACCCTCTTGGCGAGGTTTTTTTTCTCACGTGTTACAGCATTCAGTTGAAAGGAAATTTTATATACACGATTGTTTTGGATGATAATACGATAATTTAATGATAATTAATAAAAATTAATTACCACTTAATGTTGTGAATCTGTCATATGTATATAAAGGATGTTTTCTTAAAGGTATAGAACTTTAAATTGCAATAAAACAACGATGTATTATTCGATTCATTTATTCGAAAGATAATCTTGTGGCATTACATTTTAAATATGATTTCTGGCATATGACTGCCACGGCTGGCTCGGATGTAGTCCAATCTGGACGTCTAATTTTCGATGACTTCATAAGCGAATTTTGTTTAGCGATGAAACGCACTTCTGGTTGAATGGCTACGTCAACAAACAAAACTGCCGCATTTGGAGTGAAGCTAATCCACAAGTGTATGTCGAAACACCGTTACATCCAGAAAAACTGACTATTTGGTGCGCTTTATGGGCTGGTGGAATCCTTCTTCGAAATCGATGAAGGCCACAAAGTTACAGTCAATGGTGATCTCGCATAGAGCCATGATTACTAATCCTTTTTCATTCCTGAATTGAACAATCATAATGTCCAGGAGCTGTGGTTCCAACAAAAGGGCAACATGTCACCGTACAGCTCATGCCACAATCGATTTATTGAAAAAGACAATGGTTTGGTGACCGCCTAATTTCACGTTTTGGACCTGTGAATTGGCCTCCAAGATCTTGTGATTTAAATACCGCTAGACTTATTTTCTCTGTGGGCTATGTAAAGTCATTGGTCTATGCGGATAAGCCACAAACGCTTGACCATTTGGAAGACAACATTCGCCGTGTTATTGCCGATGTTGGAAAAAGTCATCGAAAATTGGACGTCCAGATTGGACTACATCCGAGCCAGCGGTGGCAGTCCTATGCCAGAAATCATATTTAAAATGTAATGCCACAAGATTATCTTTCGAATAAAAAATTCATGTCAATCGAATAATACATCGTTGTTTTATTGCAATTTTAAGTTCTATACCTCTTAAAAAAAACACCCTTTACATATTTATATTAAAGGGTAGAAGTAGCTAAAATAAATTGTTTCTTGGTTGATCTAAGTAGGAATTTATTTAAAAAAAAAATTTATATTACTTGTTTATAACAATGGCGTTGTTACAACAATGCAGGTGAATGTTGAGTTGTATTTTTTGAATGTTTTTAATTAATATCTTTTTAACTAATTGTGATATCGGATCGAATTGTGAATCTAAACCATTCTCGAAATTACTTGAACCCACACAAAAAATTTCATCGAAATCGGTCCAGCCGTTTAGGAGGAGTTTAGTGATAAACACACGCACAGAAGATTTTTATATATAAAGATATATATATAGTTTAATTCTCTACAAACGAGAGATAAACTTTCGCATCAATCACATTCGAAAAAAAACACAGAGACAGTAAAGAGAACATACAATGAAGGATACTAGATTAAAAATTATAAAATGGATGCTGTAGTATTATAAACATTGCTGACTTAGGACAGCTACTATATAAATTACATAAAAGTGGGGTTGAACATGTTTTTTTGGCCAGCCAACGTTCTCCCTTTATGTAAATAATACTGAGCAAAATCCTATTGAAAGTAATGGATAGGAATACCTAAATCCTTTACAAAATAGAGGTAACTTACCTAAAAATTGCACTTGAAAATGCAGAGCCCGAGCTAAATTTGAGTGCAATAAATAAGTTATTGCCAGATTCTAGACCTTAATACAGATTCAAAGCATGTGAATGGCTGAAATGTAGCACTTAACCAAAGTATAAAAAGAATGGAAACAAAAATTAATAAAAGCGTTACAAAAACCATAACTTTAGAGACACTAGAGTATATATGAATTAAATAATAATAAGTAATTTTAATCAATAATGGAATATGGGGTAACTATAACTATGAAATGTGTAAATTTATAGTATTAAACTACAATTAACGAAGAATTTTTAATCCTTACAATTTTGAATAGCTTTATTCCATATAACTATTATCAAAATGAATTGGGTATTTGATTTAAGCAATATTTAGTAAAATCTTTATAGTTATTTATTATTTCTGATTTTTTTATTGCGTTGTATATAATTAATAACAATATTTCTGAATATAGAAATATGTACATTACTCTCCCAATGCGGAACTTTTATTATATTGAAATTAAAATCTTCTCTTTATCATAAATATTAGAAACTATTACATTATTCATTAATTTGATATGTATGTCGTACAAAGTAATTTGCTTCATTGTTGTTACTATTTGTCTGTATTAAATTAAGATATTGTGGATAAAAATTAGTATTAGATATAAAATTGACTTGCTTGCCAAAAATGATTATGTCATCTATATAACGATAAATATAATATTTAGAATTATTAACGTAATATATATATATATATATATATATATATAAACCCTACAACAAAACGCACAAGTTAAAAAAGGAGACATCGATCACTGTCTAAGTCAGAGATCCTTAAACTGTGGTCCGCAGACCCCTGAGGGTCAACAGTGTCATTTTAGGGGGTCTGCGGAGTCTCTCATATAACGTTGAGACAAGACTCTGTAAGGCCTCGTGGAAAAATTGAAAGATGTGCCATACTAGATTGTTCCCCACACTAAATTGACCCAAATGAAAAAACTCCACTACAACTTGTATTTTGATCAAGAATATTGTCGAGAAGAGATGTTCAAAATCTTGGGGTCCACGATGCCACGCTGATACATAAAGGGGTGTTCAGAATAAGAACCACTGATCTAGGCCAAAGGCTCTGCCACCTGCTGTAGAAGAAAGGTCTTGTTAAATTTGTTCTTTGATATGCAGGGATTTTTGGCACAATCAATGGCAATATTATTGTGACACTTTACGGAACCTTCAAAGAGCCATTTCTTCTCTGTATAAAGTCGAAAAAGAACTCTTTTGAATCAGAAATCAAACATCTGTTGGATGGTATTTTAAAATTTCCAATTAACTGGTGCTTAATAATTCCCTAATAGTACTTTTAGCTTTTGATCAAAACGCGTGCAATTTCTAACGTTGGATATTTTTTGTGAAGTTGCTTATAGCATTTCTAGAAGGTAAGTGTAAAAAATTTGTATTTGTTTGGACCCCGTTATAGCAAATAACCTCGAATTAATGAATAAAATGTTCAGTCTCAATGAATTCATTAAATCAGGGTCCAATTTGTGACGAATCTATACGGAACTTTATCACTAACCTTCTGAACCGACCTTTTTAGGGAAATTTAATTCCCTACCTATTTCCAATCAACTCCAAAGAGCGGACAGGATTACTTGTTATGTAGATTAGATTCAGTATTTAAGTCAAACGAAATAGTAAAGTTAGAGCAGTAGGAGATAGACATTGAAACATAGAGTTATAGTGATTTTGAATTGAAATATTGTTGTTGAAGATAAATTAATCTCATGAAGAATTGAGATTCCGAGAGGTAAATATCATTTTGAAGTTAAAGTCTCATTCAAGCTTTAAGAGTCAGATTAAAGTTAAATGTTCAATAAGAACATTATTAAATATAATTCTGGGATCTCTTATCGTGGTAATTTCTGCGTGATCATTATTTAATAAATTAATTAATTGAATTATTAATTAATTAAGCTAATTTAAAAGATATTATCTTTAAAACCTCGTAATATTATTAGTCGAATTTGTTAATAAGTTTATTTGATTCTATTTGGGAAAATTAACCAAATAAAGAAAGTTATTTATAAAAATGGCTACTGGTTCTTTTATGAGTCATAATTATTCTAGTTCTCAAAGTGAGGTCCCCAGGGACTATCACAAATTGTATATGATTACTTCATTTGGTTTCAATAAGTACTAGGTTTTTGAGAGGGTTAAAAGATTCAAAATTATTGTCATTTGATGGGGATTTTAGTGTAATACACAACAAAATCGAAATAATTTGTCAGAAGCCAAATATGGCTTATATATCACGCAAAAGTAAACATTTTGAAGAAAAAAACGTATAATCTCAATTACACTCAGGAACATTGAAAATAGCGACCCAAGAAGGAAGCTAAGTACAATCGCGAAACTTTGCAAATAAGTAGAGCGTAATGTGATATGCAAATGATCCAAGTTTTGTGCCAATACGCATGCTCTGCGTTACACGCCAAGGCGGCGCTACAATCAGGAAGAGTGGTGCTACACAAGCCAAACGCAAATTCGAAGATTCATAAACGTGACGATTACCCGCCGATTGTAGGAAGAATTTGGTAAGCGAAACATTCCAGGTAAACGTGCTAGAAGACATTTCTCACAGTTAAGCGAATTTGAGAGAGGCCTGATCATCGAGATGAAAACTGCAGGCTGGTCTTAGCGCCGTGTTGCTCCCCAGGTGCATTGTTCGGAGTGTGCCGTTAGAAATTGTTGGGAGCAGTGGACACGAGAAGGTACCCACGCGTGGAAAACTGGGTCTGGAGCGACCAGGAAGACCACGAGGAGAAAGGATCCAAGGATCATGTGGCAAACACTTGTGGACCCCACAGTGACTCGCTCAACGAAACGAGCAGACGTAGGCGTAGAAACTTTTCCACAAAATATTTCCAGACATCTTGCAGAAGCAAATCTTAAATCCAAGTGCCCTTTCTGTGCACTCTCTTTAACACCGGAACATCGGCAACTGCGTCTACAGTGGTACCGAGCCAGATCAATGTGGAATGTCACAGATTGGCAAAAGGTTGTGTTTAGTGATGAATCCCGGTTTGTTTTGGGGACAGATGATAACAGTGTATGGGTGTGGAGGCGCCCTGGTGAGCGGTACAATTCCCCCATTGTTCTACGTCCCACTGCCCGCACAGCTGGTGGAATGGTCTGGGGGTCCATAGCCTATGATAGCCGGTCCACTTTAATTGTGATGCGTGGAACCTTGACGTTCTGGCCAACGTTACGCTGAAGATATTCTTCGCCCCATGTAGGACCTTTCCCAAAATGGTCTCCCAGGGCGCTCTTCTCCAGCAAGATAATGTCTCATCCGCATACAGCAAGAGTTGCTCAAGACTTCCTACGCCTTTTTCAGACTCTTTCCATGGCCAGCCTGCTCCCCTGATTTGTCCCCCGTAGAGCACGTGTGGGATCAGCTAAAACGGCAGACATGCCATCGTGTCACTCTTGTACATGATTTAGGAGTTGGCTGTCTCGCGAAGATTTGCAGGGCCCATCTGCCTCAGGACAAACATAAGGTGTCTAATCAACTCAATGCCGGACCGTGTGTGGTGGCATGTATTGCAAAGCTGGAGGTGGTCCAACGCGCTATTGACGTTGCCCAGTATTTGTGTCGTTGCACACCCTGTATTCGTTTAATTGTCTTGTTTTTGAGATCAAGTGAATCTCTCATTTGTGTCATTATATGTATTAAGTTTCATTTCAATCCGATGCTTTCTTCTTGGGTCGCTATTTTCAATGTTCTTGTGTGTATCAACGTACTACCCAGTTCTGATAATGTGACTTTTTGATTAAATACATATAGATATTTTTAGATGCGAGATCTCATAGCAAACTGATAAAAAACCCTGATATAATCTAATATTCTGAATATTTATATGAATGCATTTAAATTAAGCACATGTTTATAATTTCCATACATTTGCATATATTAATGAGCAATTCTTAAATATATAAATAGACTGGCTGGTGTACCCGTTCTTCGAACGGGTGAACTGAAAAATTAAACTCAGATTGAAGAATAAAGAAGTTTTTAATGAGTTAATTTTACGTGAATTGCAAATTAAACAAAAAAAGCTTTTTGCATATCTCAGCTGAACAAAAAAGGAAAGAAAGAAAAACACCTTTGTTAAATTTCAAGCCTATTGATCTAATAGCTGATAAAAAGGATTTTTTATACATATAATTTCCCCGTAAAAAACTCTCTTGAGGGTCGATTTTTGAAAATACCTTCCTAAGCTGATCTCTACTCAGCAAAAGTTACACGTTGTTACAAATTTTGTGTAATGAACGCTTAAAATAGTATAAATAATTTATATCTGAAAGTGTAATACATTAATATTACTTTCCGTTGTATTTATTTTATGTTAAAATTGTAATATTCGCAATCAACGCCGTTTCTTAAATTATAATGACGATTCAATGAAAAACAGCGAAATGTTGGCGATAGAGTCAAGTTGGCAAAAATGTATAGCTACTTTCATAGCTCCATATTTATTCGAGCTTTGGGAAAGATTAGACTTACGCTTTCGCGGCATAATTCGTAATAGGTGCTTTTTCTACACTTCCAAAAAATACAGTAGCCGCGGTAGCTGAGTGGCCAAGGTATGGCAAGTGGCAAGTGGCATGTAACTTACGGAGTTCCTGTCCCTAAAAGGGGGACGTACCTCCTCATCAGAATTGATAAAATTTAGAGCCGAATTATTGGGGTGACATAAAGAATTAATAGAGAGTGAAATAATTACAATGGGCAGGACATACCTGCTGAAAAGCAGTAGCGGACGAAGTCCGCTCACTGATGAAAAATGCCCTGCTTGCTGCGTTATGATTGGTCGAGACCGCAGAAAGTGGGCGAACCAAGGTATGGGATCGTGGCGGGATTTGCCGCGAGTTCAAGCCTAGTGCCACTAATGACCCGCCATGTAGGGGAGCAACGCACATTTACCTTTTTTCTACCGCGTTATGATTTACTACAGTTTTTTTTTTTCATGCAATATTTTTTTTTTGGATCACTACATTGAAAATTAAGGGATATACATAAACAAAATACTCAACTTTGTGAAATTTAATCCATTAGAGCTAATTAATTAATTAAAGATATTCCACTGTAAAATTAATTATATACTCTGTTCATTTAAAATAAATATCAAATCGTTTTCTAAGGTCTTCATTAACATACAAAAAAACATAAGACACTTAAATTTTGACATTAACTATTTTTTCCGAGACAAAAATGTTAATCTTTGCAATCCTCTGAAAACGCCTTCAGCTGAAAACGCAATTTCTGCTACGAAACTATTCGCCTTCCCCGCTAAAATACTCATCATAGAACCCCGTGCTACCATACACTTGCTAGAAAAAGTCTACGTTCAACCATAAGAAATCATATATCAAAGGTAAAATTTAATAGAAATATAATTTTTTCTTCTAACAAAATTTCACGAATTTTTCAGTATTATTTAAATATTGAGCATGCAAGAATTCGTTAAAATTGAATTAAAACTACTTGGGATAGCGGGAATTTTGTAGCAAAACACGCAAATAGTAGGCAGAAAAAGTCTGCGTTCACTAGTTGAATATTCTTGAAATTTGTATCAACAGGCGGTAGGTTAATAGGGAGTTTCTTTTAGTACTATTATAAAGCAAAAATAGCTTAAGAGAATTGTGACGCAATAATTGTTACGTTTTTGTGAGATACGAAGCAATTCAAGGACATGGAAAATAAAAAGCTGGAAATTAGTATCAGTAAGCGTAAAATCAGTGTGAAAATGTTAAAAGATGGAAAAAGTCGTCGGGATATAGCCAAATCCTTTGAACGGCAGTATTCCTCTATCCAGCATGCTATTTATAAATTTATATCTACAGAGTTTAATGCCATCCAGTACTTTGGTCAGCTCCACCTAAGCTTTATATTCAGTATGAAAAAAACGAGTATGATATTTATTGAGAAATCCGTTTGTCTGCAAATAGCAAGACATTCACGAGCAGTTTAACAAAAGTATTTGGGCGGATGCTGCAAGAAAAATCTTGAGAAAGGCTGGATACCATAGTCGAGTGGTTCGCAGAAAGTCTTATATTTCAATACCCAACGGGCTTAAGCGGATAGCTTTTGAAAAAGATCATATACATAAGCCTCTGGAGTTCTGTGATATTCTCTGACGAGAACAAATTTTGTATCTTCGGCATAAAAGGTCGTAAATTAGTATGGAGAAAACCTTGTACAGCGCTTCGAAAAGAGCATTTAGTACCAACGGTAAAGCACGGCGGCGGTGGAGTCATGGTGTGGGGGTGCATGGCGAGCAATGATGTTTACAAGTTGGAGTACATATGTGGAGTCGTCATCCAATTGAATCTCTCAACGAAACAAAGCACGCAGTCTTCGCGCGCAGGCGCAGCTGATCCGATGTGAAACAAAAACTTTGACCATTGAGAAAAAAGCGGAAAAAGAGACTGAGGTGCGCGAGCAGGCGTTCCCGTCGTCACATCATGGAAATCTAATTGTAGAATAGCTACCTTTTTTTTAATTAATTTTTGTTAAGTTTAAATAAATCTGAAGAAAGACAAATGTCTTGGACCCCTTGTTGTCTCCCACAAATTATGGGGGGCTCGGCCGGGGATTTGATCAAAGTTTGGAACGCGTGTGTGAACAAAGAAGCATCCGTGGAGGAGACGCGCCGCCATTTTTTGGAAACTTCGCTCAACCTGTGTAGAGTGTTGAATTTTCATTCGAACCCAGCGTGAATATTCCGCCTGTGTAGAGATTGATTTTTTCATTCGAACCCAGCGTGAATATTCCGCCCGTAGAGGCCGAAACTATTGATTTAACACTGCGAAGAGGTGTCATTTTAACAATTTCAAGAACTATTTTTCGGTTCAACGATATAACCCGCGAAGAGGTTTGTGAGATCTGTGTTCATCTGCGTAGAGGTGAATCAATGTTTTTCTCAATTATTGGATACATCGTACGTGCAAGCACAGGGAGCTAGAAAAAAAAAAAAGGTATGATCTTTCCATATTTTCTAAAATGTATAAAAACGCTCTTAAAGTGATCTCATAAGAGTTGTTGAGGATCTAGAGCGGTACTGTGGAGAGTGCGGACACCATAGCTAAACTAAAAGACTAAAATTGAGAAGAGTAAGTACATTTGAAGTGTTGCAGATTTCGTTAAAGCTTTAATTAAAAAAACTGTATAGATGAGAGGGTATCGCGAAACGAAAGGGGATTTAGAAAAACAGAAAATTGAACTTGCTTCAAACTTCAGTTAGCTCAGTTAGAAAAGAAATTGAACTTCAAACGGCTAAAAATGAAGCATTAAGTTTAAATCCTGCAGCTAAAGTCGAAGAGAAACAGTTCGAAACAAAACATAGAAAATATGATCAAAAACATTAAAACTTTATCTCTTCCCGTTCCCACCAGATCTGGAAAGGAGGTATTTTTAATCTGTTCTTCCAATCATTAGAACGCGCATTTTTAACCAAGAAAATAAATGACGAATATAAATCTGAAATTTTAATAAATCTTCTTTCAGACGAAAGAGCTCATAATGTCTTATTGTATATTAAAAAAGGAGGAATTAAATGACTATGAAAACTAAAATCTATAGTACTCAGAGAATTCCAAGTAACCTCGCGAGTGTCTAAACTCATTTAAAAATGCTGTAAAATCATCAGGCGAGACATACATCAATTTGCTGCAAGATTGACGGCAAAACTTCCAATATATTATTGTTCGTTAAGAAAAGGATTAATTCCTTTTGAATCTCTATGTGATCTTTTAATTTCTGATAAATTATTTGAAACTTTAAATAAGGAAAAACCGCAACTCATATTGGCATTCGAGAAGCGGAAGATTGGTTTAGGCCTATTGATTTAGCTAAAGAGTGCGATATTTATATTTCATCTAGAAGCGGATCACGTAAGGGAAACTCCTATTGCTTTGTGGATATACCAAAGAAGACCCCTTTAAAAATAGACCACGAAACTATAAACCAAAAAGATTAAAGATAGCTATCCCCAAAATCTTGAAAGACAAAAATAAAAAAATTGCTACATATATGCGGTGATTCATCTCATTACGCAAGAGATTGTGTGAAGCGTTTTTAAACCTAAAGAATCTAACGGCCACATCCATAATAGAAAAAACGCGAATAGTTTGAAAGTCAAGAGCGAAAAACAAAAAAGCGATGAGTTCGCACAACAGCCCAATACGTAAACATTTTTTGTAGAAATCAGCCCGTACAGCCTTGATTGATTCAGGTTTGCCAGATCCCAGTTCTAAATTCCCTCACTAATTAGATTGAACAAACCTTCCGAAGGAAGAATAACATTAAGCTCATGTTTT
>BMAU01006794.1:0-19132 GCA_019973935.1 Trichonephila clavipes
AATTACCCTATTAAGTTTACAATTTTTAAGTTATATTACATTTTCGAAAAAAAAAAAACCTATCACAATATTTTCCTAAGAACACTATAATTTTTTTTCAGTTTTTATTACAGACAGTCGATGGATTTTTAATATATTACATTAGATTTGCGAATTTAAAGAAGCCTCTCCAGTAAAACAATGTTTTCTTTTACTTATTAATGTACAACATTCATTGATTTAATTATAAATATTTTTTCTAATCTTGATACGCGTAACAAAATTTTTATTTTCTTTAGTTAAAATATGTGAAAAAAATTTTTTTTATGATTAGATATATAAAACAAAAAGTAATAAGAATTAACAATTAAATTCATTAATTAAATAAAAATTAAAAAAAATACACATGCTAACCTCGAATTTTTTACTTCAAATGCAAACGGTTAGAAAAAAAAAATACATTTATTTCTTATATTATTCTTATTTTCTGACAACATTTCTTAACATACGATTTGTAACATAATTCTATTTTTTTACACCGTTTTACTTCTTTTTGGGTAGAGATACACAAAAAGTAACTTAGTAAAGTAACTTTTAATTACTCAAAAGTAATTAAACACTAAAGTTCATTTATCTCAAAATGTAAATTTTTGATGTTCGATATACCTTTTCTGGGAAAATAATGATCACAGGTATGTAAAATTTTTAAGAAAAATTTATAATGAAGGCTAATATATACTGAAATGAGCTATTTGTAAAAAAAAAAAAAACTCAAAAAATTATTTTTTACAAATTTCATAATGGGAAAAAGGGGTCAAAAAATTTTCAAAATGTTTGATAAAATATTTTATAAATTACTAAAAAATTCAAAATTATATATAATATAGCTAAAAGCTCATTTCAGTATAACGAGAAAGGTGTACTTTAATTGTATGAAAAATGTCAATCACATAGAATACATAGAATACGGTTTTAAGAAAAGGTACATCGAAAACAGCCAATTTAACATTGTCAGAATAGAGGTTTCCGACTCCTCTTAAACTGTTAATCATACATCTATAAAAACTTAAACCTGTTTTTTTTAAAAAAAAACTTTTTCTGTCCATGTATTAATATTTGCTTTATACCGCATATATTTTTTCTAATACTTTTTAATATTCCAAAATAATAATCTTTATTTTGCTCAACTTCAGTGGCGCACAAGGGGGGGAGTCCGGACCCCTCCCAAAGCCCTTGATTTTCTTCCAATGGATTATAATTATAAGTACACTGGCCTCAAAAAGTTAAGGTACAACATGTTTTTCGAAGCTCACCATAAAAAAAATGGCAGTAACGATAAAATGCATAGTTTACATGAATGATAATAACGAACTTTAAAAACATTAATGCAAAAAAAGATTGCTACAACTTTTATTTTTATAGAAAAAGAACGTATATTTATGAGTGAGAGAAAAATATGCAAATATCAAGCTTTCGTACTTTTGTGTGTAAGTTGTGTTGAGTTTCAACAGTTGTTGGCAGTTTCGGTGACAATAGTCAATAGAGTTTAGAAAATGTCTCAGAGACGTCGTTTACCCAATTCGTTAAGGTGGCGGGCAGTTGGATGGATGGAAATGGGATTGTCGCAGGCTGATGCTGCTAGACGTCTCAATGTGTCTCGTAGTGTTGTTCAGCGACTTTGGGATCAATACCAATCCGAAGATTCTGTGTCCAGAAGACCTGTTCCAGGCCGACCACGAGCTACAACACCGGCAGAAGACCGTTTTCTAGCTCTTTCGGCACGAAGGAGAAGAATCACTACTGTGCCGCAGCTCGTTGCAGACCCCTTTCAAGCATCAGGAAGAAGAATCTCCGCTACTACGGTGCGAAATCGTCTTCACAATGCAGGTCTGTACGCAAGAATACCAGTTGTGTGCGTTCCCCTCAACGGACGACAGCGAAGGAACCGCTTATGCTGGGCAAGAGAACATGTTTCTTGGACGCAGTAACAATGGGCTTCTGTGCTGTTCACAGACGAGTCCAGATTTACAATGGAGTGATTCAGGGCGTCTACTGATCTGGAGGGAACAGCGCACTAGATACCATCAATCCAACACTGTTGAAAGACACAGTTATAGAGGTGGTGGAATCCTGGTTTGGGCAGGATCTCGCTCAGTGGCCACACTGACCTGCATGTGTTCCATGGAGGAACCGTAACTGGTCTTAGATATCGGGATGAGATCCTTGATCCATATGTCCGCCAATATGCTGCTGCTATTGGTAACGACTTCATTCTGATGGATGATAATGCACGACCTCACCGAGCTCGGATTGTTGAGGAGTATCTGGAGGATCACGGTTTGGAACGAATGGAATGGCCAGCTCGATCTCAGATCTGCATCCGATAGAACATCTTTGGGACTATCTTGGAAGAGGTTGCTGCTTTAAATCCTCCTCCAAGGTCGTTACATGAGCTAAAACAAGGCTTACTCTGTGTCTGGTCTTCGCTTCCTATTCCGGTGTCCGACAACTTAATAAACAGCATGGGAAATCGATGCCGCCAATGCATTCAAGTTAGGGGTGGACACATTCCTTATTAGAACCCATTTTTGTATTGTTTTATGCCATTTTACCACATAACACTGAGATGTGCTGTTTTCTCCAAGAATGGACTTTTCCGCAGAGATTTCTTTTTTTGTTATAAATCGTTTTTGCAATACACTTATACAAATTTCTATGACGCATTCAATAAAAAACTATTTAATGCACATATCCTCCAAATTTTTTGTTTCTACATTCATTCATTTGCAAATTAGACACAAAAACCCGGTTGTACCTTAACTTTTTGAGGCCAGTGTATATAGTACGTAAAATTTAATTAAGTATGTGTTATTAATGATTAATTTTATTAATTAATGCTAATTATTTATTCAATAATTAGTTTTTTACTGAGTTTTATTCCCGAAAATCGACAAAATCAAAAGGAGCATGATACAAGAATGGTGAACTTTCGACCCCGGATCCTCCCCCCCTTGAAAAATTCCTGTGTGCGCTACTGCTCAACTTAAATGTATGGATCTACAGCAGAGTTAATTTTTAAAGACTATTAACTACAGTCAGAGGCGCACACAGGAATTTTTCAAGGGAGGGGTCCAGGGTCGAAAGTCTGTTATTAAATCATTAATAACAAATATTTAATTAAATTTTACGTACTATGTACTTAGAATTATAATCAATCGGGAAAAAATCAAGGGCTTTGGGGGGGGGGTCCGGACCCCCAGGACCCCCCTTGTGTGTGCCACTGACTACAGTTAACCATATTTATAAGAAAAGAGATTTCGAGATTATGCCCTTATACATATTTTTAATGCTTTATAATTTTCATTCAGTATTAAATGTATGATGCTTAATTTTACGAAATTTTCCTTTTTGAAAATAGCATTATAAATTTAAAAAAAAATCTTTTTTAATAATTAAAAATTTTTGTATAAATTGGGTAAAATAAAAAGCTTCTAAAGAGATTAAAAATCTTTTCTAGATAATTATTTGACTAAAAAAAACTAAGTTTGTGAGTTAAAAATTTATTTTTTAAAAAATTTCAATAGAAGTATCATACAAGTAGTAAAGGCATTATATTTTTTAGTATTTATCATAAAATTAGGCACTGTTTCTGTGTGTCTAGTCCAGTGGTTCTCAAACTTTCACTACTGGCGACCCAATTTTCAATCATAATTTTTATCGCGCCCCCTAAAAATAATAGTGTATTGGATGCAATAATAATGCACTTTGGCTCTAAAGCTACAATACGATCATAATTATAAACCGTACAAATTAACAAGATAAGTTACTTTTAAGTAATATTTTTTTTTACGTTTTAGTTCGAGTCACTATAAAAGCGGGTTTTTTAGTTTGTTTTAAAACTAATTTATTTTATATTTATTTTTACTATACACGATAAAAATCACAATTTTAGTGAATAATTTAATTAAGAGAAAATATACTTATCTACTTTCAAGGACTTTTCAATTTTTCTTAGAAAATTTGAGAAAAAATCCAATAAAACTAAAGAAAATGTTCCAAATGTGCGTGTCTTTAATAAAGGACATAAACCACAGACACTTTTCGCTAACACAGGAACGTTATTTTCCAGCAAAACTGTCATATTTTGTTTACGTTTTTGTAGTTTTACTGTTGTTTGATGATCTATAAATAGCATTTTGAAATTTTTCTTCCTTGTGTCTTTTTGACAAGGCGAAGTGCTACATTATGGCTCCATAGTTTTCTTCATAGAGATCTTTAGGTGGCATTTGAAAATTTCAAATCAACTCAAACGTTTCATGTCTAACTTTTTTCTGATATTTACTTTCGCTATCTTGATTAATATGCATTATTTCAGTAGGTTCTTCAATTGCTTGATCAGTTTCAACTTCCTTCAATAGGGATCACAGATGCCCATTTTTTTTTAATATTCTGCTTATTTACATTTATAAACTATAATAAGTCGTATAATACAGCAATCAAAACTACAAAATTGTTCATGGGGAAAGTGTCGCATGTTCTAAAAAATAATTCTGTAAAACGTTTTTCATTATGCATTATATGTTTCAGAATACTCATGCTTAGCCATATATCATAAAACTCTTTCACATGGAAAAAGATGAAACGAAAATATATTATATATATTTACAACTTCCCTAAAAAAAAAAGACGAAGATAACCATACCAGTGAGTTCGAAGGTCAGCTAAAGTAATATTTTAGGTTAAAAGAAACATAATAAAAAAATCTCTTATCGTTTGATATCGTTAAAAGAAACTTAAAAAAAAAATCTCTCATCATTCTCATATTGACCGCAAAGCAAACAAAATATATTTTTTAATTTGGTTATAGGATCAAAGATGGCTAATGAGCGTTTGAAGTGGAATCTTTTATTTTTGATGATCACCAGATGCTAAAAATAAATTATATCAGTGTAAATGTGCATTTTTTATTATGTCAGAAAGCATTTTGTTTTACTTCATTCCAAAAAAATTATTTTTTAAAACCTTTTATTTTCAATATGCTCGCGACCCCCCCCCCAGGGGGGCACGCCCCACAGTTTGAGGAACACTGGTCTAGGCTTTATTTTTATTTTTCGCTGAGAGGCAAAATTCTTTCATGTAGAGTTCTTGGAGAGAAAAAAAAGGTTTTCATTTATTTTAATATACGTCATTAAATACTTTTCTAAAACTACATATAATTACTTATGTATATAAATATATGTAAAACTTACATATAATTACCTAAATATATAAATATATATAAAACAATACCTATAATTACCTATATATATATATATATATATATATATAATATAAGACAATACCTATAAATACCTATATATAAAAATATATATATATAACTATACATATAATTACCTTTATATATAAAACTATAATATACAGTTTGACCTCTATATAATGAAGTCGCTAAATCCCGGAAAAAATTCTTCATAAGGAAAATTCATTATATAGAGGATCATCTTTTAATATACTTTATAAACCACATAAAACAAATTTTAAATTCATAAACACTATATATTAAAAAAAAGTAATTATTCACACCTTTTTTAAAATTAATGTATGTTTATTTTATATATCATACCCATTAAAAAAAAGAAAGAAAAGGAAGAAAAACTGCAAGGAAAACAAGAAAAAAGAATGTCGAATGTGTTACTGTATTTTCAATACTAAGAAAATAATTTTATATTAAAATTAATGAATTTTAATGACATTTTCTAATTTAAATCAACAAGTAATATTAAACATATATTGTTTTATAACTGGAACACAGGGACTCAGGACAACTCAACTGAGTGTGAAAGGGGATATCGAAGATGTTTCTAGTGAACTGGACAATGGTTATTAAAAGTTGCACTTTTTGAATGAAACGTGCAATGCAAGTGGCAAGTGGCATGTAATTTACGGAGTTCCTGTCCCTAAAAGGGGGACGTACCTCCTCATCAGAATTGATAAGTTTAGAGCCGAATTAATGGGGTGACATAAAGTGAAAGAGAAAAATTAATAATTGAATGAAATAATTAAGATGGGCAGAACATATCTGCTGAAAAACCGTGGCGGACGAAGTCCGCTCACCGATGGAAGAATTGCCCTGCTTGCTGCGTTTTGATTGGTCGAAACCAATCGACGCAGAAAGTGGGCGTGGAAAAGAATTGGGTCGATCCTAAAATAAACGACCAGAAATAAATTCCAAGATCCCATAGAAAAATGGGGGGAGAAAAATTTTTGAATAAAATTTAAATGAACCAACTTGCACGTTGCCAGTAATGATGGGGTGGGGAGGGACCAAAAAATAAGAGAGTAAAGGACTAATCACGGTATAAGAAATTATATAACGTGCAGAACTCGATTGCCTCGGCGAGTTAGGATCCAATAAAACCAGCTCAAGATTTATGACTACCATAAAATGTGTTAAAGAGAACATAACTTGAAATGTTCTGAAATATTTTAAAAATAGAGAGAGAAAAAATTGAATCACAAAAGAAAAAGTACGTTATGTAGGAAATGCTCTTCGCTATAGAGAGGTGATTTTACAAAGAAAATTGTGAAATGCTCAAGGCTCCATGAAAAAGATCGCTATATAGAAAAATTCGCAATATAGAGGTTCGACTGTAATTACTATATATATAAACATCTATAAAACTATACATATAATTATCTATACATATAAATAAAAATGAAGTGTCTGTTTGTAATTTGAAATTAGCAGCCTTTTACTAAATGCATTTAAAAGTATATACGGTGCTTATATGAAAAAATCAATTTTTAAAATTTTTGTCTGTCCGTCTGTTTGTTTGGACTAATCTCTGAAACGGCTGGACCAATTTTGACGAAATTTTCACAGGCAGATAGCTAATGCTATGAGGAATAACTTAGGCCACTTTTATTTTAGAAGAAAAAAAATTGGATTCCGGGAAAATAAAATTAAAACCAATGAAATAGTGAGCAATATCCGATTCAAATAGGGATTATTTATTTCAATAGGGATTATTTTTATTCAATAGGGATTATTTTTATTCAATAGGGATTATTTTTATTCAATAGGGATTATTTTTATTCAATAGGGATTATTTTTATTTAATAGGAATTATTTTATTTCGCGAGCCTTCTGTCTCAACGATTGCTAGCAGTTATATCAAACTTTTTCTTTGATTAGATTGCTGCCATTCGCCACATTTCCCATTCATGTCTTGATCCTAATGATTTTACAGTCGTTAACTGCATTGTCAGAGGTCATGCGTCCCTTTCACCCCCTTCCTTGCGGCTTCGTTTGTGTTCGCGTTTCACCCTACTTGCTACTTAAACCTATTTTGATCCAAAAGATTTTAGTCCTCACCCATCGACAGTGTCAAAGGTCAAACGTCCCTTTCACCCCTTGCTCAACAAAAAGCAAGAAAAAAGAAACATAGATTCACAAAGTAGAAGAAAAGTTTTCGTAAACTCTGCGAAGTGAATAAACACTTTTTTGTGTTAAATTCCACGTGGACGAAGTCGCGGGTAACAGCTATTTAACATAAAATAAATGCATCAGAAAGTAATATTAACGTATTTACACATCCAGATAAAAATTATTTACACTATTTTTAGCGTTTGTTACACAAAATTTGTAACAGTGTGTTACTTTTGCTGAGCAGGTAGGTGTTTTCAAAAATTGACCGACAAGAAAGTTACGGGGTGTCATAAATAATAATAACAATAATAAAAAAAAATCAGCAATTATATCTAAAGACTTAAAATTTAGCAAACATGGTTTTTTCGTTCAGCTGAGTTATGTAAAAAGCTTTTTTTTTGTTTAATTTATACAATTCGCGTAAAATTAACTAACTCATTAAAAACTTCTTTATCCTTCAGTCTGTATTTTTTAATTTTTAAATTCACCCGTGCGAAGAACGGGAATACCAGCTAGTATATATATATAAAACTATACATATAATTACCTATATATATATATATATATATATATACATAAAAACTATACATATAATTACCTATATATATATATATATATATATATATATATATATATATATATATATACATAAAACTATACATATAATTACCTTTATATATAAATATATATAAAACTACATACATATAGTTACTCCCATACAGTGTCGCACACAAGGGGAGGGTCCTGGGGCTCCGATTTTTTTCCCGATTGATTATAATTCTAAGTATATAGTACGAAAAATTTAATTAAATCTTTGTTATTAAAGATTAGTTTTATTAATTAATGCTAATTATTTATTCAATAATTAGTTTTTTACTGTGTTTTGTTCCCGAAATTCGACAAAATCGAAAGGAGCATGATACAAAAATGGTGAACTTTCGACCCCGCACCCCCTCCCCTTGAAAAATTCATGTGTGCACTACTGCATCTATACACTATCTGGCCAAAAGTATCCGGACACCCAGTGGTATGGACTTGGAGCCTCCTGAGGCACATTTTAATATGATGTTGGTCCCCCTTTTGCATGGATGACAGCCTGCACACGTTTGAGTAGACTTTCCACCAATTTTTGATAGGTGACCATAGGAATTGCCTTCCAGGCGTCCATCACAACTGAAGTGAGTGTTTGCAGTGAGGATGGTCGATTTGGCTGGCTACGTAATCTGCACTCTAATTCGTCCCAAAGGTGTTCTATGGGATTTAGATTGGGGCTCTGAGAAGGCCAGTCAAGTTTTTGAACCCCCATTTCGTTAAACCACGTCTGTGCAAGCCTCGATGTGTGAATGGAGCAGTTATCCTGCTGGAAGAGAAATGGGCCTTCCCCGAAATATTGCCATTGAGTTGTGAGTGAAGCATTGTCCAGAATGTCCACATACATCTCAGAGCTCATGTTTCGATCGCAGGAACTAACGGACCCAGGCCAAACCACGAGAAACACCCCCACACCATTTTGCTTCCACCACCAAACTTAACAGTCGGCACTATGCAGTCACTAAAGAAACGTTCGCCGGGCATCCGCCAAACCCAGACGCGCCCATCGAACTGCCAGACTGTAAAGCAAGATTCATCACTCCAAAGAACAGTTTTCCACATGTCCACTGTCCAATGACAGTGAACTCTACACCATTGCAATCGATGCTTCGCATTCTGTGGAGTGATGTTTGGCTTGTGAGTGGCTACACGACCATGAAATCCCAAGTTTTTTAACTCTCGACGGACAGTCCTGCAGCTAACACTAATTCCTGATGAACTTTGGAACTCCTGAGAAATTTCCACCAACGAGGACTTGCGATTTTGTTTCACTACCCTTTTCAGAGTTCTGCGGCTGCGTTCACCTAGTATTTTTGACCTACCTGTTCGTTTTTCCGCCGTTTCACTGCCTCGACGTTTCCACTTCACAATAATATCACTCACAGCGGATTTAGGCTTCTGTAGAATGTCCGCAGTCTCACGAACTGATTTCCCACAAAAGTGGCATCCCATTATATTGCTACGATCAAACTCGCCAAGCTCCTTTGACTTCATTGCCTCACAAACGCATAAATACAATTTGACAAACTGCTACCAACACTTTTATAGCTTTCAATTACGAATCAAATTGCGCCACTCGCCAGAATCACTTTTTTAAGGGGTGTCCGGATACTTTTGGCCAGATATAGTGTATATCTAAATATATATAAAACTATACATATAACTACCTATATATATGTATACAGTCGAACCTCCATATAACGAACCTCTATATTCCGAATTTTTCTGTATAGCGAACTTTTTCGTGGAACCAAGAACATTTCACGATTTTCTTCGTAAAATAACTTCTCGATAACGAAGTGCATTTTCCATACGACGAACTTTTTCTTTTTTGTGATTCAATTTTTTTCTTCTTATTTTTAAAGTATTTCTGTACATTTCAAGTTTTTCTCTCTTATAACACATTTTATGGAGGTCATATATCTTGAATTGGTTTTACCAGAAGCCTGACTCACCTAGAACCAAAAAAAAAAAATTGCCGTAATTTTTCAAATAAAATTAACAGATTTTATGAGTAATTAAAGTTAGGGATGCGTGTGGTAAAACATATTTAGAATTTCTATTTATAAAATAAAGTACGTTTAAAATTACTTGCGCGCCTTAAATTAGAAAATGTCTATAAAATTCCTTAATTTTAATATAAAATTATTTTCTTAATGTGGAAATGTTGTTGTTTTCTTAATGTCGTCATTCTTTTGTCTTTTGTTTTCCTTGCAGTTTTTCTTCCTGTTTTTTTTTAATTGGTAAGAAATATAAAATAAATATACATTAATTTATAAAAAAGGTGTGAATAATTATTTTTTTAACATAAAGTGTTTATGAATTTAAAATTTGCTTTATATAGTTTATAAAGTATATTGGAAGACGAACCTCTATATAACGAATTTTCCAAATAACGAACTTTTTTGCTGGAGTTAGCGACTTCGTTATATAGAGGTCCGACTATATATATATAAACCTACATATAATTATAACAAAAATATTATTTTTACAGACTCATTTTAATTGCAACTGGAATAATTTAAGGAGGTTGATTGATTAAGACTTCTAAGAAACCCAAAAACACACACAATGACTCATCTTATATATTAAAATTCGCAGGCAAACAAACGTATCTATGTAGGGATGTACATAGCCCAATTTTCTCTCGAACCACAAGACGCAGAAACTCGCCGAAGGTACCAAAATTTGGAATCCGCTTAGACCATTTATGTTCCGATATTCCAATTAGTTAAAAAGATATTAATTAAAAACCTTAAAACGCGCATCAAAACGCATTTATTATGCACGTGGCGCCATCTGCAGAGAATCGGAAAGATCATTTATTTCCAGGGGAAAATTCGGAACTTCTTTTTTTCAGAGGTTTTTAAAAATATTTAAAAATTAATAAAATAAAAAATTATATATATATATATATATATATATATATATATATATATATATTTCTTTTATCAGTCTTTATCAAATGAAGTCCGAAAAAAAATTTTTTTTTTTTTTGCTTTAACGAATAACGAAACGGAATATTAAAAATATTTTTTTTATTTTAAAGGTATTAATCACGTTCTGAAATTTGAAGTTTTATCTACAAGTTGCTTATAAAAATATTGCAGATAAAACAAACGAAATATTTTTTTAAAAAAATACTTAATGTAAAGAAATGTTTAAAACTATTTCAAAATAAATTTAGAAATTACCTTCTTTTTTTTTAATTTATGGAATGGTTCACTACTTTTTTTAAATAAAAAACATTCAGGCAGAATTTCTCTCTCTTTGAATAACACATTCTTAACAATTCAAACTAATTACACTGTAAATGGTTTCCATTAACTATTTTTTTTTTAAAAAAAGGGAATATTTCGTAGTTAAATTAGGACATCGGTTCCTTTTTTTTAATACGAATTATAAGTTGTTCCGCTTTAACTTTCATTCGCGTCAATGAAAAAAATATTTTACACTAAAAAAAGTTCATGCTTTTCTTTTTTTTCCGCGTGTATAACAATATTATACGTAATCTGTACAAAGATTGATAAAATATCTTAAAAATTACGGTTAAAAAAATGGTTTTTTCAACTTTTATCTCTTTTGTGATAAATATGTAAACATCAACTTTATTTTAAAGTTTTCTGTTTAAAAATTATCGTTGTTTGTATAATCTATATATGAAGTTTAAAAGCATTATCTTAAAAATGAAGCCCGAAAATTTTTTTTAACTTTAACAAAAAACGAAATGAGATATTGACAAAATTCTTCCGATATTTTAAAGATTAATTTAATGTTCTACCCAAAGGAGATCGTAGCAAGGTTGATTAAGGTGCTGCTTTATAAAAAGGCAGTTCCCAGGTTCAAACCTGAAGAGGAATAACGGAACGGTATATTGAAAAAATAAATTTTTATTTTAAAGGTATTAATCACCAATATATATATATATATATTTCGGGAATGATCTGAGGAATTCGTTTTGACCATTTATATTCCGATATTCCAATTAGTTAAAAAGATATTAATTAAAAACCTTAAAACGTATTAAAATGCATCGTGCGCCATCTGCAGAGAATATCAGAAAGAAATTCTGTTTTTACAAAACAACGAAACTTTGATTATAAATAAAATTATATATATATATATATATATATATATATATATATATATATATATATATATATATATATATTCAATATATAATTATATCTTTCAATTTAATTATTCTACAATTTTTTTTAAATAAAAAATGAGTCGAAATCGGTTCCTTTTTTTGAATACGAGTTATAAGTTGTTGCGCTTAAACTTTCTTTCGCGTTAACGAAAAAAATATTTTACAATAAAAAAAGTTCATGCTTTTCTCTTTTTTCCGCGTGTAGAACAATATTATACGTAATCTGTACAAAGATTGATAAAATATCTTAAAAATTACGGTTAAAAAAACAATAATATATTTCTTTCAGTTTAATTATTTTACAATTTTTTTTAAATATTTTCGGAACTTCTTTTTTTTCAGAGGTTTTTAAAACACGATTTAATAATTTTGTAATTTTGAAAATTTCTGTTCCATACATAAACTGTTCTTTTTTAAAAAAAATGTACTTTTGAGTTTCCGGTGGCTGCAAAATTAAACGAAAAAAATTGCCTAAAATGTCAGTAGTAATTAATTAATTCTAATTACATTCTTTATTTTTGTTTCATACTTTTTGATTACAAAAGCAATTGTTTCAATAGCTATCTGTAAATTTTTCTTTAATTAATTACGTATAGAAATTTGATTTTAATAAATATATGTGTGTTTTTCAAAAGAATTATTTTTATTATTTCATTACTAAATTAATTCTTTGTTAATTAAAAAGTACATCGTCTATTATTTATATGAAGTTTGAAAGCATTAACATAAAAATGAAGCCCGAAAAGAAATCTTTTACTTTAACGAATAACGAATTGAAAAAATCTACCTTTATTTTAAAGCTTAATTCAATGCGTTTTCCCGAAGGAACCGACGGCGCAATTTTTAAATCGGCTGCTTTATGAAACGGCAGTTCCCAGGTTCGAAACGGAGGGAGAAACTTTCAATTTCGCATTACGCTACTTTTTAAAGCTTTACTCTTAGCATATCAGAATCGTTTTCTTTTTATTATTGTTTCACATTAATAATTTTTTAGTTCTAACGCAATATTTTTTTTAAGTCATACATCGAAATTTGAAGCTATATCTTATCTGTAAGAAGGAGGGGAAGATAGAACAATAATTTTACACTAAAAAAACCGTGTTCGGGCTATAGAGAGGGGAAAGAAACCTTTTTCTAAATGAAAAATAAGTGGAATGGAGCAAATTTCGAAAAAGGGAAATTTTTTGACATAATTTTAGAAATCACTCACGTTGTGCGCGTACAAACACACACACAGAAATGCTGGTGTCACGAGGAAAATAGAAAGCTCGAGCAACGCTGTGCTAAGCGGTGGTGGAGGTGGGGGGAGGGTGAAGTCATTTTGAAACTGAGTTTTAGAAGTTCTGATTTTGTGACAGAAAGAGAAAATTTATAACAGTAGAGATAGCACGTGCAACGCCAGGCCATGCAGCTATTTCGAAAAAGGGAAATTTTTTGACACAATTTTAGAAATCACTCACATCGTGTGCGTACAAACACACACACACACACAGAAATGCTGGTGTCATGAGGAAAAGAAAAATCCAGAGCAACGCCGGGCTAAGCGGTGGGGAGAGGGTGGAAGTCATTTTGAAAATGAGTATTAGAAGTGCTGATTTTATGAAAGAAAGGAAAATTTATAAAAGTAGAGATAGCCCGTGTAACGCCGGGCCATGCAGCTAGTATACCTCATAATTTTGAATCCCGCTTAAAGTATTAGGATCTCAAATGAGATTGCACCTGACTCTCAAAACTTCCAAAAATATTTGAAATTGGAATTCTCATATTATATGTTATTAGTAGGTAGAAAAAAGCCGATTCTGCTGTAGGCTATGGTGCAGGCGGTGCAGGCGGTTGCAGGCGGTTGCGCAGGCGGTTGTAGAGTGGTTGTAGGCAGTATTGCAGGCGGTTGTGGCGGTTGTAGGCGGTTGCAGGCGGTTGCAGGCGGTCGACGGCAGTGCAGAGATTGAGTTGTTTCGTTCCTACTGACAGTTGAGTTGTTTCGTTCCTGCTGCTGAGTTGAGTTGTTCGTTCTGCTGCTGAGTTGAGTTGTTTTTCTCCTGTTGAGTTGTTTCGTTCATGTTACCGAGTGGAGTTGTTTTCTCCTGTTGGAGTTGAGTTGTTTCGTTCCTACTGACGAGAGTTGAGTTGTTTTCTCCTGCATTGGCTTTGATTTTCGAGCTGAGGGGGCGGGGATTGAATTGTTCTACAGCTAAGTTGAGTTGTTTTTTAAAAAATGTGCACAAATGTCGCGGAATGATAAACGTGCTCATGGCGCCACCCTATTGATTAAAATGTACACTAATTATAGATTTTAAAATGATGGAAGTAAATAACGCTCAAATAAAAAAAGATTCAAACTTTCATGGCCCAGATCAAAATGTCTCCACAGGACAATAGTTTTCAGTTACGCCTAACCATTATCCTATGAAGGCATACAGACCTGAAGAAAACTTATGTTTATAATCTCATGAATTTAATTTTGCAGGCATGAAGCAGACGGCGACATGTTTTAAAAATCATTTTCTTGATTAAAATGAAATAAAAAAATATTTAATTTATATTATTTTAATAATGTGTAAATTTTAATTCAGTATAATGATTACATACACACAGTAAAGATACAAAGTAAATTGATTATTCAGAAAAATGTGCCGTAGTATATACTCGTCATCAGCGTGAACCGGTTACGATTTAACTTGTTTTAGCTTGTCTGATCTTGATTCTACAAGACGGCGACTGAATTCTACGTCAGAAATTATCTCAATGCTTAGAGCGGATGAATACATTGCTTTCAACCACTCAGCGAACGCCGCTCAAGTGTAATTTCCGGTTGATATGCGTTAGACACTTATCACATTTTAGTTCACAATTCATTTCGTTTGTTAGTATTGCGGTGGGCTGTATTCAACAAGAAAATATGGTGATGTCTGAAACACATAGTGAAAACGAAAGTTTGGAAAGCCGGGAATCTTCTGTAAAATAAGAAAGCCAGAAGAGAAGTTTCAAAAGTAAACAACATTAAATAAATTTAATATGTAATTTTTATAATGTTTTTACATTTCTGATCTTTATTAATTTTGTTATATTATTTTCAGAAGTATGGAAAATTTACCGAGGATTGCATACCAGATGGAGTATTTCCAATTGGAGATGATGTTTTTGTCTTTGCAAGCACCTATTATGATTCCGCATCAGTACATAAGACGTTCAAGAAATATGCAAGCAAAAAAAAACATACTACCCAACTCCGAGGGAATAACATTAGACCACGGTGGATCGAATATATCATACGTAAAAGTGCCGGAATCACTGGAGGAATTACCAAGTGGACTTTTCCCTCCTGAACGAAACACATTCAAATAACTATGAGAACTTCGTTGATTTTACTTTCAAGCGCATTAAATACAGTCGGATAAAAGAGCCCACTTTTAAAGAAATAACCATATCCCGAGAGCAGTGGGCTGAAATGATTCAAAAAATATGGTGCGCTGTGAAAATGCTGCTATAGACAATATGTTTCAGTGTATGGACTTTTTAACTGCATATAAAAAAACCTTCTGCGAGCCCCATAGAAAATACATTACCTTCTTCTTTGGATGTTAGTCTATAGGTCAACAATACTTGACACCAAATTTTGAAAAAAATCTATTTGTAGCCTCCTGAACGAAGGATTGAAACAGCCTCAGACTTTCCTTTGAGGAGTTATGGGGGAATCATGAGAAAACATTTAATTCATATGTTTCACCATCACTTGAAGCTAATGAGATAGCTGATTGTTTTATCATAATCTTTTGAAAATGAACACTTTTATTGTTTAAAGAGCACCAATACATTATGTAACTCAGAATTTTTAAAAAATCTTCGCTTGGATATTATTTTTAAGTAAAGAGACATGTTATGTCCACCTGATTGTTTTGAATATATTATGAGGATTTTGTTTAAAGATTTTTATAAGATTCACACAATATTTTGTTTTTATAAATTTGAATAAAATTCTTTTTTTTTTTTTTATATACTGAATTTGAGTTCTTATTATTTTTATTGTTTGTTAGTTTAATTTATGTTGAAATCGTTTCACATCTTAAAAATAAATAAAGGTATTTTTAAAGAAAAAAGGGAATTATCAAAGTATGTACAAGTGATATTTTAAATATATTTCATATGAAAGTGAAAATTTATGCTCATGTTTTTATACATAAACTTTTACCTTTTCTCAAAAAAGTATATAATAATATAACTATTCATTGTAATAGTCATTCAATCAGTTCTTTTCATCGGTAACAATGCATCAAGATTTAGCAGCGTTTTACGAAAATCCTGAAGTTCAAATAGCTTCGGGGGTGTGGAAGCGATACATCCCGCTTGTAAAAGGGGAAATATAGATGTGAAACATTGGTTATCGCAAATGCTTACACTCTTCATACCGGTTCGACATAGTTTCCCAGCGGGAATCGAGTGTTTGTAAGTGATATTGATGATAAGTTTCAAACCCGGATTTAGTCGATGGCAATCTTTAGCAGAATTTAATAAAGGGTATAGGGAAAGTATTTGTTAACTTGCATTGATTTATTTTCAAAATTTTGCTTGGGCAGTTCCTCTGAAGATAAATTTGGAAAAAGTGTAAAAGTCCGGGCTAGAAATTATTTTTAAAGAAGGCTAAAGTGTTGCAAACAGATGCCGGTAGGGGATTTTAAATAAAGTAGTTCAAGAATTATTTAAAAATCTGAATGTAAATTTTTTACAAATATGTGAAACAAAAGCTAGCATTGTTGGCTGGTTTAATCGGACATTAAAGAAAACAAAGAAAATATGGAAATATTTCACTAATTTAACACTAAAAATTACATCGACGTCATTGATAAATTAATACACAGTTATAATCACTCGTATCACCGTTTGGTTCGAATTAAAATGGAACCTGTTTCTGTAAGTAGACATAACGAAGCAGGTATTAAAAATTTATACGAAGGTGGTCTAAGTAGAAACCTAAGCCCTAGATTTAAAATTGGTGATGTTGTACGCATTAATAAACAAAAACTTCACTTTGAAAAAGGATACGAACAAAACTGGGCTGAGAACTTTCATAGTTTTGAAATCGATGCAAAGAATTCCGATTGTTTATAGATTAAAAAAGATTTACAAGGTGAAGAGATTAAGGGTACTTATTACGAAGCAGAATTACAAAAAGTTGTCGACTCTGGTTTCTACCCTGTAGAGAATGTTATCAAACAAAGAAAAAGAGGAGGAATCACTGAATATTTTGTTGTTAGAATTTTTTAGGCTATCCTGAAAAATTTAATGAATGGGTGACTGATATTCAAAAGTATAAATAGTTAAACTTTTTATTGCCCAACTCATTTCAAAATGTCTTTCTACGTAACATTACCTTCTGATAGTTCTATGCATTTCTTTCCAAGAAAACAAAATATCTCATTTCAAAACTCAATTACCCTCTCTGTTTGTTTAAAGGGTGAATGGGAAGTTAGGATTGTCTGAAATAATCTACCATTTCTTGGCTTAACGTAAAATGAAACTAACAATTATTTTCTATATACAAAGCTGGTGACGGCAATATCTCTTCAACTGTTAAGCTTGAACAATTGATGTGGGTTGTTATGAAACAATGTTAGATATTATATCAGCCGTACAACTTGCTTTGCAAAATCCTAATCGGTTCACAATAATTTACAATAAAGCAACAAAACGGGTGAAAATTAATGCAGTTCAAGGTGGCCTTCATGTAGAGAATTTAGGCGGGTGTTAGGGATTCAAACGCAATGCGAAATTTATAATGGGTAACATGAAAAGCGAATTCGTTGCTGATTGCATGGTCGATATAGTTTTACGTTTACTCCGATCTAATTTCACCCCAAAATTGTGGGGAGATGCACGGGCTCCTTTATTGCCGATCGTTCGCACTAAAGGTAAAGACGGGGAAACGATTAGTCAATACTATGATGGACCTCCACCTTTGGTGAGACACTCGTTTCAAACTATTCAGTCTGAACTGAGACTCAATTCTGGTGATTTTGTTCCTTTGAAGAGGGTAAAGTGATCATAGTGCTTCATTTTCGCATAGAGCAAATACTATAAATAAAGCAACCCGCCCTACATACCCTCATTTGGAGATAAAGACAAGATGAGTGTACCATACGTTTGCTGTACTAAAGATTTGAAGACCATTATGCAGGTCAATAGGTTCGGGTTTGACTCATTACAAGGGCAGGTAATTTTCAAAAGAGGTTATGGAATCGGAGAGATATTTCGTCGATTGTTTTAGAGCAGCTTTACCTTTTAGTAAAAGGGTAAAACTATTGGAAGAGAAGTAAGTATTAATGACAGGAGTCGTGTTGCCTCTGATGTATTGTCGGGAGAGAAAATTTTAAAGAAGCTGTAAAAACAAGGAAGCAAAGAAAGTGGAAAAAAAAATTAGCTCAGAAAGCTATTGATAGAGTTCAGTCTATAGTAGGAAAAGGACAGTATAAAAGAAAGCGTAAACAGAAAAGTGCATTTAAGTAAGCACGTAAAGTGAGTGTACGTGAGCATTTTCGACTCGTAAAAATGGCATTTATTCTTAAGATTCTCCTGAATGTGTTAAATCTGAATTGAACTTTTCAACTTACCAGAGGAACTCCAAACAGTTATTCAAGATGAGCAGGTGAAACAATTTCATCCTCTTTCTAACGTTTTCGATAATGCCACCTGTAGAATTTCCACATTTCCGGAAGTGCAGAAGATTACATAGATCTCAGTCAAACACAATTATACGTAAAGCGAAAATAGTAAAAGTGGACAATACGCTATTACTAAAGATGATACTATAGGACCTGTGAATTTATTTCTACATTCACTATTTTCTCAAGTAGATGTATCCTTAAATGATCGCGTGGTTTCCAATTCCCATTGGCACGCATCCCTATCGATCTTATGTTGAAACTCTCTTAAACCATGGATATGACAATAAAAACTTCCCAGTTAACAGCTGAACTAGCAATACGTAA
>BMAU01006795.1:0-168383 GCA_019973935.1 Trichonephila clavipes
TAAAGAAGTGCTGGTTGATAGAGTACTCAATAATTTTAACGCAATTTTATATGTCGTTCTCGTAAACTTTACTCCTTTTTTACAAAAAACATGTATTGCCAAAATACTCTCCTTTGTATATATATAAATTTAAAAATATAATGGTTATCTTACCCAACATTTTAAATCAGGGCAGCAACTGTGTAGCCTAAGACATTACCAAACCAATCTGTCAGTATCATTCAGCGTGCCACATAGTAGGAAATTTTTTGAAATCCTTCGATTCTTACGGTAATATTTGCAGATTTAAAGAATAGAGGTAAATAATTTAGATTTACAGTTTTATTTTATATTAATTATGGATCAATAAAATACATTTATTAACATAAAAATAAACAATATAAAATATTACTATTTTGCTTCAACAAAGATAAAAAAAATTAAAAATGTATGTTTCCAACTTTATATTTACTTAAATAAGAAATAGACAAAGTGAAATATAAATGATTTTCCTTCATTACAGTTAAATAAAAATTGTAATGCGAATTAACTCTTTCACGACTCTTCTTTCATATTGCAAAACCAGGGTATAATGCATGACACGATTCTGAGCATTCAATTTGTTAAACAATTTCTTTGCGGAGTCGAAATATTTTTCATATTAGAAAAGATTTTTACTTTGATATGCCGAATCATAAGTGGAAAGCAGAGTACATGCATTTTTCTTTTTCAACAATTAAATCTTCTTAATACTCAATTATTTACAAAATAGCTGTAAATTTATCCTTAGAATTATCTTTCAGATTATTTTGTAGTTCCATAAATGTCCATAACTCCAGAAGATGTTTGTCAAATAAGGTCTATTATCAACTTCCATCCACTCAAGAATTGACAAATTTGTAGAGTAGTGCTGAGTGCCACTAAAAAATTGTACCACGTACACGGGTCCATAGATTGCCGACGTTTTTAAATGTTCTTATTAACTAACCATCTACTATTCAAACACAATTTATATGATAAAAAGGGTTTTCATTCATTTTGTAGGGAATTGTATTAGATTCAACCATAAGTAATTTTTGTGTATCAAAAAATTACGTTGTTTCGGAATATCCCCTTAGAGCAAAATGAAAGGAATTTGACATAATTATAGTAAGTTTCTCTAAAAGGGGAAAAGTTCACTTTCAAAATACACTGCGTAAAGTGGTTTTAGGTGTACGAAGTTATATTCATTATTATTCCTAAGATAAATTTTGATATTTTTTTGGTTTTCGTTAAGTTTTGAAGATATTTCTTCAAATATGCTTCTCCATTACATTTCTTTCAAACTTGCTATTTTCTTTTGCGGCCACGGTAGCCTGATGGTCATGGTTATGAACTCGTGTCCAGTGTTCGAGCCCTGGTACCACAAAAGTTTAGCGTTGAGGAGGAGCTGATGCACGTTAAACACGTCGAGGTCAAAGTCCTCACGTTGGTGTGATGTGGAGATTTGGAAGGAGTTATCAGCTCGGGTATCGTCCTCGTCACTTAACCGCGGTTCAAAATTACGTAGTCGCTCGTCAGTAGCCACCGTGTTGACTTAGAATGCAATATAAACCCTTGACGTGTGCACTTGAGTTAATTCAGTACGCTAAACAGTTCCAAATATTCACATTAGATATATCAATTCAAACGAGGTCGCATTTTTATGCTGCTGTAATTTTCACTCAAATATCAGCGAGCGCTGTCTGCACTCGTGATATTTGACTGTTGTTTCTTATATTTACGACTTAGTCGTTAAACATCAAAACTCGTTTTCAATTAAAAGACTGTAATGTTGGACTGTGTGCAGTGCCGTGTTTCGAAAAATATCACACTGTGACATTTCTGTAAACGACATGTATGTGTCTTTCTCCATACTTCTTTGATATTTTTTTGCTATTTATACCTGTTAAAATTATTTTTATAAAAGGTTTTTGTAACTAATTGTAAATTGAATAAAACCTTTTCTTTAATTATATGTATTTGAGGATGAAATCTTATTTATTTTATTCAGGAAATTTTTATTAAATTTCATTTTCTTGGATATTTTATTTCTTTTAAAACATGCATATTTTGTATTATATATAATTAAATTTCTAAAAAATCTAAAATTATGTCTGGCTTTTTTCTTTATTAAAATCTTTCAGGATTTTACAAATTATCTTGCCATTATTAATTATGTACTTAATAAGGAAAAATATATCTAAATATAAATAATTTCTGTCCTAATAAACATATAATTGTTGTTAGCTACAGTTTGGAAAATGCATTAAAATTTGTATCGGGACAGGATTTTAACATATTATGAATGTGTTTTTGACTGCCACTATGTTATATATTTATCTTTCATTCTTTTTTACAATATGAGTAGAAGTGGTAAGCAGTTTGTCACAGTAAAATTAATTCTTGTTTTATATTCAGAATTATACTATTATATTGATTCTGAAAATAAGGAGGTTAGTTTGACAAGCCATTATTTCACAATTTTTAAAGCATTGAACAGTTTTGAAATTTTTAAAACTTTCTAAAATGTTAAATTATTAAAAATATTAATTATTGTAAGTGATTAATATTTCTTAGATTATTGGAAACAAAAGTATAAAATTTAAAATATATCTCTTTGTTGAATTTTAATAATTATTTTTATGGCTAAATCTGGAGAAAACCCTACTTTTTTTTAAATATTAACGTTAAGATATTTTTAAAAAATAACTAAAACACTCAGACCTAAATCCATATGAACTTTTTATAGAACATATGTAAGGGAACATTTACAAGATATTTCAAGACTCTATCTTGAACAGGAAAAACGCCTTAGGGATTAGAAAACACTCTCATCTTCAAAATTAAAAACCTGAGAAAAACATATTTAAAATTTGTAAAGGCATAAAAAAAAAATTTCATTGCCTGTAAAGCTTTTAATTTTTCAATCTGTTACTATCCAACTTATGCTCTACATGAAAATTCTACTTGAAATAAATATGACTGAAATATCTTTTTAATTCAAAATATTCTAAGACATAACATTGATTACAACTGTTAATTTGATCAATTATTCACTTTTATCAGAACCTTATATATTCACAAGAGTTTTAAATGCAAAATATTTATATAGAAATTAGTAGTTATACAAACGTAATCCAGAAATCACCAAGTTTGTAAACAATATCTATTTTTTTCTCAGTTCCCCATCGTGGCAGTTAAGCAAGTTTAAGTTTTTGTTGCATGACTTTAAAATACTGCAGTGTAGTACTACAATAGATTTATTATAATGTAGTTTGTGGTACATTAGGGAAATATTTAGTTCATTCTTCAACATTTGTATTATGTAGTCTAATTGTAATATTACCTGAAAAGCTGCATTTTAGATTTACCATTTTCAGTCATATTCCATCCCTTTCAAGTATTATTTCTCACAGTACCCTGCGTACATTTTGGTCATGGCATTTTTCAAAAGGAAAAAATTAATGAAGACAAAGTATAGAGCTTTTAAATTATATAAACTATGTGTCAAAAAATATATTGGTCTTTAAATCAATCTTAATTAAGTGAATGTGAGAAAATTCAAAACTTAAAAACATGAGCAAACAGAAATGATTTTAGAAATTAAAATTGTAGTTAATAGCCATTTCACACGAAATATTGGATTGTGTTAAAAAATATTTTTATTAATTCAATGTAGGAATGCAAAAATGCTTTAAAATGAAACCAAATTTAAAATCAAAACTCAGAAAATTAAAATTTCTTAAAACCTAATTGGTTTTTAGATCATAAATTGAGCAAGTTTTCCAAATATATGAAATATATATTTGCAATAAATTGGGTGAAGTTTCTGTTTGCCATGAAGTGCAGAAAATGTCCATTTCACAATCCTCGCCCTAGGCCACAGCTGTGAATGAGAAACCTCCCGTTTCGAAGAACACAGAGACCGAAAAGCAATAAAATTATCCCCTGCAAAACCATTTCAGGACCTCCTGCGGTTTTAAAAGTAGAAGGCATTAAACTGCCGTGCGTTTTTTGAAGCTGTTCGCGAAATTTATCGAAACATTTTGGTTACCGCTAGCTTTGAAAAAGTAGACCGCTTTCGAAGTGAAATTCAATTAGCGGGTCATCCACTCAGAGGGTTAATAATGTACTGAATGCAATAATAATGCACTTTGACGCTAAAGCAACAATCTTTATTATAAACCGTACAAATTCATGACATAAGTATTAAATTTTGTAATGTTACTTTTAAGCAAAAAAAATTAAGTAATAGGATAATTACTATGTTATTTTTCCTATCTTTAATTTTTAATTGGAACATATTGCAAAATGCGGTGGCTGATTAGAAGATAAAATATAGATGTCAGCTTTTTTTTTTGAAAAATAACTCAGAGGGTCAATTTCTAATCATAAGCTTCCTTTGAGAAACTAATAATTCCTTTGAAAGCTAATACTTATTAAACATGTTCTTAATTTAGTATTAATTAGTTAGTTATAAAATACTCTGTGCAGCATTGATACATTAAAAGTATATCGGCTCAAGTACCCGCTCTTTGCACGAGTTTATTTAAAAAAAAGATTATTGATATAATCGCTGAATTGTAAGGAGAGTACAGCCAAGTGCGCGAGAATGTTTACAAAAATGTAATATAACGGTGATGAATTTTTTATCTTTCTAATTTTTTTTTTGATTATGGGTCTGGGTTTTTTTTTCCTCTGGAAGAGTAGCATTTTAAGTTTGAAAAGAAAACGTAATAAAAAATCTCTCATCATGCTATTACAGCAAATCAAATAAAATGTTTTTTATGTGGCGATAGAATCAAAGATTGCTAATGACATTTTTAAGTACAAGCTTTTATTTTTGATGACGTAATATCGCAGATGATATATATAAATTTATCAGTGTAAATGTGTATTTTTTTATTATGTCAGAAAGTATTTTGTTTTACTTCATTCTAGTAAATAATTTTTTTAATCTTTTATTTTCGATATGCTCGCGCCCCCCTTGTATGTTTATCGCGCCCCCTCAGGGGGCGCGCCCTACAGTTTGAGAAACACAGCATTAAGTTTAGAAAAAGTTTAATAATTACTAGTGTTCCAATGGGCTTGTCATGTATAAAATTTTATACAGAAATTAACATTTGTCTTGATCATTTGTGAGGTGTATTATTAATCCCTTAAAACCCAATTACATGTTACGCGATTCCCTTCCCAATGCCACCATTTTTCACGCAGGTGCACATATGTGTTGCGTTGGGGGAATAAGAAAAGGAATAAATAGAGGCAAATACTCTAAAATGAGCAAATCCTTCGAAAGCACTGTCATTTTATTGCATTCCAAAACCTTCAGAATAATTTTAAGAATAGCAGTACACAAAAAAAAAATTGTATTTCAGAAAGACGTATAAATGTGCCCAGGGTATTTAATGCTTTGGCTGAGAGAGACATTTATCTAAGTCGTTGGCACTTAAAAGTTTAATTGTTTTGAGGGGGACAAGGAATATTATGATTAAATATTGGGTCGAAAACATTGAAAGTTTGAGAAGTACCGCATTACTGATAAGTGAGTATTAAGCATTAAATAGTAGAATGTGTGGTATATTGCATATTTCATAACGCTAACTGTCTTTCTACTCTCCGTCGAATCGGATCCATCAAATTTTTTTTCCGCCAACCGTTTTATTGTGTACTGTCATTTTGACATTAGTTTTTTTTTTAATGTAATATTCAAGAAACTGCTAAATGTACCTTATTTTTGTTGAATTATTTAGTACGTGTCCTCTGATTGCAATAAATGTTAAAAAATACGATACTTTTTCCGGTCCCGTTTTTAATCTTCCCGGTGCCCTAGGAATTTCATATTGTTACACCCTCGCAAAAATTTTTTAAGAGGCTTCCTCTTCATTTCTTGCCTTGCCAAACTTGGTTCGAGAGAGATTTTCCCTTTACTCTCTTCCTTTTTTCCCTCTCTTCGTTTTTCCTCTTTGGATAGTCTTTCCATTATCCTTCACCTATAGACACGCCGTGGCCTGGACTGGAAACTAGCAGCCGTAAGGTAAAGATAGTGACGTGGTTTGGAATCGATGGGTTAAAGTTCGTTTGGCCTTTAAACCGTTTGCACCCTAAGCATGTACATAGTATGCTAAGCGAAAAAGCGGCCCTGACCCACAGATCTAGCCAAGCAGGTTTTGTTGGCCACTACACAATGCACGCATAAAAATTTCATAAATGTTAGTTCTCATTGGTTTTTCATCTGTTTTTGATGTATCATGAAAAAGACGTTACTGATAAAATAATACCGCGACTTGTTTTGAAAAGTGGCGGTAAAAGGTTACCATATTAAAGGACGTTGGTTGTATCACTTTCGGTGACTTTATCGCTGACGCCTGCTAATGGGAAAAGTACCAAAAATACATAATATATGCTTTCCTTTAATCAAAATTACTTTAACTATAAAAAAAGCTGAAGAACCTAAACTTCTTTCCACTTTTGTAAGAACTAAAATGGAAATTCATTTTGTGTTTTATTTATTTATTTTTTCCATCTGTATGTACCAGAGAATGTTTTTTTCCTCATAGGTAGAGAGAGGTTTTCAGACTCAGAAAAAACATTTTTTGATCCCCCCTCTATTATTTCACAAAGTAAATCAATTTACATTAAAAATTTTGTGTGGCAAATTACAATAAAAAATTTGTTTACAAAGAGGAATATTTTCATTCAAACAAATAAAATATTTTAGAGAGCTGGCTTATTTTCTTTGATTTCACAAATTTTGAGTGATTGAGTGAATATTAACGTCGCAATTTTCAGCTAATCACAGGCTTTTGACGATGGACCTCGCAATTTTAAACAATGGTCAAGAGACGCAGACGACACTTGAGATGACATCCCTCCTCCTCGAACTTCCACACAATACCAAAGGGAAAACATATTTAACGTGCAGAGTCTTCTTTTGTACCGCGGGACTTCAGTGGTACTAGGATCAAACTCAAAACACGCCATTAGTCCGTTACCTTGACCAGTAGGCTATAGCGGCTTTTCCATGAACTTTGAAGCATTGTCATAAACCAGCGTTTCTCAAATTGTGGGGCGTGATAACCCTACGGGGGTGCGAGCATATCGAAAAGCTGAAAATAAATTATTAGTTAAAAATATTTATTAATTTACTGAAAGGAAGTGAAACAAAACAAATACTGACATATTAAATGTTAACCACATTTACATTGATGTACTACACCGATGGTTCCTCAGACAGATCCCTCAGCAATGGAGGTGCCGGAATCATCCTACTCCTTCCAGATGGTAATAACTACAAACACAAAATTAACACAGGCATAATCGCCTCAAACTTCACAAGTGAATTCATGGCAATTATATATATAGAAAGAGAGAGGCACTTATATTATATCAACAAGAACCACATGTTATTGATTCTACAGAAGGATTAGTGATCTTCTCAGATTCTCTCTAAATCAGCTATAGAAGCCATAAGAAACGGAGAGACTAACATCTCCCGTGATATTATTACCCTTCTAGAACAGCTGCACAACAAAAAAAAATCTTTCATCCTGCAATGGATACCCGCACATGTCAACATTGAGGGTAATGAATGTGCAGATATATATATATATATATATATATATATATATATATATATATATATATATATATATATATATATATCTGCATTCTACCCTGCATAATATTACATTCTACCCTGATTATCTCAAGCTTCTTAAAACTAACTTCAACTCTAATAGGGTGGAATTCTTGGATTTAGACTTGCATCTTATTAACAATAATGTAGTCAGTAACATTTTTGACAAAAGAGATTCGTTTAAGTTCCATATAATTAAAATTCCCGTATGGAACAGTAATTTTCATATATCAATTTACAGAAATATAATTTTGATTTTTTTATTTATAAATGATAACTTAACTACCCACAAAATAGATAAATACAATAATATAAAATTTTTTTTTTCAATGTTGTTTAGATCATGAATACCCTTTTTAATTTCTTGAGATCTTATATTCATCACAAATACATTAACCGTCTTGCTACTTCGAATTCCAAATCCACCACACAACAATAGGTTTTCAAAGTAAGCATGTTAGTGGTCTTGCTGTGAAAATTATATCATAACACTCATATCACAGTTTACATTTTTTCCACACACATCTTAAACATCTTACACATTGTTGACAACCAACCAAGTTAGAGCCTAGCAAATTTACATTTTTGACAATCAACCAATTCAAATTTTACCATATTTGATTGTCGTCATTTTATACTTGTCTTTGCTGGCTAGTTGAAAAGTCAGCTCAAAAGATGTGTTTATGTTTTTTCGAAATTTTTTAACTTGATGAATAATTGACTTTCATTAATGGCAAGATGCTTGTTTCTCTTCGTAAAAAGCTTTGTGAGTAAAGAAATTTTGTTAAATTATTTTTTGAAAGATACTTTTCTTATGTAATTGTTCTTGTATTTTTCTACTTTTCTTACATAATTATTTTGTGATTTTGTGATTTTTCTACATTAAGAGTTTGGGAGAGTTTGCTACATAATAGTAGTGATTGGTTTTATCATGCTCTCTGAGTTATACTTTTTCTCTGAAGTTTTGTTTATTTTATTTGGTTTTCCTACCGAGTTGCAAAGGGGGAAGGTTGGCGCCTTCAAACTAGTTTAACCCCACTTATTCGGTCCTAAGTCCGAAATTGCTTTCTGACTCGCTAGGTTCTTCTTTTTTGTAGTTTTTTTATTTATCTATAATTTTGTTCTTCATGTTCATCTTTCATATTTTTATTGCGCTATTTCTTGTTAAGTTCTTTATCTATTATTTCTTGTTTTTGATAAATAATACATATTTTTTTTATATATATATATATATATATATATATATATATATATAGCCTCGCCAAAGAAGCTAGAAACATCGAACATAAGTGCACCACCATCACACTTGATGATGCTAACGCAGTAGCCAAACATAGAATTATGAATCACACTTTTAAAAAACCCCTAGTTGCGGAATTTGACTGTCCCCGAATTATAACATCCACAATTGCCAGATTGAGAACTGAACACCTTAGGGGCATGAAGATTCACCCAGATAAGACAAGATCATATGTTCAATGCAAACACTGCCCAGATCTTCAACTCTCGCCCAATCACATCTTGGAATGCCCAACCGTCGCAACAAAGTTACTAAAAATGGGAATGGTCCCTCTGAGGGACTCTTTGCGGGAAAACCTGTACAGCCCTGATGCTCCCAGAATAGCAGAGGCAGTGATCAAGACTTTCGACGGAATTTAGTGATATCTACTGCATTTATTCATGGACACGAGAACAACAACATCATTGATGTAATATATTTATAAATAAATCTGTATTGTACAAGCTTTTGAAAAATTATTTATCCATATTTACTTTGACGCTAAAGCTACAACTCGATTTTAATTACAAACCACACAAATCGTCAAGATTATATTAAATTTTGTATATAACAAGGCGGGAGGGAAAACTATGAGGAAAATTGGGTTGCAAATATTGGAAGTTTGAGAAGAACTTTCTTGAAGCAATGCTAGCCAACCTTTTTGTCACTGCGGACTGGTCAACTATTGATAATTTTACCACGGTCTGCAAGAGGAGGGGCATATTTTAGATTGTTTTGACTTAATAATTTTAATTTAATTTTAATGTCTTAGGAATCAAATAGTGTTATACCAAAAATAAATATAAAGTGGTTTAACATGGAATATAAAGTTATTTCCATCAAAAGTTGCACAAAACCGAGTGAAATGCACCACAGGAAATAAAATGAAAATAATTCAGTTTTCTTGTGCGACAAGGTAAAGGGTGTTTTTTTAGAGGTATAGAACTTTAAATTGCAATAAAACAACGATGTATTATTCGATTGACATGAATGTTTTTTATTCGAAAAATATTCTTGTGGAATTACATTTTAAATATGATCAAGCAAGGTGTAGATTCGTCGAATGGGCCCAAAACGAGATTGCCGTTGTTCCCGATTTTCATAAGTGAATTTTGTTTCACGATGAAGCGCACTTCTGGTTGAATGGCTACGTCCACAAACAAAACTGCCGCATTTGGAATGAAGCTAATCCACAAGTGTATGTCGAAACACCGTTACATAAAGAAAAACTGACTGTTTGGTGCGCTTTATGGTCTAGTGGAATCATTGGTCCGTACTTCAAAAACGATGAAGGCCACAACGTTACAGTCAATGGTGATCGGTATAGAGCCATGATTAATATTTTTTTCATTCCTGAATTGAACAATCATGATGTCCAGGAGCTGTGGTTCCAACAAGACGGCGCAACATGTCACAACGCTCGTGTCACAATCGATTTATTGAAAGACACGTTTGGTGACCACCTAATTTCACGTTTTGGATATGTGAATTGGCCTCCAAGACCTTGTGATTTAACACCGCTAGACTATTTTCTGTGGGGCTATGTAAAGTCATCGGTCTATGCGGATAAGCCACAAACGCTTGACCATTTGGAAGATAACATTCGCCGTGTTATTGCCGATGTACGGCCACAAATGTTGGAAAAAGTCATCGAAAATGGGACGTCCAGATTTGACTACATCCGAGCCAGCCGTGGCAGTCCTGTGCCTAAAATCATATTTACAATGTAATGCCACAAAATTATCTTTCGAATAAAAAAAATCATGTCAATCGAATAATACATCGTTGTTTTATTGCAATTTAAAATTCTATACCTCTAAAAAAAACGACCTTTACTATTGGATCCATGAATCGGTACCTATCCACAGCCCGGGTGTTGGGGACCATTGCCTTAAACCAGTGGACTTCAAACTTTTTCAACTCACAGAATCCCTAGAAATGGAAAGTATTTTTGTGGAATCCTATTCGAAAACACACTTAAAAGAATATATCTAAAAATAATATTTAAAATGCATCAATGTAAATATCAATTTAAAAAAAAGCAATGGATCTAAAATTAAAAAGTTTTAATCTACTTTTATTAAAATTTTCTCATTAATAACACTATTCTGTGCTCAAAGTGTCACCTACCAAAGCATTACGTTTAGTTACTGGGATATGTGCTTGGTTGAATTTCTTCCGCACAAACTGTTGAAGTCTAGGTCTATTTAGTTTAACTTCAATCACATCTGAGTTTCATTTGTTCCTATACTTTGTTTTTGCAGCCACTCATGTTGAGAAATATTTTTCAAGTATACCAGTGCTTCTCAAACTGTGAAGCGTGCCCCCCTTAGGGGCGGGACAACTTTACGAGGGGGCGTGAGCATATTGAAAAATCAAAAATAAAAGAATTAAAAAATTTGTTAATTTACTGAAAGAAAAAAATACATTCTGACATAATCTAGATATATATTATAAATGTGAAAGTTTGTGAGGATGTTTGGCCGTTTTTCACGCAAAAACAACTGAATGGATTTTAATCAAACTTTACAGTAATATAGTTTATACATCAGAATAACACATAGGCTATAATTTATAGCATATGCTATAATTTATAAAGATGTTGCGTGAAGTGTCCAAAATATAACGATATTTGTCAAGTAGGAAAACATTCTGCCATCTGCAAGCAATTCTGACGTGCGTTGCAAAAAAGCCCACATCAGCATATATCTATTTTTTGTTTGTGAAAGAACTCTTTTTGTTTTGGCTACGCAAGACGCTCGCTTCTAAATAATTCCTGTTATCAGCATAATCCCTAATTTTTTTAATTTCAGAATGAAACTATGTTTGGAAGGGAGAGGTTGTTATAAATCTCTCTTTATTTGAATGTTTTTTTAATGATTTTATTATGCACATTTGGTAGTAAGAAATTGATCTTCTTTCAAAATAAATACTTTTATCGGTTCTGGTACTTAAAGTAAATAAACTTTCTCTTTCACACATCATTTGGACAAATTTTCAAAATTTGTTTGTGGTTAGTAGTTTATTATAACGCTTTAATTTTAATTGAATAGAAAGATATTGCATTTCTAAGTATAAAAATAATTATAAATAATATACTGTATTTTTGGAGTGAGTGAGTGGATATTAACGTCGCACTGTTCAGCTACACGAGGGCTTTTGGCAACGGACCACGTAATTTTGAACCATGGTTAAGTGACGTGGACGACACCTGAGCTGGCACCCAATTTTGCCTAACTACCACACCACACAAACTTAAAAGGAATATTCTACCAATACTTAGCAGGAATATTCTTTGAAATCCACTCTTCCAAGTTATATGGCAGCACGGGTTCTATGATGAGTATTTTAACGGGGAAGGCGAATAGTTTTGTAGCAGATATTGCATTTTCAACTGACGGCGTTTTTAGCGGATTGCAAAGATTATTATTTTTGTCCCGAAAAAATAGTTTATGTCAAAATTTAAGTGTCTTATGTTTTTGTATGTTAATGATGACCCTAGAAAACGATTTGACTATTTATTTTATGTGAAAGGTGTATATAATTAGTTTTCCAGGGGAATAAATTTGATTAATTAATTAGCTCTAATGGATTAAATTTCCCAAAGTGGAGTATTTTGTTTATGTACATCCCTTAATTTTCAATGTAGTGATACAAAAAAATATTGCATGAATAAAACTGCAGTAAATCAAAATGTGGTAGATAAAACATTAACGTGCATCGATCCCCTACACGGCGGGTCTTACAAAGCTTTAATAAAGATCGAGCTATGAAAGTAGCTAGACATTTGCCAACTTGACTCTATTGTTAACATTTCGCTATGTTTTTCATTGAATCGCCATTATAATTTAAGAAACGGCTTTGATTGCAAATATTACAATTTTAACATAAAATAAATGCATCAGAAAGTAATATTAATGTATTACACTTTTAAATATAAATTATTTACATTATTTTAAGCTTTCATTACACAAAACATTTAACAATGTGTTACTTTTGCTGAGAAGAGATCAGCTTAGGGAAATATTTTCAAAAAACGACCCTCAAGAGTGTTACGGGGAGTTATAAATAAAAAAAAAATCCTTCTTATCAGCTATTAGACCTACATACTTAAAATTTAACAAAGGTGCTTTTTTTCTTTCCTTTTTTTGTTTAGCTGAGATATGCAAAAAGATTTTTTTGCTTAATTTGAAATTCACGTAAAATTAACTCATTAAAATCTTCTTTATCCTTCAATCTGTGTTGTTTAATTTTTCAATACACCCGTGCGAAGAACGGGTATACCAGCTAGTAAAAAATAAAATGCTCATTTATACTGATACACGTATAAATGTACCAGTGCTATATATTGTACTTGTGATAATTAATTTAACAATATTAAGATAAGACTAAGTTAAGATAAGAACAGTGACCCCATGTGACTGTCATATATGAAATTGTAAACAAAAATTAACACCTATCTTCATAATTTTTATGATTTATAATTAACCCTTTAACTACTGATTAAAAGTTTTGTGATTCGCGTTCCAATACCGACCGTTTTCCACGTAAGCGCACGTATGTGATGTATTGGGAAGGAGGGGAGAGAAAAGAAACAAATAAGCTATTCCTCCGAAATAAGTACATCCTTTGCAAACACTGTCAAGGCCGTTTTGTTGCATTCCAAAGTCTTCTAAATAATTTTATGAATATCAATGCATAGAAAATATCGTATTTCAGAAAGAAGTATATATACGTCCTGGGAAATTAACGCTTTGACTGAGCTAGAAGTTTATATGCGTTAGAGGCACTTCAAAGGTAAAAATCGTATCGTAGTTTTAGCGTCAAAGTATAGTATTATTGAATTCAATACATTGTTATTGTATGAAGAGGGTGGGGGCGTGATAAAAATTATGATTAAATATTGGGTCACGAATATTAAAACTTTGAGAAGCACTGAAGTATACACATTGTTCTGAATAGAATTAAAATGTTTATATTTGTGTGAGAAATATTGTGTATTTTGCCTGAATTTGCAACACAAAATTTAGTTGTTCTTCCTTTAATTCTGATTTCTAAGATTGAATATGTTGATAAGTTGTTCCTTCTTCTTTACTGTAGGTGTTTTTTCCACAAATTTAAAAAGGTGCATTTTCTAATAAAAAAATATTTAGTTTTGTAGGACGTTGTATTTACGAGTGTAAAATTATTGCGTGAAACTCGGGATAGTAAACAATAAAATATTCACAATCTAGTAGGTACAATATAAAAGGTGTTTTTTTAGAGGTATAGAACTTTAAATTGCAATAAAACAACGATGTATTATTCGATTGACATGATTTTTTTATTCGAAAGATAATCTTGTGGCATTACATTTTAAATATGATTTCTGGCATATGACAGCCTGGCTGGCTCGGATGTAGTCCAATCTGGACGTCCAATTTTCGATGACTTTTTCCAACATTTGTGGCCGTATATCGGCAATAACACGGCGAATGTTGTCTTCCAAATGGTCAAGCGTTTGAAGCTTATCCGCATAGACCAATGACATTACATAAAACACAGAAAATAGTCTAGCGGTGTTAAATCGCAAGATCTTGGAGGCCAATTCACAGGTTCAAAACGTGAAATTAGGCGGTCACCAAACGTTTCTTTTAATAAATCGATTGTGGCACGAGCTGTGTGACATGTTGCGCCGTCTTGTTGGAACCACAGCTCCTGGACATCATGATTGTTCAATTCAGGAATGAAAAAGTTATTAATCATGGCTCTATACCGATCACCATTGACTGTAACGTTGTGGCCTTCATCGTTTTTGAAGAAGGATTCCACCAGCCCATAAAGCGCACCAAACAGTCAGTTTTTCTGGATGTAACGGTGTTTCGACATACACTTGTGGATTAATTTCCCTCCAAATGTGGCAGTTTTGTTTGTTGTCGTAGCCATTCAACCAGAAGTGCGCTTCATCGCTAAACAAAATTCGCTTATGAAAATTGGGAACAACGACAATCTCGTTTTGGGCCCATTCGACGAATTTCTATGAGACGTGAGTCTATTCATGATGAATTGCCAAACCAAACTGAGAATAAATCACTTGACAACTGTTAAATCGGTCGCCATCTTGGAAAGTAATGCCAACTTAAACTTCTATACCTGGGAAAAAAACACTCTTTATATAAAGATAAAAAGTTTCAAGATTATTTTTTTTTATGTTTGTGATGAATCTATACGCATCCTTACACTAATCCTCTTGGAGAATCTTTGGGACTAACTTTAGCGTTTAATTCACATTATCCCTCTCAAGAAGAAACCATAATATTCAGATTAGTTCGATTATATAAAGTAAGAGTTTTTAAATTATAGAGATGGAGATAGGAAGCAGCTATATTCACTACGCTGGCGAGATTGAATAAGGCTTACTTTTGCATGTAAAGAGTAAGAGTGATGTTTTGCCACTGAGTTGAATTAGTAGATTTGAGGTTAGGAATCAACGATAGATTACGTTGAGTAAAACAAGATTCCACATATTTGCTTAGTAATCATTGCTTTCTCCGTGCTACTCACTTGATATTCACTTTGTAAATAGATTGATGTTGGTTAGTTTGTTTGATTAAATAAATAATTGTGTTTATATGGAATTCTCAGGTTCTGCTTTCATTCCTCCGACACTTTTAGGTAGGCAAGACAGTGAGAGAAAAACTTAGGGAAGAAGTTTTTCACATGTTATAATAAAGTTTAAAAAGTTTTTCAAAATAAAGTTATACATAAATACAATTTTCAGTTTCTTAATGATAGGGATGAACTTTAAATTCTTGCGGGCATACAAATTTCATACAGAACATGAATCATTTTGCACACATTTATTAGTTTCGATTAATTTATTGTGGTTCGTGAAACCCCTGAGTATGCCTCGTGGAATCCCAGGGGAATACAGTTTGAAGGCCACTGGGTTAAACAACTCAACTCATTTGAATTTGTAACAAGTTATATAAAATTGGCTCCATTTTTCCTTATATTTTATCGTTATTTGAATTCGCCTTCAAAAAGAAACAAGTAATCAAAAAATTTTTAAGTCAATTCTTACTTAGATCAACAGAGAAACATTTCATTTTAGCTACTTTTTATTAAATAGTTACAATTAATATAAATATGTATATATATGACAGAATCACAACATTAAGTTGTAATTAATTTTTATTAGTTATCAATGAAGTATCGTATTGGTATCCAAACCAATCGTGTAAAAAAAATTTCAGTTCAACTGTATGCTTTAAAACATGAGGATAAAAATCTTTTAATATTTTGACCCAAGTCATTAAAAATGAAACTAAATTGGCTGTATCTGTAAGTCTTTAAATAATTAGTTTCAGTCAATTGATTTTAATTAATTATAATTAAATTATCGTATTTTTACTCAAAACAATAGTGTATAGAAAACTGCATCTCAAACGAGCGCTTTATAATGTGAGAAAAAAACCTTTTCATGTTTTGACACAAGTCGCCAAAATGGTCGCTAAGTCACCAAAAATTATGCCAATGTGGCTGTTTTGTAATTCTTTGAATAATTAGTTTTAATCAATTAATTTTTATTAATTATAATTGAATTACTGTATTGTCATCCAAAATAATCATCTATATAAAATTTCAGCTCAATTGAGCACTTTAAAATGCATTTTATTAACAATTGAAAATTTCACGAAACTAAATAAATAAATATATAGAGAGTGCGAGCTAAATATAATAATAGGAATTGAAAAAAAAATAAGTTTATCCATGAATAATTTATAAATTCTTAGCGCACGAGTGTTTAACACACATAAGAATTTCAAAATAAAATAATACAGAAATGTTTTCTTGCTTTTAAAGGGAATTTTTCCGTTGACAAGATGAAACTTAGTATAGTCCAACGAACGGTGAGGTAATCCAAGGTCTGAAGTACGTAGATTCGAAAATGGTTCTTATTTCTCCCTTGAGCGAAATAAAGTTTTTAAAGCTACTCTTTACTGCCGTGAAAAAAGTTTAGAATGCCTTTTTAAAAGTGGAAGTAATTTTTTTCCTTCTCTAAAATAAATCTTTACGGATTAGGGCTCTGTAAATCGAGAAAAAAGGCTATTTCTACGATTTCCTTTCACATCTACGAAGTCATGCTGAAGAAGTGGAAAATATATAAAAAAAAGTTCTTAAATTATTTTAAAATGCAGTTTTTGTTGCATTCGGAAATACAATTACAAGAAGAATATACGTAAAGAAACAATAGACCCTAAAAAGATAAAGTTAAGGAAAAAAACTCATTTTTTTGGTACTGTACTGTGTTTTTTGTGCTGTGTGCTATGTTTTTTCATTAACAAAACAAATTATTTAAATCAGAATTTCTTTAGTTTGATAGGAGACTATTCAATGGATATGGTTTAAATTATATTTATTTTTCTAAAACTGATTTTTCTTCGCGTTTCAAAGGACTTAATGTTATTTAAATTATGCTTACATAGTTTTTTAGATTATTTTTTCTCATTGAATGATGTAAAGGAATAATGCATATGTTTTTAGTAGTTTTATTAATTTAGACTTTTACAATCGAAAAAATAATGAAAGCAGTTCTTTTCAGAAAAAGTTGTATATATATTTCAAGGTTTAAAAAATATATTTTTATTCCTTATTAATAAAGCACAATTTAGATTTTTTTCTTTAAATTTTAAAGATACAAGGAGCATTTTTACTTTGACGAAAGGTAATATTCGTACCTGCAACGGTATAATTCAGAATATAAAATAATGAATAATGTCAGTCTCTTGAGAAACTCTTGTTTGTGAAATTTCAACACCATGAATGAATCATCAGAGTTAAAGGAAATTTAATACGCAATTGTCCCCAGCATTTGTACAAATAAATTATTAAAATTTCAAAGCGAGAAAACGTAAGTGTTTGAAATCAGTATTTCGTATACCCATCAAGCACTGCAATAAATGCTACAATACGACGTGGCATGGAGTCAGACTTTTAACGTCAGCATAGAGAACATTCCATGTAATTTGTTTGCCCACCTTAAGTTCAGCTGTAGAAGCTGTAAGACGAGGATTACGGGGGTGATGCCTAACAACGAAGTTCCACTCTTGTTCAATCAGTGACATATCCGGGAAATAGGTAGGCCAAGGAAAATTTTTTTTCTAATTAAAAGAAGTATGGAACATTTTGAGCAATTGTCCATGTTCATTTTTCTGTTCCTACTATTAGCTAACTCTCTCTATATATTTATTTATCTTCGTGGAATTTTCAATCGTTAATAAAATACATTTTTAAGTGTTCAATTGAGCTGAAATTTTATATACATGATTATTTGGGATTACAATACAGTAATTTAATTATAATTAATAAAATTAATTGATTAAAACTAATTATTTAATAAATTACAAACACAGCATCTTTGACGACTTTTGTCAAAACTTGAAAATATTTTTTTCTCTCATTTTAAAACATTTAGTTGAACTGAAATTTTATATACATGATTGTTTTGGATGACAATACAATACTTTAATGATAATTAATAAAAACTAATTACCACTTAATGTTGTGATTCTGTCCTATGTATATATGTATTTATATTAATTGTAACTATTTAATAAAAAGTAGCTAAAATAAAATTTTTCTTTGTTGATCTAAGTAGGAATTGACTTAAATTTTTTTTATATTTCTTGTGTTCTGTAGAAAAACAGTTCGGCTTTTCGTCCACTAGGGCGTTTGATAATATCCTCTGGTAGTCGCATTCACCGACATAATGTCTAATATGAATGCCGCCATCATAGTAATACAAACCCAAAAGAGATTAACTGGAGAGAGAGAGAGAGAGAGAGATAAACACTGGGTGCCAATCAGCACGCCAGTACCAATTGTAGTTGCAGGCACTGATTGTTTTGCACGGGGGGGATCTTATATAAAGGAATCTTACACGCAGTTCATAGGGCAACAGATGTCAACGAATTCATCATAAATGCGAAATATGTACAAACTATGAATTAGAATTGAAATGTTTAGCACATTCATTTCTAAATACGAGCTATCTCGTAATAAACGCGTGTACCAAAACTGTCGGCCACGAGATATCTCGTACTAAACGCGTGTACCAAAACTGTCGGCCATGAGATATCTCGTAATAAACGTGTGCACCAGAACTATCAGCTATAAGATATCTCGTAATAAACATGTGTACCAAAACTATCGGCTACGAGTTATCTCGTAATAAACATGTGTATCAAATTTGTCGGCTACGAGATATCTCATAATCAACGTGTGTACCAAAACTGTCAGCTATGAGTTATCTCGTAATAAACGTGTGTACCAAAACTGTCGGCCACGAGATATCTCGTAATAAACGTGTGTATCGAGATATCTCGTAGCTTGGGCTGAAATTTTAGATTGATTATATATCTCCATTTCATTTAAGAATTATTAGAAAGGATGAAAATGAAAAATTTATCAAGTGCTAAAAACATATTAATTATTAAAATTTATTATTAAAATTATAACTTAGAGGCTTATATTATAACATAATAATTATATATATATATATATATATATATATATGATTGTATTCCAAAAATTAAAAACATATTTTTATTACTGTTGCCGTGTATGATGAGCTTTAAAGCAAGGATATCAACGCTAAGCGCTGGGTTGCTGTGTCTCACTGGGCAAAAATACCTAGTCAATTTACGTTTTTATTGCTTTGTACACATTCGACATAACTTTGAAGGAATCCTGTTTTTCTGAGGGAGGAAGATGTTCTATTTAATGAAAATCAGTTGTATTTGTGTTATATTTACTGCTTTCACCTGCAATGCTGCCATCGTCATCAAATAAATGGAATCATAACTGAATTCCTAAATTGACGCGTCCTCATATTTTTATTTCCTCGATTTCTTTGGTTATAGAACTTTATGAATTCTGCAGGAAGATTTCGAAGTTGAGTAGAGCTATTTTCTTGTATCAACAGATAGTTTCCTGTGGTCTGCTAATTCATACTTGTCAGTTTATTATTATTATTTTACAACTGCTTACAACTACCATAGCCTTATAGGTTTTTCCCAGCGAGGATCATTACACGTCTGTACGAAAATCTGACATAATATTACAATTTGATTGTCATTAGATAAAATTAGGTAACGAGCTTGTAAAATCAAACAAAACGAAAAGAAAATTTTTATACAGTGAGACCCCGCTTGACGCGGGGTATACGTTCCATCAAAGTAGAGCGTAATATGACACAACAGCGTTAAACAAGGTTATCTCATCATGTAAATAAAGGGGTTATGAGAAGATGAGTAGAAAATTTTGCTCAAGTATTTTACCATTAATATTATTAATTATGTGTTTTTATACTCAGTATGTTTATATTTACGATCATTCAGTATGTTCTGTATTTTTAATTTTCTGCCTTTTTATCAAGAAGGTAGATTGGCTTAATGGCCTATTGCGTTCAATTTTGTCGTCACTCCATATAGAAAGTCATTTTCTATTTGCTCTATTGCATTATTTCTAGAATGGATAGTTCTAGTTGCTAAGCTTGTCGTAGTTGCTGTTGCCTATGACAGTATTTTTTCTTTATTCTTAAGAATGGTCCTTAGTGTTGAAGTTGTCAAATTCAATGCCGCACCAATTTGAGATTGACGTTCATCAGTATGAGAGTAAGTATTTAATCTTTTAGTGTGTTTTTTCTATTATCCGCATGTTGCAGCTCACTTGAAATACCTGTCATGTGTATGTGGCCTACGTGAAACATCTGCCATGCGTACGTGGCCCGGCAAGAAAAAGAAATTGAGTATCCCTGGGTTAAGAGTAGTTACAATCATGATAAGTGGGTTCTATTTAATCGCAGTTTATCGATTCTCCCCATAAAAATATTACAGTAAGCAATTCATATTTTATTTCTTTTATTTTCTATTCTTAAGAATTTATTTTAAAATTCATAAATCTTTGAAGCATTTAGATTTTAAAGATGTTATTTAAATACTATCAGACATGCAGATAGAAACTTTTGCACACAATATCGATGACAATATCGATGTAAAAGTACAATATATGTATATATATATATATATATATATATATATATATATATATATATATATATATATATATATATATATATATATATATTGTAATGTCGATATTTTCATATTGTGTGCAAAAGTTTCTATCTGCATGTCTGATAGCATATATATCAGGGATGGCGAACCAATGGCACGCGACACAATATTTTGGGCACTCCACCGCTCAAAATAACAATGTTCACAATGAAATATTACGAGTGATTGGTGGCGGGGATTTGATTCCAGACGCATTTAACTATTTGAAGAAGCTGTCTTATGCCATTTTAACCACATTTTCATCTACCTATGTTTGTGAGCCATTATTTTCGGAGATGAATAAAATTAAAAACTTCCTTAGAAACCATTTGGCAGATGACTCCAATTCAGCATACTATCTACTATAAAAGCAACATCTTAACAATCCTAATATAGGTAGGTTATTTGTCATCTAATCTGCAACAGCAGAAATCACGCTAATGTTACTTAAACATTTGTTGTTGTTGCTCATGCCACCTGTCTGACATAGTCAGATCGAGGCCCACGAAATTCATCGTTGCAATGGGCTAGATGTACGCCTGTCGTTGGCCTTAACCTTGAGCACCATACAGATGACAGTACGATTTAGCTCGGTGAAATTCCCGAAGAAACGATAAAACATTACGATAGATGGCGCCACCATCTATCTCCACCTCCACAATTTAGGCACAGAACTGAAGTGGAGGGACTTAAACATTTACTACTATGCAGTACAAAATGTATTTTTTCGTAGTAAATAAAGAGTTTTGAGTTAGTATTTAGTTTTATATTCCGAATAATTACAAGCCAAAATTATTTGAAGGCACGTCTGTACCTCATTAAACATTTATTTGGAAAAAATGGCACGTTGATCCATAAAGGTTCACCACCCCTGATATATATATATATATATATATATATATATATATATATATTGAGAGGCAATAAAACATACATCGCGAATATAAAGCTTTTTATATAGTAAAAACTTCTTTTTTGCCTCATATTCTCATAGAAGCTCTTTTCTGTGCCCGATTTTGAGTTTCTCGCTTATTTTATATATATAATTCAAAACTATTTCTTAGTAGCATATAAAAGTATTTCGAATAGCATCTCGGAATAAACGTTTAATTCTCTTCTTTTTTCTCAAGTTTGGTGATGAGAAAAGTTATAGAAAAGTTATTAGAGTATTGACTAAAACTTTCTATTTTTTTTTCCCTTGAATTTTATAAGCTTATATCTTACTTTATTTTCAAAGTTTCAGGACAGGAAATTACTCACGGCAAAGTAAAATCTTCTATTCTTACGACAATTTAAAGCAGAATACTTCAAGAGACTGTAAATAAGTTTCGACTTTCAAATGAGAGATTTGTTTTAAATATTCAATATATTTTAAAAGTTTTGAAACGTATTTTTTGAAACGTATTCTTAAAATTCCCAGTAGTTCTTTTTTTCCTTAGGGAAAATGAAAGAGCTATAATTTTTGAAAAAGGTTAAAAAAAAATGTTGTTAGTTCTTAACAATCAATAAAGATTTCTTTCTTATTATAGCATCATAATATTAGAACTATAAATAGTTGATTGGCTTAGATATATTTTATTGTGTGCTAACATAGTAACTAATAAATAATAGAAATAAAAGAATTTTTTTTTCATGTAACACTTAGTTTTTTCTTTTCATTTTAACAGTACATAAAATATTACACTGAACAATAATAATTTAACTGAGTTTTATATTTTTACTATTACCATACAGACAAAGGTTCAATGTCATCATGCACAGTCTGAAAAACACTTGTTATTTTTGTAAAATTTATAAATTTAACAAGAGTGTAGCGTTTGAAAAAGGTAAATATCTTTTAATCATTAATGTGCACAAGAAGAGAATGAATATAATGAATATGAAGATTTTTTACACAAATTATTTTAGAAGATTTTACAATTTTCAAATTTTTTTCTTACAATTACTATTTTTTTTTATTTTTTAGAAAAACAATTCGTGCAGTTGATACCTAAAATTTAGATTAAGTAAATAATTCTGGCCAACTAAATGCGATATATATGCGAATTTACTTCCGTTAACAATTGATTAATTCTCGTATTTTCGGTTCGTACAATTAGTTCCCTCTCTTCCTATATATATATATATATATATATATATATATATCTTGTTCAAATTTTCAATCGTTAATAAAGTGTTTTCTATTCATCCATTGAAGTGTAAATACATTTTTTAAAACGTGTAGTGAAAGACACTTGTCTTTACTACAGTTTTTTCAAACATTAATTCATTAATTAAATTAAAAAGTCAACAAATAGTAATACACAAAAATTATAATCCAACACCTTATACAAAAAGCAAAATTGTTTGTGGTGTCCCAGTAGCGCAATGGATAGCGCGTTGGACTTCTAATGCAAAGGTCGTGCGGTCGAATTTCACATGGGCTGATCTAATTTCTGAGCGTATGATTTATTTTTTACTATTTTATTAGTGTAATTAAGTTAAATTGATGAATAAATAGTAGCAAACAAAAAAAAATGGTCCAACACCATATATTGAAAGAAAAGTACAAAATTGCATTTCTATTTTGTCACTTTATATTGTAATTCGGTCATATGTGTATACACATATTTATACTAATTGTATAACTCTTTAATGAAAAGTAACTAAAATAAAATTTTTCTTTGTATGAATTGACTAACAATTTTTTTTTATGTTACTTGTTAGTAAATTAGCTTATAATCAAGCATCTTTACAAGAATAAATGTTTTTTGCATGAAATAATTCTGTACGAAAACTATGAAATTTATATAAATCATATATCCCATTCTGTTACTTACAAATTACACCGTCGACCAATTACGCCAAATTAAATGACGTTGCCAAATGTTGTCGTCTATTTATCGTTCTTTATAAGCGTGGGAAAGGTTTTTTACATTTAATGACGTCTTTTTAACTGAAGAAATTAGTCGACAGTGCAATAAGTAAGTACCCTTTTAGAAAATTCTTAAGTATAGAGTAATCTTAATGTTTGGTATTAGCGTATTAATTCCATTCTATTGGCAAACTTATTTGAATTTGTGTAAAAATTTGCTTATGCCGGGAAATCTGGAAATTTTTCTTAGGATGGTATCAAAAAGGTTACCATAACAAGTAAACGCTTTGACGAATTATGTTTGACATGTTGTCATTCTTCGATGATATATTGGTGGTATGCAGTTGAAAATCTCTGTCAAACAGCTATTCTTTGGCAATATATTTCTAGCTCTCAGTTAATCCTTGGCGATACATTCGCAGTATGCATTTTATATTTGGCGAAAAATAATTCATATGAGGTTAATATGCAAGTATCTCAAAATTCCTTGATAATCAAGATATTTCGACCATCAGTAGTTGATAATATTGATAGCTGATATACCGATGATATTTATTAATAAGAAGTAATAAGTTTCCTTCTAGCTACAGTAACGGATAGTACCGTCCGTAATTTAACTATTGATACTATTTTTGATATTAATTGTGAAAATTTTCAATTTATGGGAAACATTATTTGCTAAAAAACAAGTAATATAAAAAAATAAGTCAATTCCTACTTTGATCAATAAAGAAAAACTTTATTTTGGGTACTTTTTATTAAATAGTTACAATCAATATAAATATGTATATACATATGACAGAATCACAACATTAAGTGACAATTAATTTTATTAATTATCATTAAAGTATCGTATTGTCATCAGAAAAATCGTGTTTATAAAATTGCGGTTCAACTGAATGCTTTAAGACGTGAGAAAAAAAATATTTTCAAGTTTTGACACAAGTCACCAAAATGGTTACTAAGTCATCAAAAATGATGCCAACGTGGCTGTATTTATAATTCTTTGAATAATTAGTTTTAATGAATTAATTTTTATTAATAATAATTAAATTATTGTATTGTCATCCAAAATAATCATGTACATAAAGTTTCAGATTAATTGAGCGCTTTAAAGTGTATTTTATTAATGATTGAAAATTCCACCAAGATAAATAAATAAACATAGAGAGAGTGTGAGCTAATAGTAGGAATTCAAAAACAAACACTAAAGTATTTTTGATAACTGAGGTAATAAGCTAAACGCAAAATATGGTAACTAAGATAAAATATGTCACCAAAACATGTTGAATTGTAACATTTGCTCAGGTAATAAGACTTTGAGATGCTCTATCTTTTATTGCCTTGAATCAAAATAAAAACTAATGCCTGATATTCCCCTGATATCTAAAGATTTTGAACTGTCCATGTTACTATGTGCACAATGAGTTTCCCTTATGTCCTGAATGTTCTTAATATCCGTTAATACGATGTGCTTTTGATGCTTTTTATTACATATAGCCTCATTAATGTCGACAATATTTACTGATAACTGTTACTCGATGCATTATTGATAAATTCAATGGTATCCATTCAATTCCCATAAATGGCTTTAAATGTGCATATTTGGGTGAAACAGTGGTATCAATGGTTTTTTCAACTGCGTCTACAGCCCTTAAGAAATTTAAGGCTCCAACCGCGAGGACTGTAAATATCGTATTAAAAATCCTTTTCTAGTTTCATAATTTACACTATTATTGTGAGTGAGTGAGTATTAACGTCGCACACACACACTGTTGAGCTACACGAGGGCTTTTGGCGACGGATCACGTAATTTTGAACCATGGTCAAGAGGGACGTGGATGACACCTGAGCTAGCACCCCCTCTCCTAGCTACCACACCCCACCAATGGGAGGACATTTCAGCTCTCGACAGATCTAACGTGCATCGCTGCCCTACATGGTGGGTCTTTAGTGCTACTGCGCTCGAACTCATGACATGCCTGCCGTGATCCTATACCTTACCATTGGGCTGACTGCAGCCTTACATTGGTATTGCAGTGAACATAATTGTAAGGACATTTAATGAAATCCCTATAATAATTATTGAAAGTGAGAAAAGTAGTCTGCAGTTTTATAAAAGGTATGTAATAATTAAAGATATCGACTATACCATTCCATTGGAAGTTTAAAGGGTACTAACTTGAGCTATATTAAACTACGACTTAGGAATTGATATTTTTTAATTATATTATATACCATGCATGAGAATATTTCTTGATTATATTTATTTTGTATGTTTTGCTAAGCAATCCTGAACATTTTTTACGCTACGAAAAAAAAATATCCGCAATATTTCCTTTGAAGTATATACATTGCATATGTCGTTTGCATACAATATTTCAACTATTCTTACGATTTATATAAATACATGGCAACACTCAGGAATTTATTTAATTAATTGATTAAAAATAAATGTGATTTTATTGAGAGAAGATACATTTCTTTGATTTTAAAAAAAGCGAGGTGAAATTGAACAAAAAACATAAATACCATTTATTTCTGTGGCGGAATTTCTACAACAAGTATAAATGAAATGTTGCAAAAAGCTTTTAAAGAATAAAAGCTTGCTCATCGAAAACACCAGTGCGTTATTGACGCTCAAAAATCAAGTTAATGTTGCTGTTTCCTTTGATTGTGGTAGAGTTTTGTGTTATGAACTCATACAACTGATTAGATGGTAGATATAAATTACTATTTGACTGTTTTCATCCATTCGCTTTGTACAATTCTTTGAAAAAGACCTAGATTGTGGCTAAATTACTCAGGATTTTACATCATGGTAATTCACTTTCTCAGAATATTTTTATTATTCCAGATTTTTTGACAAGTTATTCACCAAATACGGCCTTATTGACCTGTTATGAATCAGCGGGACCCCGTTTAATTATCACGTTTAAAACTGCCTCTCCGTGGTCACCAGTTTGAGCCCAGCGTGCAAGAAAAGAAAATTCAGTACGAATTTTCGAGGGGTTTCCCAGAAAATGACTCGAAGGCATTCTTTAAGGACTAAGAAAAAAAACGTTGGCAAAAATGCATTGAAGTTGGAGGATATTCCTTTTTAGCCGTTTAAAAGGCCATTTTTTCCCAGTATTTTTGCTTAAAAATGTTTTTGGGGCATTTAGATTGATTTATTAAATAATCCTTTAGTTTATTATGGTACTTACGTATTATAGTAACTGTCGCCAACGTTAAAGATAACTCGTCAAGTAGACAGCCCCAAGTTCGCATATGTCATGTGCGCTGAATTGGCAATCACGTGTTTCGTTTCATGTAGTATCGCCAACAGGTTGCGATAATACGAAATTACACTTATTATTTAAAATTTTAGCTTGATTTTTAAAACCATTTTTTTTAGTTACAAGTAGGTTTTCCACCACCCACTGGAAGCTATTTAAAGGTAGTACATTTTATGCTTTGTATTACTTTTTATGATTTCTTAAAAAATAATCTGTAAGAATTAGAACATATAGATTCAATGCATTTTGAAAAAAAACTAAAATATTTACAGATATCATTCTCCCTGTAATTTCAGAAAACGGGGATCCATGCATATTGGGACATTGCATGGTGTACAAACTAATTTATTCTCATGTGCTTTAGTAGAGCATAAACGCCAAAGTCTATATCTTTTTGGTATAGTTGGCATATGATCGCTAACTTTAGTCAATCATACGTCATTATGAACAGTTTTACATTAACAGGTCCCCCGTCTCTTGCACTAGTGATTTGAGTATCAGATATGAGTTGTTGTGCTAGCTGAAGTGATAGAGCAGCACAAATCATAGGTGAGAAAATGTCTCCCCATGGACACATCAAAATCAATTGAATTGGTGCTAAGCGTATTTTCCACGGACTTTTATTAAGGGATAAAATGCATGTAACATTTTGGCCAATGTATCAATTCCCGTTATATTATGACAGCATTTCAAGTACTTCCTTGATCACATTTATTTATTTTTATCAGTTATTTCGGATTTGAAGTATGAGTCAAGCGTTTTCAACTGCGTTCTGTTCTTTAAATTAAGGTCCGTAGGTTAAGTAATGGCAACACAGATGTAAATAATTTTTTAATGAACTTATAACTACAATTTCATTACATTCATTCTGTATCATCAACATCAAAGCTTATAACCTTTTGTCGAAATGCCAATGGAGAAGGAAGCCATTGAAACCCATTGGCAAGGTGTTCATTGTTGATGCTAATGATGGAGCATCCAACTGCGTGGCATACAGATGAAACGTCATGAAATCGGTGGACTTGGAGAGGTTCTTTTAACTTCGGTAAAAAATCGAAGTCACAAAGATTCATGTCAGGTGAGTAGGACGGGTGTTTCAAGATTTTTGATGGCCATCGTCACAATAGGAGAGTGTCATTGTTTACTAAGAAACAAGGAGTGGAGTCATGTAACTCGATTAGGGATTGCAATACCGGTATACCGAGATACCAAATACCGGTATTTTGAGCCATTTCTACAATTTTGTAATACCGTTTTTCACAAGTTTAAATACCAATTTTTCGGTATTTACTAGAATTTTTTTTTTAAATTGTCTCTGCTACATCTTCAGGGATCACCAACATAGCAAAGTAATACACGTTTTTTTATGTCTCCCTAACGGGTGAAATTATTGACTGTGAATGCAAAGTTACATTGTACAATCAAGAGAAATGATAAAATATGTGAATCATCCAAGGAGGTGGGCCAAAACTATCCTATTGCAGCTCAAAGAGATTCTGCACACTCATAGAATTCATAGTCTGATATTTGCATCTGTGTAAAAAAGGTTGTAGTAGAGTAGTGAAGAAAGTGCGTAATATTTCAAACTTTTTAAAGTGGTGAGTTTGTTATTCACATTGTATTTGTGTGTCACATTTAAAGGTTCAAAATGTTTTTCACATTTATTATATATGTACTCATAAATAATAACCAATAATAATGAATAAGAATAACTATCATAAAAATCATTTGATAATGCTTCGGTTTGGTTTCATTATATGTATGATGAAAATCAGACCACAAACTGAATGGTGATATTTACACTTTTTTTCATTATTTAAATAAATAAGATGTTCCTTTACGCGTTTGTGATTATTGATATACTGTTATAATTTATAAGTTACATGTTAATTTTTGTGTTATTTATACTCTCCAATAAAACTGGCCAATAAAATAAAGAAACATTTGTGTTTTCTCTCTTTTTTTTCCAAAATTTCTACTACCGGTATTAAAACTGGTATCCCGGTATTAACACCTAAAAATACCCAATACTGGTATTGAACTTGTAGTTCGATATTGCAATCCCTAAACACGATAGGGGGATTGTTTTGCAATAGACGTGGGCATTTTCGACGCTTAGCCGGGCGCAGATGGTGCTGTAGCAGTCCGCAATAGTAGTCTGCGTTGACAGTTTGTCATGCAAGTACAGCATACATAAGAATTACACATTCCATTCGTATGCTACAATCAGCATAACCGGTACCGACTTTCTAATGAAATTTCTGTGGACGTGGTGAACCTCGGTGACGCCGTTCATTTGATTGACACTTTAATTCGTGTTCATTTCGACCGGAACAAAACATTTAAACCCATCATATAACTATCCACAGGCTTCCAGTAATCCTCAATAACATTCAACTGCATTTTTGCCACCGCAACCTCGATTTTAAGCCACAGTGGCTAATCACCTTTTGAAGATATACTTTAGATCAATGGAAAAGAAACTCTTCACTTAAATGCTACATCACAACTACCCTTCTAATTAGATCGACTGTTTTTAGCACTCTAGATATTGACAACAACGCCACCTCAAAATTCTTATATCCTATTTCAGTATGCTCACTGCTCGGCAAATTTCTAGGTTAAATTGCCACTATTTAATTTACAGCCCTCGTGTATTACGTAATTCTTGAAATCAACGCACACTATATAAAACAAAAAATTCATTGCTTAAATACGCATACAAGTCAATTACTATCACTCCTAAAATAACACATAAAAGTGCGTAAAGAGTCAAGTTCCTCTGAAAATCTTGTAATCTTTTCAACATGTTTTAATATGCTTCACTTGTATGTAACGCAGCGTTTCTCAAACTGTGGGTCGCGCCCCCTGGGGGTGCGTTAACCCTGCGAGAAGGGCGCGAGCATATTAAAAATAAAAGGTTTAAAAAATAACTTTTTGGAATGAAGTAAAACAAAATACACAGTTACACTGATATAACTTATATATATCATATGGTGATTATCAAAAATAAAATATTCCACTTCAAACGCTCATTAGCTTTCTTTGATTCTATAACCAAATAAAAAAAATGCATTTTGTTTCCTTTGATGTTTTATCCCACGAACAGAGATTTTTTTAAAACGTTTATTTTAACCCCTAAAATACTACTTTTGATTATCATATATTTGATCTTCAAACTTACTGGTATGTTTCACTCCGTCTCTTTTTCTTTTAGGAAAGTTGTAAATAATATTTTTCTGATGCTTTTTTTTTCCATGTGAATGAGTTTAATGGTATATAGATAAACATATTATGCACTTTGATGGATTATTTCACCAAGATGTATTTTTATGAGTATTCTGAGACATTTAATGCATAATGAAAAACGTTTTACACAATTATTTTTTAGAACTGACATCGATATTTTTATATTGAATATTATTTTAACATGGGTAAAGTATAATTATAAAAAAGTATTATTATAAAGTTAGCCTGGGCGCAGAGTCACCCCAGGCTAACGAAATCGTTAATTTTAGGAAAACTGTTTATTCGTTAACAGTGACCTTGACGGTATTCTCTTATTAAACAGTCTTAATGGGAACTAAATTGAATTTGTCACAAATATTCAAGCGTTTTTTACAATCAAGGTACTTGTTTCGATCGAGTTCCTTGTGCGACCACTTTTGTTCAAAAATATTTTCTATGAACATGCTCCATTTTCCCCTATAAGCAACTTTGAGGTTTTAATTGCTGTGTTGTACGACTTATATTATGGTTCATAAATGTAAATGAGCTGAATATAAAAGGAAATGAGCATCTGTGAGCTCTATTGAAGGAAGTTGAAACTAATCAAGCAATTGAAGAACCTGCTGAAATAATGCATATTAATCATGACAGCGAAAATAAATATAAGAAAAGCGATAGACAGGAAATGTTTGAGTTGAATTGAAAATTTTAAATGCTGCCTAAATAACTCTATGAAGAAAACTATGAAGTCATAAATGTAGCGCTTCTCCTTGTCAAAAAGGCACAATGAAGAAGAAGTCCAAAAGGCTATTTGTAGATCATCAAACGACAGCAAAACTACAATAACGTGAACAAAATATGACTGTTTTGCTGTAAAATAACGTTCCTGTATTGTTAGCGAAAGGTGTTAGATTAAGCATTAGGATTAATTATTTCCAGATTTGGCGACTAAAAGCGACTTAAGTTACAGCCCCAGAAATGTTTATGTGAAAAAGGGGAGGGCGCGTCAGTAATTTCTTACCATAATTTAAATACAATTGCCTTGTTCTTTTTTGAAAATGAAAATAGAAAAAAGACTCGTGAATATAATATGTATGTATATATATGTTCTAGCTACTGAAGTCAGATATAAAATCTGTTGTTCTTAATTCTCTTATCGGATCTGTGATATGAAACATCATTCTTAGTTTCATTTTTCCAAAACAGCAGAGAATTGAATCAGAGGTCACAGGATTAAAAATAATTTTCATTTTTTAGTTCGATTAACCATAAAAGCGTGTTTTTTACTTTTTTAAAAATTATAATTTATTTTAAATTAAGAATCAGAAACAATAATAAAGTATGCAGAAATAAAAAAATATCCCCAATTATATAACTTATAAAATACTGAATTAAAAAAGGGGGAATTAAATAACGTTTTATCAAGTAAAAACTTCCCCTTACTCATATTGGTTGAACGAAAAGTAAAAAAAGTAGTGCCAAAGTAATAAAAAAGAAATCTAGAGTTTTATCTTTCTTTTTGTATTGGGAAAAAAATAAAGTTTTTTTTTAACTTTTCTCGGAACTCTCTAAAGTATCACTGCTTTTCCCTTATATCTGTCTCTGCGAGACTAAGATACACAGCTCTTAGTGATTTTTTTCCTGTTCTTTGCTCGACTTTTTTAAAACGTATTTTGTTCGTTTCTAAATCTCTCTTCAAATGAAATTACTGAACTGCAAGGTAAGAATTCCAGTTCTTACGACAATTTAATGCAGAATTTAGCAAAGAGAGTAAAGAAGTTTTGAATTTCAAATGAATGAGTTTTTTTTAAAAAAAAAAGGTTAAAAAGTTTCAATTTGAAACGTATTTTGCGTTCGATAAAAATTGAAATACGCTATTTCTTGTAAGGCGTAAGAAATTGTTTTGAATATATAATCCTTTAACTACCTGCAGCGTTTTTACGATAAAGTTTTACAAGCCTCTTTTTTATTTGCAATCCATTTTAATCGAAGAAATATTTTTGTGACACTGGACTTGAAGTATACCAATTACTTATTTTAAATTTAACACTTTTTAGTATCATTAAACTTCAAAACAAAGTTCTGTAACATACATAATTATATATATCAGTTTATTATTTATTAAAATATCAAAACACATACTCATTCTAGAGAATTGAGTGTGTTAGTTTATTTTTTAACATAAACACTTCAATTTTGGTATATTATTTGATACTGTAGGATTGATTTTGCTGTATTTATGGAATATTTAAAAATGTTACAGATTATTTCTAGTCCGGATATTACTTAAGTTCTGATATCTTCAATGAACAATATGACCATAAAAGCGTGTATTTTCTTAAACACTTGTCTACAGGATTGCTTAATCAACGTGGAAACGAGCAATAATTATCTTCTTTCAATAAACATCCTATGCAACACAGAGAAAGTAAAGTATGAAAACTTACTACACTTTTCAATCTTGAACAGAAGCTGTTGAACTTGGCATAAGTGTTAAGCCAATCCACCATTTTACAGTCTTACAACAACAAACGTACAGGTATTAGTCTGTAACGAAACAGAATCCCTATTCAGGACACTCGTTAAGCGCTTCTATTCCTGCACTTGATTGGTTTCGTCTCCCGGAAGAAAAATTCACTGAATATCCCCTTCCAAGAGAAGAAAGTGGTTTTAGCTGCTGATGGACTTTCTGAGTGATAGGCAGATAAGTTTTTTTTTCAGCCGAAACTGCAAATGATATACATTTCCAGAAGTTTTCAGTTTCGTTGAAACGTTTTTCTATTGACGTTGCGGGCACGCTCTTGTTAAGTTGGTAGGTCTAGTTGACGTATGCACCATTGACGTTGAATCACTAATCGTGACTTTTAGGGGATGTCTTGGTTAGAATCTCTAAGGAATGAATTCGTAATTAGTCAGTAGCATTGGATTGTGTTGTCATCTAATCTTTAACTCCTAGGTCATCACTTCGGCAACCAGCTGTTAATGGGTGAGTAATCCCATGTGACCTTGAAATGGTTGGGGAGAAGGGTGATTTGAACATCACTCACCGGGATGGAGACCATGTTTTGCACGCCATAGATAACTAGGCCGAAAAAGTCTCTAATCGGCTCTGCCTTTAAACGATTTTGTTTATGCCCTTTGTTGGCTGCGACATTGGGGAGAAGGGGTTGCTGTACATTATTGGGTTAAAGTACAATTTATAACATAAACACGAAGAAGGAGTTATTCTGAAAGGAACGAAATTGCCTATTCACATATCTTTCAATATGTGAATACAATGAATAACTTTTGGTGGTCAATGACTGAGTAGCTGGAAATCCAGGGCATTGCAATGGGGCATCCGAGTGGTGCCTAAATCCCATAACAATTCAATACTAAAGCATAACTTACGTGTAAATGCAGTTCCCTCAGCCAACATTGACGAAATTAACGCGTCGCAATCGGATTTACAAGCAGTATGAAAGATGCCACTATTTGAGAGCGAACTTACAATACTACTAAGTGAAGCAGGGTTTTTTCAAATCAAAGAATCACTTAACGTTTGGGTTGGAGTGATGTCATCTTTCGACGATATTGGCAGGGATGGACGAACTTTAGTCTCAGTATCATAAAAGTAGCGGTCGACTAAGACCAATAATAAGACGTTAAAATAGAGGAATCTTTAATCAGCATTCTTAGCTAATGATCTGTCCTTATCCACGATCCATTTTTTAACTTTGGCACCAGTGACTGCGTTGATTAAAGGTATGTGACTGAAAAATTGGATTCAAAAGTCACGCAAGCCATTGTACCAATTGCCTCTTACCTTGTAAATTACTGGAGAGTTTGCGATAGTACCAAGTGCATTCGACTTGAAATATCCCGCACTGGAATATCATTTTTTTAATGACGAGTCTCGCTTCGAATTGAACTCCAAGTATCGTTAAACACGTGCCTGAAGACATCCAGAACAGAAGTGGAATACCCACCTGTGTGACTATTATACACTATTCAATCTAGTAATCAGGAGTTATAGCACAGAGTGCCATTTTACTTCATAGTTCTACCAATTTGGTTGTCAATCTTGAACCTTTTCAACACGTTGACACACTGATGAGTTTCTATGTCCCATAGAGTTTTGTTCTTCCTTTCACGGAGCCGTGGACCTGCATTTCAACAGGATAATTTCTCACCCGCACAAAGCATGCTTTTCCACAGATAAGAATTTATTAAAATGAAATACTAAGAAAGTAGTGACTGAAGAAAAATAATTAAAATAAATGTATATTTAATTTAGAATATATTTTTCTATATAGTGAATTGTTCCTTAACTTTTCGCTACTATTATTTATATTATTGATTCTCAATTCAATAAGAATAACTTTGAATTACTTTTATAAGCGACGTTTTTTCCCAATATTTTAATTCTAACCGTATAGTAGGATATAACTAAAATTCTATTGAATTATTAAACAAGCAAAATATCATACAAGAAATAAATTTTCTTTTATAGATGAATGTACATTAAATGGAGAAAAAAAATAAATGAATGAAACACTGCTGTTTTGTTTATTATATTAAAGACTCCGAATTTTTTAGATGGGAAAACCGAATCATTCACATCAATAATTTTGTATTCAAAAAACTTCTTTAAGACTGTTTTCGGTTAATGTTAAAGAATAGGACCCGAATTTGGAAAATTTTTCAGATATAAAATATATGAAAAATTAATATGATATTCTGGCTTCACTATCCTTTAGAGAGTTGCATTTGTTATCATACTTCTCCTTTTGAACCAAGTTGATTCATTTTTTTCGTATAAAATGTGTTTTGCATTTTTATCCTATACCGTAATGTTAAATGGGCTTTGCCTTCACGTATTAAAAAAAAAAAAAGTATTTATGGAATATTTTGAAATTTTTAAAAACACTATATTGTTAACAGAGGTACGAGTTATAATATTGCAAATTTCCATGGAAATTGGGTCATTTTTCTGTCTGAAAATGCTCTTCGCGTTTAGTTAGAGCTCTAGTACATTTACCGAAAACAGCCTTAAACTAGATATATATACATTTGCTTAACATATATTTTATGAGATAAACTGTGTATGGACTAAATGTATATATCCAACTTGTTACTTCCTTCCCTTTACTCAATGAAAAAGAATATTATCAATAAAGCATTTTTGGAAAAATATAGTAACTAAAACATCTCATTAGAAACACAGAACATACAAATGCACTTACAATAAAGTTTTGGGATCCAGCTCAGAAATAAGTCCTGGCTTCATTTCCCAAGCTACCCTCTGACAGCATTTACTTTAGTAAAGAACCAAAAATGGATCATATCTTTGAAATACACTGTTTATATCTCTCAAGTAGTTTACCCAACAGCTGCAATTGAATGGACCCATTATACCACGTGACATGTTCCCAAGATAACAAAAAAAGTATAGCAGGTGTGATGAAGGTTTTACTAGAACAGTTCTTCGATGAAGTTGTTGAACATTTGTTGGTTCCTGTCACACTTATTAATACCTACGAATATCATAGAAATATTAGAGCTGAAAAAAATTATCCAGGCATAGGAATTGGCAACACATGGCAATGCCAAACATTAATTAGCTTTAAAATGTTATTCTCTCTTGATCTTTCTCAAACCTTAGTTTATAAATAGGTCCTTCAATCTCAAACAACTTAAATTATGTTTGTCTCACTTTAATAAAGGAATTGTTCATGTAATTGAGTTCCTGTTATTTGCTTTTTGTGCTGTAGAAATATCTAGTAGAAGTATCTTTGTAACCTCGAATTTTTAAGGTTTTTGATGGCTTTTCTATAATATAATCAATGGTATTGGACTAAAATATATCCTCTTCTACCGTTTTTTATTGACTTTCAAATGTATATTTAAAATAAAAATTACAGATCACATGAAACTTATCTTTGACAGCAAAAAAAGGATGTTATTTAATGAATTTAATACTGCTCTGGATTTAATTCAACATTCAAATAGAAGAACTTAAGCAGAATATATATGTATTAGAAGCACCATTTTTAAATTTAGGAGGGGGAATTTGCGAGAACATAATCAGAAAATTTGAATTTTTAAGCGCAATTCAGACAACGAAATAAATCTCGGCGTGAGAAGTGGGCCCAAAAATTGAAAGTAACAAATATATACGAATATATTTATATACTAGCTGACCCGATCGGGCTTTGCTGTGGCTTTTTTGTAATACGTTGATTTAATATTATTCTCTAAGCTTTTCAAATCAGTCAAATTAATCTTCGCCTACAATTTTTGAGAGTCGAAACTAAACATAAACAACATAATGTTTTTCATTTTGCATTTTATTCACCTTCTATCTGATTATAGTATAATGCATGAATTACTTATGAAATAGTAAAAACAACAACGAATGAAAATTTAATTTCAAAAAAGAGGTGAACACCGATGATTTTTAGAATTTTTTAATATTATTTTCACCAATTTAAATTATAACAAAAAGTAATTTTAATATAATTAATAGCTATACGGTGTACAACAATTTTCGGTAACATGTCTTTTAATAACTCAAATAGATAACTCAATTCAACGGTTTCCCCAAATGTTAGTATGCCACATATAGTTGCTCGTGTGGAAAACATGGATTGTCTAAGTTCAACACCCAAACTGACATTGTTTGGCTTTGAATTTTAATTATGGCCATCGGGAAGGCCAAACAAATCGGGAAATAAAAGCGTTTTGAATATTAAGTACAATATTTTGACAAAAAATAAACATAGAATGACCAATTTTCAAAACATTCTCCTTTTATGAAAAATGCTTTTATTATAATAATATTTTTGCCTCTATATAGCTCAGACCTTTGTACAAAGGCAGAAGTAGAATTTTTGAATATGTCTTAGAAGTGGATTTATCCATATTTTGCTACAACAGAGATGGGGGATTTTAAGAAAAAAATGCCGAAAATGATTTCAATTGGTGGTAACTCTGAAAATAATATGAACTTTTCAAAACTTCTAGTTTAGACTCTCTGGAGAAGTCTTTACTTTATATAAGCAAAATATTGTTATTATAGAAACATTTTTTATAAAATCAGGACGTCTTAAAAAAAAGGTTATTCTAAGTTAGTTTTTTTTGCCAAGGTATTGTACTTAAATAATTTTTTTTTCATAATGTCCTTAAAACAATTTTATATATGTATTATAATCTAAGTGACACTAAATATCATGAAGATTAGCCCTTTATGCATTTTTTTAAAATCACGGTATGCACGGTTTTAAAATCACGTAGTTGGATACCTTAAAACAATTATTTTATATATTTTATTTTGCAGTATCAAAATGACACTGGTGGACGTTTACGTGTAATTGAAATCCTGGACATTCTATGTGTAAAATATCTGTAATAATTGATTCAATACTTTTTGAGACTTCTGGACCTACAGCAATACTAATTGTATTAAATTGACACATCTCGTTCCTTTACTTGATTCCTTGTAGCTTCAATTATTATATATGTAACCCTTAACTTCGGCAGGACAACAATTGCCGACATCTCTCAAATTTCCCTCTTCATTTGACATTAAATAAAAACTCTCATTAACATGAATCACGGTTCCTGTACAGAAAATGATTTTATAGTTGCATAAAGTTTAAAAGGAATATTTCTCTAGAGGATTAATAAGAATTGTGAATATAATTCATTGCAAATTATTTTAATTAAAACTCAATTTTTCATGGTTGTTAGTTCTTTCGAGTTATTTATAAAGGGTGTTTTTTAGAGGTATAGAACTTTAAATTGCAATAAAACAACGATGTATTATTCGATTGACATGAATTGTTTTTATTCGAAAGATATTCTTGTGGAATTACATTTTAAATATGATCAAGCAAGGCGTAGATTCGTCAAATGGGCCCAAAACGAGATTGCCGTTGTTCCCGATTTTCATAAGCGAATTTTGTTTAGCAAAGAAGCGCACTTTTGGTTGAATGGCTACGTCAACAAACAAAACAGCCGCATTTGGAGTGAAGCTAATCCACAAGTGTATGTCGAAACACCAGTTACATCCAGAAAAACTGACTGTTTGTTGCGCTTTATGGGCTGGTGGAATCATTGGTCCGTACTTCTTCAAAAACGATGAAGGCCACAACGTTACAGTCAATGGTGATCGGTATAGAGCCATGATTACTAACTTTTTCATTCCTGAATTGATCAATCATGATGTTCAGGAGCTGTGGTTCCAACAAGACGGCGCAACATGTCACATAGCCCGTGCCACAATCGATTTATTGAAAGACACGTTTGGTGACCGCCTAATTTCACGTTTTGGACCTGTGAATTGGCCTCCAAGATCTTGTGATTTAACACCGCTAGACTATGTTCTGTGGGGCTATGTAAAGTCATTGGTCTATGCGGATAAACCACTAACGCTTGACCATTTGGAAGACAACATTCACCGTGTTATTGCCGATATACAGCCACAAATGTTGGAAAAAGTCATCGAAAATTGGACGTCCAGATTGGACTACATCCGAGCCAGCCGTTGCAGTCATATGCCAGAAATCATATTTAAAATGTAATGCCACAAGATTATCTTTCGAATAAAAAAAATTCATGTCAATCGAATAATACATGGTTGTTTTATTGCAATTTAAAGTTCTATACCTCTAAAAAGACACCCTTTATTTTTCAAAATATTGGAAGTAAATGTTCGTATACAACTGAACATCTAACTTATTTATAATTTTAATGATTATTTTTCTATCTGAACACCACCCCTCCTAAAAAATTCTAAAATCGTTGACTTTAAACAAAAAAATAGAGACGCTAAGACCCAAATCCATACATTTTTATAGAGTACATATATGAAAATAAGTAAAAAAATTCAAAATTCTATCTTTAACTGACAAAATGCCTTAAGGAATAGAACACATTATCATAGACGAAAATAAAATTCAGATAAAAGTGCCTTTTAAGAATATACAAGTATAGGTTTTGAGTCTAAGAAAACTGAGAAAAGCCTCAAATATCTTTAGGAATATTTGGATATGACGTCTAAAATATTGAGCCAAACTTTCGAACAAGGAAACCAGCCAAAATAGGAAGAAAGATGTAGTTTGTAACTTTTAGAGTACAATGTAGCCTTTAAATCATGTGTCAATCATATCCCGCGTGTTTCTCCTTTTTTATTGTATTTTGCATTATGTATATATAAGCAGGAAATGTGACAAAGTGTATAAAAAGTCGACTTTTCGGGAAAATACTTGAAATCAAGAATAAACATAGTTTTAAATTTTATAAAGCATGATATATAATTATTTTTAAATAATGCAAATAAATGTTCACAATAAAGAAAAAATAATTGAAAAAAATACTTATTTATAAAACGCTTTTTTTATTGATTTGATCTATAAAACTCATACTCAACAACAATGTTTCTCAAACTGTGGGGCGTGCCTCCCTGAGGGGGGGGCGAGAACCTTACGAGGGGGGCGCGAGCATATCGAAAATAAAAAAAAAATTAAAAATAATTAATTTACTGGAATGAATTAAAACAAAATATTTTCAGACATAATAAAAAACGCACTGTTACTTTGATATAATTTATAAGCGCACGCGCGATATTAAGTGAACAAAAATAAAAACTTCTTCAATACCTAATTAGCTATCTTTGATCCTATAACCAAATAAAAAAACTTTTATTTGATTTGCTATAATCCCATGATGAGAGATTTTTTTATTGCGCTTTTTTTTTAACCTATCATACTACTCTTTCAGAGAAAAACAGATCCCAGACCCAGAATCGAAAAAATTTAGGACCATAAAAAATTCATCACTGTCATTATTTTTGAAATACTGTACATTATAGCTGTAATCTGTTTGATCTTCTAAGTTATTGGTAGAGTTAGTTATGACCCCTCTCTTATGTGTTTGTTTCTCATTTAGGGAAGTTGTAAGTAATGTATTTCTCTGTTGCGCTATTCTCAAACATATAAAGCATAATGAAAAAGGTTTTACACAATTTTTTAGCAGTAACATACATATTATTATAATGAATATACTTTTTACCTAGAAGTGGTCGCGCGGGACACACAGATTACGAAATCGTTTATTCTGGCAAAACTGTTTATTTGTTACCAAAGAAAAATTGAAAAGTCCTTGAAAGTAGGTATGTAAACTTTCTCTTAATTAAATGATTCACTGGAATCACGATTTGTGTCGTGTGCAATAAAATAATTATAAAAAAAAGGATTGGGGTGACTCAATAACCTGGCTCGACCGCATCGAGTGCGCGCCTGCTCCCGGGTGAAAATTTGTTGAAGTATTTTCACTTTAAATATTAAAAATAATACAATTATTTTTCATCGGAATTTTATAATATTGTTCATTATCTAAGATCAGTAGCTCACACAATGGGGGGACCTAGGGGTCCAGATCCCCCCAAAGCCCTTGATTTTTTTTCCAATTGATTATAATTCTAAGTATATAGTACGCAAAGTTTAATTAAGTATTTGTTATTAATGATTAATTTTATTAATTAAGGATCACTATTTATTCAATAATTAGTTTCTTACTGATTTTTGTTCCTGAAAATCGACAAAATCAAAAGGAACCTAATACAAGATTGGTGGACTTTCAACCCCGGATCCCCCTCCGCCCCCTTGAAAAATTCCTGTGTGCGCTACTGTTTAACATCCATTATAAATGCTAATTCTGTGAAGCTTAAAATTACAATTCGCTTAAAACTAATTATAATTTGTGTAACCATTTAAAAAAATCATTTTCCATTTTTGTAAACATTGTCGAGTACTTGGCTTTGCTCTCCTTACAATTCAGCTATTATATCAATAATGCTTTTATTTTCTTATAAATGAACTCGTGCAAAGAGCGGGCACTTCAGCCGGTATACTTTTAATGTATCAGTGCTGCACAGAGTATTTTATAACTAATTAATTAATACTAAATTAAGAACAAGTTCAATAAGTATTAATGACGTCCATGAGCTTGTCTTGGAAAGCAAAGTTTTTATAAGGAATGCTTATGATTAGATATTGACCTCTGAGTTCTTTTTCTATATTTAGCTGATATCTATATTTTGTCTTCTAAGCAGCCACCGCATTTTGCAATATGTTCAATTTAAAAATTAGAGAAAGGAAAAATAACATAATAATTATCCTATTATTTTATTTATTTATTTATTTTTTGCTTAAAAGTAGTATACAAAATTTAATACTTATGTTACTAATATGTATGGTTTATAATTAAGATCGCCTATTTTAGCTTTAGCATCAAAGTGTGTTATTATTGCATTCAGTACATTATTAATGTATAAGGGGGTGCGATAAAAATTGTGATCGAAAAGGGGGCGCCAGTATTGAAAGTTTGAGAAGCACTGCTCAACAAGATAAATTTAAAGTCATAAACCTTTAAAATAGAAACCATAAAGTCATGACCATATGACCATTAAAATAGCAACACTAGGAAGGAGTGATTTGATTAACTTCTCTCAAAATCCCTTGAACGAAAAAAGGGCTTAGAATATGAAAAGGAATAGTATTTCAGCCGAATTAGACGATGCAGAAGGGGGAAACGATATCTTAAGCCCTGCATAAAAGCTAAGGCAATGTACTGTATTTCTTATAAAATGTTTTGTAATGTCGGGGTTTGTTTATAATATCGCGTTATATGCCTCGAATAAAAAGAAATGCTTACTATCAAGGGTACTAATTTAATAAAGGCAAGATCATTGTCTACTGAGAGAGTGGGAATTATTGTTCCGCGATATCGCCCATTGCACTGGTCGAAGAACAACTACTGTTATGTGAATATGGAATCAATGAGTTGCTGAGAGTCATTCTGAACTTCAAGCAAGATCTCCTGCCCTCCCATGACTAATACCTGAAAGTAAAGACATATTTTGAGATCAGCTCTGCAAAACCATATAACCACATCATGGGCTATTAGTCAAGAAATGAGCATGTCAATCTTATGTCATCGAAACCTAAATTAGAGCCAATTCTTTCTCAGAAAGCTCTCGCAAGTTGGCTCTTTTCTAAGAGCCATCGTTTCATGGTGTCAGCTCTGTACTAAGTTCGAAAACCGAATGAATTTTTTTATGAGCAGGTAAGCAAATACTATCTAACGAAACACTTAGACACAGCAATTTTGGTATAATTGATTCATTTTCACTGTGAACTCAACAGCACTGTATTCAAAGTAAAAAAAAAATGTGCGATAGAATTTTGGAAAATTTTTCTTACTAATAGTATCTACTTAGTAGGCTGTATTTTATTAATGACAGCTTTTTATAATGATAATTTGCCTTTGTGTTGAAATGACACCAGTGGACATTCTAGGTATATTTAGTTGGAAAATCACTTCTAATTAACATAGAACTACAAAACATTTTCTGTGTTATCCCCATGGAAAATGGTTAAAAGTCACGAAAAGGTTTCAAATTCCCTGCAAAAATACGGAAATGAGACAAAAGTAAACAGGTTCCGGTGTCAAACTGACACCGAAGGACGTTCTAATGTTAAATTAGTAATTAATCTGATGGCTTCCCCAGCCTAGATCAAATTTGGATACGGGATTGATAGTCATAATAAAAGTCTTGGTTTTATATATAAATATGTTTCTTCCTTTGATATATTCTAACACATGAATGACCAGCGTTTTTGAGAAGAGTGCCACTATTTAATAAAAAACAAAAATGCATGCGACCTCCAACTTTTCAAGCCAACAAATCCAGTAGGCTGAAAAAAAATGTTACTTTATAGGCTACTTATGGCATTTTCACACCAATGACTCATCTTTTAAGGAGACATGGTATGATTTACAAATTTTTTTAATTTAATGATTTTCATATTTTTTTGGTTGTCTCCAATGTGTATGTATGATGTAAAACAGATTTTGAGCTCAACATTTCATAAAAAGCTCATCATTTAACTTTTTAAGGTATCCGACTACGTTCGGAACCGTGATTTTAAAAAAGTGCATAAATGGATAATGTTCATGATATTTAGTGTCACTCATGTTAGAATACATGTATAAAATTGTTTTAAGGACATTTTGACAAAAAACTTATTTAAATATAATATTTTGGCAAAAAATCAACTTTGAATAATCTTTTTTTTTCCAAATGTTCTCCTTTTGGGAAAAATGGTTCTATTATAATAGTATTTTGCCTGTATATAGCTCAGACCTCTCGACATAGGCTCAACTAGAATTTTCGAAAAATATTTTCAGATTTACCACTAATTGAAATAATTATTGGCGTTTTTTTCTTAAAATTTCTCCCCTCTGTTGACGTAAGATATGAATAAACCCACTTCTAAGTTATATATTTCAAAAATTCTGGTTGAGCCTCCGAACAGAGATCTGAGCTATTTTCAGGCAAAGTATTATTGTTATAGAAGCATTTTTCCCAAAAAGAGAACATTTGGAAAACAGATTATTCTAAGTTAAATTTTGGCCAAAATATTATATTTAAATAAATGTTTTTGTCAAAATGGCCTTAAAACAATTTTATGCATGTATTCCAATCTAAGTCACACTAAATATCATGAAAATTATCCATTTATGCGCTTTTGCAAAATCCCGCTTCCGAACGTAGTCGGATACCTTAAGAAAAAAATTGAAATTAATGAAGTGATTTTAAAATGCTACTCTCTCTGTTTACAAAAATTGACGTACACGCATGAAATTAATTTACAAGTACGACAGCCTATGTATAATATAAGTTGGTTTGGTTTTTGCGATAACATGATTGGTATTTGTACAATACTTCTTTTTATGAATGCTTGAAAACTCCTTAAAAATGCTTAAATTCTAACTTCAATGATTTTTAAAAGAACAAATATTGCTTTGATTGAAAAATGCATACCAACTTTTGTTCCATGTATTACTAGCAACAAGTGAAAAAAATTTCTTATCATTAATCACAAAAGATAAAAATCCTTAGCATTTTAAATGAAGACAAACTTGTTATTTTATCTTTCTTAGATAAGTCAGTTTAAAGTTTTGATTTTCCATTGGAATGTGAATAAAAAAAACGTAAAAGTTATAATAACTCTGTGTTTTTTACACTTAGAGCATTCACATTTTGGGAGTATAGAGTTGATAGAAAAGTATATAAAAAATAATTTAAGCTAAAAAAATAAGATTTGACTTTTTGACTGATTTTTGTCAATATAAATCGTACTGTGTTCCCTTAATGTAAGTTTATGTAGTGGAAATTTAAAAGTTATATAATAAATAAGACGAAAGTGTACAAACTTGTTACTGTTAATAAAGTGTTTCATTGTTATTAAATTTTTACTCGTTCATTCAGTTAGGTTAGGTATAAAATAAAAGTAAGTAACTTGAATAATTTGATTCAAAATAACTATTACAAGCTCAGTACTTCCTTAATATGGCTTTTGAATTAATATTTTTTACCAAGTTATCTATAATAGGGTTAGCGCTATTGCAGATTCTAACAAAATTAGGTTATTATTTATGCATGTCGGCTCGTTTTGAGTGATATTTATTTTATTATTTCATTGCAGGAAATATTTATTCACAAATATATTTTGAACCAAATTTTAAGGGATTTTGTCTGAAACAAACCCATTTCAATAAAATTTTAAAAAAAGGCTATTTATTATTATGTTTTCAATTTTTTTTTTAAAAAAATTCAATAAATCTACGCGTGCCTATGTTACAACTCCATCGTGTCACACCGTGACATACGTGCCGCGGGTTAGCCAACCCTGTTCTAACACTTGCCCGGGTGAGAATTGTGACGGATCTATCTGCGTTCTTTCATTAATATAATCCTCTTGAGAAATCTTTGGTCTATCAATTCAAGTTTATTCCCAACCAACCCTTTAAAGAAGAAACCTTGTTATTATTTAAATTGAGTCAGCAATATATAGTCTAAGTTTTCAAGCTAGAAGAAAGAAAAAGTGGGGAGAGAGAGAGGATGGATTGCTACTGATCAGATATTGTTCTATTTTTAGTATATTTCAGATAGTGGAGAAGTGTAAGAATTGAAGTGACGATTGGTTGTTACAGTTTAATTAGTGATCATATAATATGGAAAGTAGATTTTATCTAGAATTAAGTAGGTTGGTATTTAAAGTCTTTGCACACTTGGTGTATCTCGTTATTAATCCACATAATGCTTAGATTGAAAGAATCTCTCTTCTCTTTGAAATTACTTGAATTGTGTGATTAATAAGTAGATTGTTCTTGGATATATAATATATATGGCTAGTCTTCTTCCCTTCCTCCCAGATCACTAGGAGGGAATGAGGGAACATCTCATTCCTCGCGGAACTCGTGACAATTTTTTTTTAAAAAAACTACAAAAACTTCACTTTAAGAAAGTTTTAGTTCATGGTTTGTCATTCAGATTTTAATGAAATAATCTGAAAAAGTATCATGAATTACTTTTAATGTTACTGACTCTGTATCTTTAATTTAGTTTAGGTATTCTTTAAATGCAGTGCTTCTCAAACTTTCAGTACTTGCGACCCAATTTTCAATCATAATTTTCATCGCTCCCCCCTCTTTATACAATAACAATGTATTGAATGCAATAAACTACACGCTAAAACTACAGTACGATTTTAATTATAAACCACTCAAATTATCAAGATAAGTATTAAATTTTGTATATGTTACTTTCAAGTAATACATATTTTAAGTAAGTTATTTATAAGTTATAGATATTTTAAGTAAATTATACTTTTAAGTAATAAGAAAAGTACTGTGTTGATTTTCTTTTCTAATTTTTAAATGGGAACAGATAGCAATAAAAGTGCAGAGTATATTTTTATTATGCTAGAATGTATTTTTTTTTTGCTTCCTTTAAGTAAATTTTTATAATTTTTTTGAAATCTTTTACTCTCGTAGGGTTATCATGTGCCCCTAGGGGGCGCACCCAAAAGTTTGAGAAACACTGCTTTAAATGAGTTTATCTGATATAATATTTTATCCATACAAAGTTCAGGTATTCTACTATCTTTTAACCAATATGTTAATCAGTAATTTACAAATGAGTTGAATGCATAAATGTTTTGTTATTGCAGTACTTAATAATTGCAAATACTGGCGAATATTTACTTTCCACAACATATAAATATACTGAAACGAAATGATTCCTTCGTATTAATTCATGTTGTATATTAAAAGAGGGCAAAACGATAAAGAATGTTTGTTATACATGATACGAGAAAGAAATTATTTTGCCATATAATGGATTTTGAAAGCGCTGGGAATGAAATTTCCCGCATTCATAATTTATCTCAAGTTGGTTACGATCTTAAAGGTGTATTCTCTCAGATATGCATTATGAAAACAAACTTATGAATATACGAAACTTTTATTTAAGAAAGTATGTGATATTGAAAAGCTTTTCGTAAATTCTAAGTTTTAGCACGAACACCTTCACCATTCTTTACCCCAAATCATATCTCCTGAGGGTAATGCGGAATTGTTATTACCGAAAGCAGTACTTTGTAAATTCAACGTGAAAGGTTTTGTGATTAAATTATTATCTATTTATACATCAAGCGTATTTACATTCTTAATGACGATGAAAACTCTGCGTTTTTCTGTTTTATTGAAACTTTTACTTTGTTTATTGACCTTTAACCCTTTTTGTTTTATTGAAACATTTACTTAACTTTTACTATCTACACTGTTGTTCAAAAGTAAGGTTATACAGGACGCTTTTCAAAAATGTTTTTTTTTTGGACACATTAACGGTACAAATAATTTATATGTTTTCCATTCATATTATATTATTAATTTGATTCTGAAAGTAAAACATCAGTCTGACCAGCTATTATTTAACAATTTTAAAAAAATAATTTTTTAAGTTTCTACGAATTTTCATAAAATGTTCAATTTTTAAATTTTTTAGTCATTTTAAGTGATTTATACTTTCTAGATTATTACAAACAAAAGTTACTTTGGGTTTGAAATTTTGTTCACTCTCTCTCTTGTTGACTTTTCATAATTACTTTTCTACCTAAACCTGAAATAAAACACTAGCGTTTTAAAAGTATTAACTTAAGCATTTTTTTAAAAAAATATAGATCTCAGACCTAAATCCACGCTAACTTTTATAGAACAAACGTATGGGGGTATCTACAAAAAATTTCGAGACTATCATGAACAAAAAAATAGCCTTTGGGATTAAAAGCCCCTACATATTCAAAATTAAAACTCCGAGAAAAACGCATTTAAATTTTGTAAAGACAAAGCAAAAACGTATAATGTCTGTATAGCTCTATTTTTTTTTTTTTATTTTCCAACTTATGTTCTATATCAAAACACTGCTTTAATTAATTATGGCTGAAAACATTTTTTTTTTAAATTCAAAATATAATTTTCCATAATGTTATTAGTGTTTGTTACGATGACAGGTTATTCAGCCTAATCTTACCAAAATATTTCCACAAAAGTTTTGAAACGCAAAGCATTTATGTACAACATAATAATGATATTAATGTAAGCTAGAAATCACACCAGGTCTATACATAAAATTTGATTTTTTTAGATTTAATTTGGGGAAGTTAAGCAAATTTTTTAAAGTCACCCAACAAGAACTTAAAGACCATAATATAGTACTATTATAATGTAGTTTGGCACATCATATATAGAAATATTAAGCTTTATCTGCAATACTTGTAGTCAGAATATATTTGTGTTCGGAAGTCTTATTGCAGTATCAGCGAAGGGCTGGGTTTTTAATCTTCTTATTACTATTCCAGCTCTTCTAAATATTGTTACGAATTTTGTGTAAATAATGTAAATAATTTGTATTTGAGTGTTTAATGAATTTATATTACTCTGTGATACATTTAATTCATGTTAAAATTGTACTATTCACAAGCAATGCTACCCCTTACGTTATAATGGCGATTCAATGAGAACTTGGCGATATCTTGGTGGTGGAGTCAAGTTGGCATCATTTTTGGCGACCCTTTTTGCGTCATTGGCGATCATGTTGGCGAGTTCGGAACCCTCTGGAATCTTCCAGAAAGTAGTAGATCTCTCCACTCGTGTCACGTTCAATGACACGAGCGGTTATATTTCTGGAAGTTTCTATAGCGCCTATAAAAACGATGTTTGCCGATACGGCGATGAGTCTGGATTAAGCCAGCGAGTAGTGAGGATTGTTTTGACTAGCGATTAGCTGGGCTGTGCTTGTGAATAATCTTTACTTACGTGTATTTTTAAACACTGTTATTGTGTTTGATTGATGTTAAAGGTGTGAAGACCTTCGGATATTTACCCTGCGAATATTGCCGATGAATCCTGTATTGAAAGGATTGGATTTTCGATAATAAATTCGCATCGCTCTTAAAGAACTGATTATTTTTTCTTTGTGATTGTTTTTGCATAAAATCCTCGAACCCTCGAATCTACGTAACAATATTGTTTTTCATAGCAACTTTGGGAAAGTTTTGGCTGTGGCAATTTCTCAACTGAAAACATTAACGAAAAAGCTTCTAAGTTGTATAAACTATTTTATAAATCAAAAATTCGTCTTGAAATAAGCTTTAATGAAGTAATTATAAGAACTCAGAAAACTCAAAACATAATCAAGCAGAAATGATTTTAGTAATCAAAATTGAAATTAATAACAATTTCACACTAAAAGAGTTGATTGTTCTCAAAAATGTTTTTAATTAATTCACTTTAAGAATGAAACAATGCTTTAAAATGAAACCGAAACCCAATTTCTTAGCAGATCTGAAATTTTGTGGCAAACTTCTCAATGATGTGGGCCACAAGAAAATGCAGAATGCAAAATGGAAAAAAAAAGAATCTGTATTTTTGAAATTTGTAGGGTTTTGAGTAGCCTTAAGAGAATTTTTAGATTTTGTCAATTATCTCTAGACAGATTTTGATGAAATTTGGTATGCATATAGGGCTAATATAATTAAAAAAATATATATATTCAATAGTTAAAATACCCAAGCATGTTCATGCGTTACACTCATTCAAGTCGAAAGGTATGAAATAGAAGTTGCAGAATATAATAAAAAAATTAATTAATAGGGGGTATTGTCTCCTGTTTCAGATAAGCAGGCCTCACTCCCTGATTTTATACAGAAAATAAGGGAACATTAGTCCCAGTAGCCCACTCGTTCAGTAACTCTTTTTTCAAGCATTTGAGGGTTTTCGGAGTAGACCTACGAGTTGCTGTTTCCATCTCCAGAGCATCCAAAGTGTGCTCCATATGGATGAGGTCTGGAGATCTAAAAGGCCAATCCATTCGGCGAATATCCTCACTTTTCAGAAATTCCACGACCAGATAAGCTCCAAGTTCCTTGAGTTGTCATTCATTAAAATAAAATAAGAGCCAACTGCACCAGTGAAAAGGAGAATATAGGGCTCCAAGACGTCATCCCTATACCTCACAGTAGTCCCAGTGCCTCTTGCAAAGCCATAGAGACTCGTGTGGTCATCCAATGTGGTGCCTGCCCAGACCACCAAGCCTTCGCTATCATAATGGTTGATTTCTTGGACATAAGAGAACAGGCAGTGGGTCCCTGATTCTCTCCATATGAAAGTACGGCGAGAAAATATGCATGATGGATCGCCTAAAGGGTGTTATAGTTAAATGCATCCCGTTTTTGGACTATTAGACCTACAGACTTGAAATTTGGTTGGCCCATTCCTTTTAGGGAGTAGAGATCCGTTACAAAACAGGTTTGTTAATCGATTCTAATGGGCATTGCAAGGACTTAAGGAGCAGTATAAATAAATATTATCAATTGTGAACTATTAGACCTACAGACTTGAAATTTGGTAGGCCAGTTCCATTCATGAAGTTGAGTTCCTTTAAAAACGAGTTTTGCGAAAATCAATCCAAAGCGAGAATTACGATGGTTTAAAGATCGTCCAAGATAAAAATTCCTGTTTTTGAACTGTTAGACGTAGATACATGGAACTTTGTTGGCATGTTTGGTAGCAAACCGCTAAGAACGGATTTTACGGAAATTTACTGCTAAAGGAATGATTGAGAAATTAGTGGGATGCATTGACAAAAAGTTCTCGTTTTCGAATTACTAAACCTACCGTAATGTAATTTGGTATACGTTTGTTGCATTGAAATCCGCTAAGAAAGGATTTTACGGAAATCTATTCCTATTGGGGGGAGCGGGGAGCAATTGGAGCGTATTGATAAAAAAATTCCCGTTTTCAAACGGTTAGTATTTTATATAAAAGAGAAAAGGAACCCACTCCCTCATCATGGCATCTTATGACTATTACACCTAGAGATTTGAAATTTGGTGGGCATACTTCGTTTGTTGAGTAGAGATGCACTTAAAAGGGACTTGGCAAAAATCGAGTCCCAAGGGGTTGCGACGGTATTATATACAGAAATTCTTGCTTTTGAATTTTTACACTTACAAACTTGAAATTTGAGGAACATGTTCTTTCCTACAGCAGAGATTCACTAAGAAAGGTTTTTCCTGAAATTAATATCTAATGGATTATGGGGACGTTATAAAGTTAAGAAATTACCGTGTTTGAATTATTAGATCTTCAGACTTGAAATTTATCAATTGTGTTCGTTTGTTGTGTAGATATCTGCTTAAAATGTGGTTTGCGAAAATCTACTACAAAGGGGAGAATTAAGGGGGCATAAAAGATAAATACCCTTCATGAAGAGTACATCAATTGTGTTGTTTATTTATGATAAGAATTGCAATTTATTAAGAAAGTAAGTTTTTTCTTTTCTTTTTGGGAATATGTCTATAATACATTCGAAGCTGTTAAGCTTGTGAGAATCCCCCTGGATTCCATCTTGGACACCAAGATTGATTTGAGGCAAAGAATGACCAGAAGACATTTTACAATAACAAACTGAATTTATTCACTTGAATCAATTATCAAACTTCTAATTACAAAGATTAATAGATATGTCTACGTCAATATGATTGAACCTTACTAATAAATAAAATCACGAAATATGATACTAATCAACTAATAATTTAATATCGAACGGGATTACCGGAATAAGAAAATCGAGAGATGCACGCAATTTGAATTATTAGCATTCGCTAAATTACCACTAACTTTATTATATATTTACTCTTATAAGCCGATAATCTAAATGAATGAGACCAGATACCCGCCATACAAACGTGAAGTTAACGCTCTCATTAGGCAGATCAGGAGAGAAATCCAAGAACATAAAAACAGGACCTGGAAAGATTTTCTATTAACTTTAAATCCTGAGGACAATTCCTTGTATAATTTACATAGGAAATTTTCTAAAAGGCATATCCCCCTTCCACCTCTTCATGGTCCGGGTGGAATGGATTTCGAAAAGGTGGAGGCTTTCAAAGATACACTTGAAGTCACATTTCAGGAAAATGAAGAACCCTACTGTGACGACAAGATTGAAGAAGTTGAAAGTTTAGTCGATGACTATTTCGACAACTTCGCAACATGCACGCCCCTCTCACTTCCCCCTCCGAGGTCAGAGGCATTATTAAAAAACTGCAGAATAGAAAAGCTGCAGGCCCCGATCAAATCCCAAACATATGATTTAAATATTTTACGCAAAATGCGCTTACTCATTTAACTAAGTTGTACAATCAATGCCTTATTAAAAATCACTTTCCTACACTGTGGAAGCAAGCAAACGTCATTATGCTGGCCAAGCCAAATCAAGATAGAACATATCCACAAGGCTACAGACCAATTAGCTTAATTAACGCCACTGCTAAGATATTCGAAAGAATTATTTTAACTAGAATCAAATCTCACTGCAAAGCCATAGATTGTATTCCCCGGAGCAATGCGGCTTCCGGGAGGGCCATTCAACGCTACACCAACTGATACGTGTAACAAACATTATAAACGAGGGTTTTGCCCACAAATTTTATACTGTAGGTGTCTTTTAGACGTTAAAAGGGCATTTGACAAAATGTGGCACGATGGCCTCACGTACAAATTAATTAAATTACAGTTCCCTGATTATTTAATTAAAATTATTCATAATTTCTTACACAATAGAACTTTTAGAGTTCGTGTAAATAATTCATATTCAAACACGGGATCTTGCCTCTCTGGGGTCCCTCAGGGATCTGTTCTCTCACCGTACTTGTACAACATCTACACACATGACTTTCCACAGCACTCCACCGTCAGTACTTGCCTGTTTGCGGATGATTCCGCAGTTCTCTCGCAAGGTGTCCAGCTGAAATACACTATTAAAACTATTCAACACTTTTTAGATAAACTTGAAACGTGGCTTACACATTGGAGAATTGCAATTAATGTTGATAAATCACAAGCAATTGTTTTCAGGAAATGGGGGGTCATCGACCCGCCTATCCAACTTACACTTTTTGATGACAACATACAGTGGGTTCCGGTGGTGAAATATCTGGGTCTACACATTGATAGCCGCTTAACTTTCAAAAGCACATCGACTATCTATCTGAGAAATTCTGGGGTAGAATTTCTCTAGCCATCTCCCTCGTCGGGAGGAGGTCTCCTCTATCCCTAGAAAATAAAGTCATTCTCTACAAGCAGATTCTGCGCCCAGTTATCACTTATGGTTCACCCGTTTGGGGAGCCGCAGCCGCCACCCACATGAAAAAATTCAAGTAATACAAAACAAAATACTACGCGCCATGACGAACGCACCTTGGTACGTTTGAAATGACGTGATTCACAACGACCTACAAATGGAGCCGATTGCTAATTACATCACTAAACTATCTAGAAATGTATTTAAATCTATTGAATCTCATGACAATCCAATTATCAAAGCACAAACATTATTTACGTATCCTCATCCTAAAATTAAATATGCATACTCTTCGACGAAGTGGAGAAACCCGCTTCGCCCTCCATAACTCAACAATTAAACACTCTTTTCACACTCTCAACAACATATATTAGCTGCAACTGCACTGCGTCATTTTATTTTGGGTTCTTGGGTGATAAGTCACCGCCTTTGAGTCACAGCCTTCGGCCGTCCCGCTTTCCTTCCTGCCTTCTTCCCCTCCCCCCGCCGGCGCTCTGCTTCGATAGAGCGTTCCGAGTTTCGGGGTACGTCCTCCCTCCCCGTTCTGTCGGGGAGATCTCTTGATTAGATCCGCATTCCGTCATATGGTTTTTACTTTTTCTCCCACCCTTCTGGGAAAAAGGCGCTGTCGCGCCGTCGCCCGCGTATATTCTAATTTTAGTTTTAGTTAAATCTCACCTTCCTTTTTATATGTTACCTTCCAATTGCCGAACACTGCCAATTGATCAGCGAGCCGTTAACCGTATCAATAACTTGAATCTCCTTCGAACACTTTCAACCTATCTCTTGGCTTAATGGCCTGCTGTTAACTTACAACATTCTCCTTAAATACTTTAACTAGTTTGTATATCCCGGTTTCTTCGTTTTTAGAGCTGATTGGAAATATACGCGAATTTATGATCCCCAAAGACGCCTAAGAATATTAGTGATAAAGTGCTGTACAGATTCGTCACAATCCCCTCCAAGAAGAAAACGGTATTTATTCGAAGGTCTAAAATTGGCCAGAAATAAATTACGTAGCGATATTCTAAAAAACTTATTTTTTAGTTTTTAAGAATTTAATATACCTAACTATCTGACACTTTAAGATGTTTCCTACTTTAAAGGAAAGAAAAGAAACAAGACCACAAGCTCCGCTTTAAATTGCTTATTATTAAAGTTTTACGTAGACATTTACATACTTAAAATTCCATACAGCACACCCAATTCTGGGTACGGACCGAGGAAAACCTACAGAGTGGAAAACCTGGCCGTGTGCTTTACTTAAACTACTTAAATATTGTAACATACTTTCTTGTTTTACAGAAGTCTCACTGCCTTCTATACAATGATCAGGGTCAGCTACCCTGAAATGAGAACTCTTTTAATATATTTTCGAAGAAAAAAACATTAACATTATGCACAAATACATTTTCACATTTCACACATCATTTTATAATACATCAATTAATACATGTGGCTCTATTGTTAGCATTGCCTAACTACGCCACGTTGCAAGCCACCAGATGTGAATTAAAAATATACATATACGTATACATACAATTTACAATATGTATAACAAACAATGCTAGATATTCCCGCAGAACCTTCAAGTCAGAAATTTCAAGCAAATGTACACAAACAACTGTTTCCATATTTTGGGCAAAAAATTAATATACAAAAGTTTCTGTTTACTAACTCGAAAAATGCACGCATCTTAGTCTCAACTCTTCTACAGATAAAATATTTTTAAAAAATTTTGATTTGGTTATGCAAAAACACCTGACTGCTTGTCAGCAAGAAAACGAAAAAAAAAAAAAAGAACAATACAATCTGATTTTTTATGTGCTCCTATCTGTCGGATCTCCATCCAATGCTTCCACTCTGAGGCTCCTTCTCCTGAGGTTGTTCCGTGGTAGGCTGTCGATCCCCGTACTCCTCTGCTCCTCCGGTAGTCCTTCTGGTTCTTTGAAGCGGCTCCTTAGATAATACGGGCAAGGTGTGTCTTACTGTTGGCTTCCTTCTAGACCGGACCATTCTCTCCTCAGCTGTTAAAGTGCCGTACAGATTCGTCATAAGCTTAGTACTCTTATTGAATATAATTTGGAGCAATTGCTGTTAATATAATGGCTGTGTTTACATCCCAGCCGAGACTAAAATCCATACATTCCAGTACAAAAATTATAAATTATGAAAATAAAAAAAGATGAATTATTTTAAATATATATATTATTTTATATATATATATATATATATATATATATATATATATATATATATATATATATATAATGCGTAGATTAATCTCTTATATGATGCATAATGATACTATAAATATGTAACATAAATATTAATAATAATTCGTAAATACATTAGTGATTATTCCTTGCTGAAATAACACTTCAGTATTTTAGAATTTGAAACATAATCGTGAAATATTTTTTAAATAACATATATCGCCTTTTTATAGCTAATATTTATGCATTATATTTTCACACATTTGTGTTAAAAAAACCCTCAATAAAAGAAGAAAGATTTCGGGATCCGATAAATGCCATGATATCCAGAAATATTTCCTGGAACTCTGTCAATATGGGAACATGTAATTTAGCATTGTTTCTTCAAAAACTACTCACTTTGCAAATTTTGTTTTCGGAAAGAGAAGCAGATGCGCCTTATTCAGAGATCTTTTCAAATTGATCGAAGAGAAAAGATTGCTCTTAAGGCAGCTGGGACTGAAATTGGAGCCATTCTCACAACTCAAGATCGATTCCTTAGATAAAGAAAACATCAATACAGAGACAATGCGTAGGTATTCTATCAAATGCGAACAAGTCTAGTTAAACATTTGCATAGATTACTGCGGTAGGATGCAAAAGATAAAGAAAGACCCCAAAACAAAAGTAGCTCAATATCATCGCTTCCAGTATTGGAAATTGCAATAATTGACGGATAGCCATCATTTGTAAGCGAAAAGAAAATAACATTTTACTAAAATTATTCTTTAGATTTGAAATCACTTTCGCGATTTATTATGTGATACTCATTTAATGTACACTAAAATTTATTAAGTAAAATTGTATATCTCTTGTTTACATAAAATTTTAACTCTCATATTAATGTAAAATCATCAAGCATTTAAATTTGGAACAATTTTCTTTACAGAAACTTTACTTGACATAGAGAAATAATAAATCAGTCAAGAAATCATTGGAATAATAGAATTGCCATCTGAGAAAATGTGTCCTATAGGACAAAACATGGCGATTGAAAACAGAAAAATATTTTTTGTTTATAATTAAAGCAAAATAAATAAATAAATAAATAAAATAAACAAATAAAATAAATAAAAAACAAGTAATATAAAAAAATCAAAGACAATTCCTACTTAGATCAACAAAGAAAAATTCAATTTTAGCTATTTTTTACTAAACAGTTACAATTAATATTAATATGTATATACACTGGTGTGCAAAACTTAAGCAACAATGTAAAAATTTAGCAGATAGCCATGAAAGTGCAGAAAAGGAGGTCTGGAGATCAGTACAGTGAAAAGGTAAGTCAGTAGAAACGTCATGCGTATGCAAATATCAGGAACCAAACGTCAGAAGCGACGTGAGCATACGCAAAACGCGTGATGTCGGCGCGTGCTGTTCAACAGTAAAATAAAATGAAGGACACAGACGCAATTCAACATATTCGTTGCAAGTGCCAGTGAGTCAGTTCGTGAAATATGGCTATAAGAAATCACCTGGACGACTTCACACGTGGAAGAATGATCGGAAAGCTGGAGGAGGGGCGTACCGTCACCAGTGTAGCTGCAGAGTTCGGAATCAACAAAAGTGTCGTTTCGCGCGCTTGGAAAGCGTTCCAAAACACAGGTACAGCTGTTAGAAAGGTTGGTGGTGGCCGCCCGTGGAAGACAACTGCAGGGGATGACCGATATATCATCCTGCAGGCGAAAGTAGGCCGACGGCAGTAAGCAAGCGTCATTGCTCAGCAACTCTCTACAGCAACGGGGTGACAAGTGTTGCGGTTTACTGTGGCCAGATGCCTTCACAAAGGGGGCCTTTTCTCCGCCGTCCTGAACGCTGCCTCCCGTTGAAAGTTGACCACCGACACCACCGTTTACAGTGGTGCAGAGAGCACAAAAACTGGACAACTGATCAATGGAGTCGTGTCCTCTTTACGGATGAGAGTCGGTTCAGTACCAGAAGAGATTCTCAACGCGTTTTGATTTGGAGAGAGATCGGGACACCGTTTTATACCAGTAACATCAAGGAAAGACACCATTACGGTGGTCCTGGAGTTCTTGTCTGGAGAGGCATTATGCTGAACGGGCGAACTGAGCTCCACATTTTCGATAGAGGATCTGTAATCGGGGATCGCTATTGTGAGGAGGTAATTCTTCCCCCTCCGAGGTGCCATTGGCCCAGACTTCATTTTTACGGATGACAATGAACGTCCACGCCGGACTCTTGCTCTTGAGGAGCTGCTGGAAAGTGAAGATATCACTCGAATGGATTGGCCAGTGTACTCCCCAGATTTAAATCCCATCGAACATGTGTGGGATTCTTTGGGGAGACGTATTTCAGCCCGCTTACATCATCCGGAGAACACCCAACAACTCAAACAGCTGCTGATTCAAGAATGGGCACTCCTGCCGCAAGAACTGTTGCACCAGCTGGTTCTGAGTATGAGGAGACGGTGCGAAGCAACCATTGCAGTGAGGGAAGGGCATATACCATATTAAGGAACATCTGCTTTTTGTTCTTTCTGTTGGATAGACCATCATGAGTCATGATTCTATGCGTTCAATAAAGCTTGTTTTTGTTTTATTCCGTACCGTATGCATTATATTCCTTTTTCAGCGCTGCTTTCGTCATCCTTTACGTACATAATACTCTCCCTCATTTCTGAATTTCATGTCTCTCAGATGATTTTTCGTGAAGTTATAGCAATAAACACACATGTTGCTTAAGTTTTGCACACCAGAGTACATACTAGCGGACCCGACCGACGTTATCCTGTACATCAGTGTTTCTCAAACGCGCCCCCTGGTAGATTTAAAAGGGCGCGAGCATATCGAAAATTTAAAGATTTTTTTAAAAAAATAACCGGAATGTGGAAGTAAAAGAAAATGCTTTCTTCCCAACACACAACAACACTGACATAATTTATGTTTATTATCTGGTTTTTTCCGTCATCAAATAGCTATCTTTGATCCCAAAACCAAATTAAAGAAAAAAAAAAAAAACATTTTGTTTAATTTGCTGTATTTCCTCAATGAGAGATTTTTTTATTACGTTTTAACATAAAATATTACTCGTTAAAAGAAAACGAAACCCAGACCCTGAGGAAAATTCTAAGAAGATAAGCAATTCATCACTGTAATTATTATTGAAATACTGTACATTAGTTGTAGAAAAAGAAAAGGAAGACATGATTCACTTTTCAGCCAGGCTGCATAGTACGTTTGCTAATCATTTGATTGACCTTCAAATTTATGGTATGGTTATTCAATATTAGTTTTATGCGTTTGCTTTTCGCTTGGGAAATTGTAAATAATAGAGTTTTACGATATTTGGAAAAGAATTGATTGATTTAACATTTCTGTAATTTTTTTGTGAAAATTTTCTCTGATTTGCGTCCTTTATTATGGTCTTGTACTTTTGAATCATTTTAGTTCAGTTTTATTGGATTTTTTTTCTCAAATCAATCAAAGAATTAAATAGTAATTGAAAGAAGGTATAAGTATACTTTCTATAAATTAAAATATTCACTAGAATTCCAATTTGTATCGTGTACAGTAAAAATATTTATAAACAAATGAGTGGGGTGACTGAGTCCCCCGCACTACCATTAGCGTTAGTATGGAGTACGCGCCTGCTCCCGGGTTAAAACAATTTGAAGTCTTCTCGCTTTAAATGTTAAAAAGTAACACAATTATTCTGCATAAGAATTTTATATTCTTTTTTCATTATTTAACATTAATTCTAAATGCTAATTCTGCGATGTTTAAAATTACAGTTATTTACAATTATAGCATTTATCTAAAAAAATAATTTTACATTTTTGTATACAATGTCGTGCACGCAATTTTACTCTCCAGTTCAGCTATTATATCAAGAATAATGTTTTACTTTTTAAAAAACTGAACTCGTGCGAAGAGTCGGTGTTTCAGCCAGTATACGTTTAATGTATCAGTACTGAAGAAGGTATTTTATAAATAATTTCTTATTATTAAATTTGGCCGCGGTAGCCGAGTGGTATAGGTATCAGATCGGGGCTTGCCTTGTCACGAGTTCGAGCCCAGTACCACTAAAGACCCGCCGTGTAGGGCAACGATGCACGTTAAATCTGTCGAGAGCTGACGCGTCCTCCCGTTGGTGTGGTTGGTAGTTAGGAGAGAGGGTGCCAGCTCAGGTGTCGTCCATGTCATTTGACCATGGTTCAAAAATTACGTGGTCCGTCGTCAAAAGCCCTCGTGCAGCTGAACAGTGTGACGTTAATATTCAATCAATCAATCTTATTACTAAATTAAGAACACGTTTAATAATTACTGAGGACTTCCACGGGCTTGTCTTGTAAAGGAAAGCTTTTCAAAAGAAGGTTTAGTATCAGAAATTAACACTTAGAGTTATTTTTCTATATTTAGCTGAGATCTATATTTTGTCTTCAAAGCATCCACCGCAGAAAATCTGGTTTAACAAAGGTAGGATGTTGAAAATGGTAATAGTATACGAAGTGCTTTTGTTTTCAGTACAGATAATTCCTCACCCACCTCTACCCAAAATTCAAAGAGCGATTTATTACAAAATTGCGTTTTAATTTTCACTGGATGTGAAATCTATGAAAATTTCTTCTTCGGAAGTTGTGAGCCTTTCTAGAGTATCTTGAAATAGATCCCTAATCCACTCGTAACTTGCTACCAAGCTGTTATCATCCAGAAAATACTTTTTAAAATTCTTTCCCAACATAGCTAAATGATTTTACATGTTTTAAAATAACTTTCACATGTTGTTCTACAGATTTGTAAGTTTTAACACATATCGAGCTGGGGCTTTATTCCCCATCATTTACTTCAGTAGTGGTAAATCCAAAATTTAAGTATTTTTGTGAATATCGCTTTGATTTAATTTTCGGAACCATGCTCGTTCGTATGTGTACTTGTTGATTCTTTATTATAATCAAATGTTTGCTTACGACTTAAAAATGTATGTATGATATTGTTTTAATCTACTGCCGTAAATACTTTATTACCGTGAATTACAATTAACGTGTAAATTTAAAAAAAATGTACATTCAAGCTAGATTTAGCTATAGGAGTATCGAGTCGACCAAAACTGACTGGAATTTTACGAGGAAAAGCATTTTTACATGTTTTGCGCAGACGTCTGATAGGTTGCCCAGACTCACGCAAACGTACCCCATAATGCCAGATGTGATGGATATGATGAGAGCAACATTGACTAGACTATTTTTTTCTAAATTTGTACTTTGAGAAATGAATTCTGAAGGAAATAAATCTTTAATTAATTGTATCATTTTGCGATCTGTTCCAATTTAAAAATTAGAGAAAGAAAAATAACATAATAATAAGTAAGTAATATGTATTTTAAGTAATTTTCTTAAAATATATATTACTTAAAAGTTCCATATACACAAAATTTAATATACTTATTGTATTTATTTGTACGGTTTATAATTAAGATCGTATTGTAACTTTAGCGTCTCTCTCAAAGTGCATTTTTATTGCAGTAAATACATTATTGTTGCACAGGGGGGCGCGACAAAAATTATGATTGAAAATTGGGTCGCAAGTATTGAAAGTTTGAGAAAGACTGCTGTACATACATCTTAAATTCTAAAATGCCAAATTTTTTATGAATAAGCTTTAACAATCTGAACCGTTTTGATGAAAGTTTGTATTAAAAAGTTATTACAATATTTAACGTCATTACATATAAGGTTATCACAATTGGATCAATCGATAATATCCAGAAATAATTTGAAATAATAAAATAAAATATAAGCAGCGTTAAACCAAGTTACATTGATTTTTTTGCTAAAAAAACGATACAATCAAATCAAATTCTAAAAATGTTTGAAATAATCAAATAAAATATAAGCAAAACACAAAAATGATTGTTGCCAAATTAAAAAAATTAAATCCATTCGTTGAAAAAAAAATGGGAAAATCACTTAAAAATTTAACCTTAAAAAAATTCTAAAATGAATTTCGAAAAAATCTCTTCGTAGTGGACATCATTAGGTCATTTAGTAATTATGTGCCAAGTTATATACTTATGAGTTGTTTAGAAGTGAAACACGCAAAAAAAAATATATTGTATTTTAACACGGAAATAAAAAAGAATGTCAGCAACTCTTGCCACATTCAACTCAAGACTTTATTTTTTACAAACTCAATATTCCATCTCCTTATCTATTGCCATCGAAAGTTTCAGAACTTTCCATAATTAAAATTACAGTTAATTTTATAAATAAAAGCACACGCGCGCGCGTGAGCAATAATATAAAGCACGAGAGAAACAAAGAATTACCATTTGTTACATCCTCCCCCTCAGGTTTCGACGGCGTCCCGACGAGGAACCAGGAGTCTGTGGGACCTTTGGTGGACGGCCACGTTTACGAAGAGGAATAAGGGGTTTTACTTTGCCATTATTACAAGGAGTTAAAGCAGAGGTGTGGTAAACACCAATAGGTTCCCTCGGATTATCAAGACTAGCAATCTCGTAAGATGATGCTAATCTTTGTGTTAAAATCACGTAGGGACCATCTCTGCGTGGCATTAGTTTTGCACTTCTTCCTTGCGCAGTGTTGCTCAGCGGATGTGATGCTACAAAGACATGCTCTCCAGGTTGATATGTTGGAGCAGTTTTTCTCTTTTTATCTGCCTAACACTTTCTACTATCCTGTTGCTCTTCAACCACCTCTCTAATCTGAGTGGAAAACTTAGCGAATTTCTTGAGATAGGGCACAAAAATCTCTGGCACAAAATTACCATTCTGGATGACGACTCGGATATCATTAACAACTTCACTTGGAGTGCGTAACTCTCTACCAAAATTCAGAAAGGCTGCCGTCTGTCCTGTCGTTTTGCATTTGGCTGTTTTGAGAGCAAAGCGGATGAAGGGTAGCTTCTCTGACCAACAGTCATGCTTGTCTTGGACGAGAATTTCCAACCGTGATTTCAGATCCCTATTCTTTCGTTCAACTGGGTTAGCTTGTGGATGTTATACAGGGATTAGGGATTGATGGATGTTTAATAGGTAGCATATTTGTTGAATCACTGCTGACACAAACTGGGTTCCATTGTCACTGATAAGGCGGCGAGGAATGCCATACCTCAGTAGAACCTCTTCAATCAAGGTAATGGCACATTCTTTAGCTGTAGCATTGGGTAGTGCAAACAGTTCGTCCCACTTGGTGGTACAATCATCAAGGATGAGGATCCATCTTTTACCATCTTTACTCTGAGATAGGGGCCCGAAGAGATCAATGGCCAAGGTTTCAAAACGTTGGGCTGGCACAGGTGTCTGTAATAGCCCGGAAAGCTTCTGATTTGAAGCTTTGTATTTAATGCAGTCAGGACAGTTCTTTACTTGAGACATTCTGTATGGGGGTACAGAGATAGGAGGACTATTTCCCGTGTTAATGTGGTGCTCCAAGATATTTGTTGCTTCTCTCCCTGGTTCGAAGACATTTTGGAAGGATTCCAACAGGACGTTAAATTTCTCCTTCTGGGCACACACAGAAGTCAAATTTTCACCTTCCCCTTCTCTTAATTGGCAGGTGTTGCTGGACATCTTCTCAACTATGGACGGGGTGTCCAATTCTTCACCAAATGGATACTTGTGGGTAGGATTGTCCCAGAAGTATCAACAAGTATTCTTCACATCTAGAACCAAACCAGCAGAACTAAGGAAATCTGTTCCTAGAAGTGTTCTATTTCCCTTTGCCTTTGGGAGAATTATGAATTTGGTCAAGACTGATCTCCCTCAATTTCTACCATTACTTGGGTTGTGAGGGCCTCACCTGTGGTATGTTGACCATCTGCTTAGCTCATTGCTAATGTGGTTTCCTGGCTAATGTGGTTTCCTCCCTTATCCTTAAATATCTGGAACATCCTTTTCCCTGAAATTGAATGTGAAGATCCTGTGTCTGCACATACACGTCCCTTTATTCCACAGAAAGTTATGTCGGTTAGGGTCAATCGAGGGCTTCTGGTCTGAGCTGTGTAAGCATTGATGTGCTTGGTTGCTACATCTGTTCTTTGTGAGGCGTTGAGGTTGCAGGTGGGGCACCTAGATTTTATCACTCCTTGTTTCCCACAGCCATAGCATCTGAGAGGGGATCTCTCATTTGGTACCTGATGGGAATATTCTCTTTTGGGAGGGCGTTCAGGTTTCCTGAATGATACCTGTCTTCCATCATTTACGATTTCACTTGCCTTCAAGTATCTCCTAGGTCCACTGGGTAGAGAACGTCGGATGTTGTCAAAAGCTTCCAGCTTATCTGCTAACGTTTCTGAGGAGATAAGTTCTTCCCAGATATCCAGGTAATGTTCCTTACACTCTGGAGAGCATCTCTTTTTCATTTTATCGGCAATCATCAAATTCTTTAATCCGTCAAATGAATCAATTTTAAGCTCATTGAGCCAACCTTCAAAATATGCTCGGATTTCAAAATAATAATTCTTCCACGTCCCATTTGGGTTTTTTCTGTGACGTGAAAATAGCTCCCGGAATTTTTCTGCGTTTAATTTGGACCGTTGCAGAAGCATTCCTCGAATGTGTGAGTAATCCCTGCATTTCTCCTCAGGCTCACAGGCAATAAGGAAGGTTACATCACTAGGTAGGGCACCAATGAGATAGGGTACCCACAGATCTTCACCAAGATCTAATAGCTTCATTTGCCGTTCGAATAAGGAGAAAAACAGGTCCATGTTATCAACTTCAGGATTGAATGTTAGTAGCAACTTTTTTAATTAAATTTTTGTTTGGGGTAGGGTTTGTGGATCTACGACTCTTTGAGTCTCAGTTTTCAGTCGTATTTTCTGCAGCTCAAATTCACGCAGTGTTTGCTTTTTTTGTTTGTTTTCCTCGTCTATCCTATTTGATACGATTCCCTCAAAGATACATTTCACAAATTCAGGGTCTTCCTTATAAGCATCATTTGTTAAAATTTTTGTCCTTAATTTAATTATTTTTAGCTCTTTCCCATTCGACTCACATTCACCTAACTCAATAACAAGCTTAATGAGATCAGCTTTTTTCTCTTTTCCCTGAAATGACATGACTGAGAAATTTAAGAGTTGCAAATAAATAAAATAAATAAATAAGGTCCAGGCCTTATTGTCCACCAAAGCTCTTACAGATATGGGAATACACTTTAAAATATGGCTACCTTTAAAATCTTATAAATTATTATGCACTTCAAAATACAATTAAAATAGGCAAATAAATTAATAACATATTCAAAATACCAACAAAGAACATTAATTCAAATAATAAAATAATATAAGGAAAATTTAGGAATCATCAGTTGTAATGATACATAAATTCAATGCAATTAAAATACTACACAAAACTAAATAATCAGGCATGTAATGCTACCTAAATTCAATAGGAAATCAGTAAAATATCAAACAAAATAGTAATTATTAATGTGCAATTCACAAAATATTAATCAGGAAACGTTATCTCACAAGAAATAAATTAATATACAGCAAAATTAAGAATTATCATTGCATAAGAATACCAAAAAAATCAATGGAATAAAATAATAAAGTTATCCCTAGCACTAACACACTGTAGCAGGATTGCTATCATTTGTATATGAAAAATGCACAAAACACTATTGCAAAAACTTTTAACAGGAATTAGATGTTCCTTTTTTTTTCTTTTCTTCAAACAATTGAAGTCAGGATGATTCACTTTGTCTCTCGATTTCCAGGGATTTTCTCTTGCTTTAGAAGGATTGCGGCGCAATACCAGTAATATTTCTTTCCGGGACAGTAAGGTTTACAGAGCCAGTTAATTTTTCATTTTTCTGCGGCGTTTCGTCACAGCGGTGGTTTCTGTTTCTACGGGGTCGTAGTTCTTTGGCCACGGGTGTGGGCGCCAGTTTTAACACGGAAATAAAAAAAATGTCAGCAACTCTTGCCACATTCAACTCAAGACTTTATTTTTTACAAACTCAGTATTCCATCTCCTTATCTATTGCCATCGAAAGTTTCAGAACTTTCCATAATTAAAATTACAGTTAATTTTATAAATAAAAGCACGCGCGCGAGCATTAATATAAAGCACAAGAGAAATAAAGAATTATCATTTGTTACAGTGTAGATTTCCGATAAGAATCAATTAGCTACACAAATAGATTTGTAGGCTAGGATAACTGTTGATCAACGCACGTGTAATTAATATTTTAACTAATTGCGATATCGGACCGAATTGTGAATCTAAGCTATTCTCAAATTCATGGAACAAACACAAAAAATTTCGTCAAAATCAGCCCATCCGTTTAGGAAGAGTTTAGTCACTTACGCACAGAAGTATTTTATATATAAAGATGACAGAATCACAACATTAAGTGGTAATTAATTTTTATTAATTATCATTAAAGTATCGTATTGTCATCCAAAACAAGCGTGTATATAAAATTTTAGTTCAATTGGATGCTTTAAAAGGTGAGAAAAAACCTTTTCAAGTTTCGACACAAATTGCCAAAAATGATGCCAACGTGACTGTATTTGAAATGCTTTAAAAATTAGTTTTAATCAATTAATTTTTATTAATTATAATTAAACTATTGTATTGTCATCCAAAATAATCATGTATATGAAATTTCAGCTCAATTGAGCGCTGTAAAATATATTTCTTTAACGTTTGAAAATTTCACGAAGATAAATAAATATATAGAGAGGAGCTAATATTAGGAACTGAATAAGATATATGAAATATTTAAGAATATTTTTAGCATGCTAAGCAGTAAGGCTCACTAAAGAAGGCTTAGAAATGGAACATCAACATTTCTTTGTTTCAAGTCCTTATAGCATATGTTCCTTTAAGAATTAAAGCTGCATTTTTATTACCTCTTTAAGGTTAACAGTGACTAGGTTTAAGGAATATATTTTCAAAAATGTCAACTAATTGTACAATCACCATTTTTTTGCAATTATTGTACTATAGTATTATCATTACAATTTGAGCCGGGGGCATTAAGTCGATCACGATCGACTGCCAAGATATTTTGTGGTGATCGCTTTCACATAAGACCTAAGACTCTCATACTAAAATAAATATATTTGTTGAATACTAACGCCAGTTAGATTGGAGTATTTGCTCTTCACAAAGCAGGCGACTATGAATAGGTGACATTTGTACCATTATTGGAAGCATATGATGACGCTAAACACATTCACTGCTATTATAGGGGAATGCGATCACCGCGATGCCAGCCGTAGAAAGATGTTTTCCCCACACGCCGACTAAAGGGAAAAATAAACATCGACCAGCTCTTCTCGCGATAACACGGGATTTGCTACTGAAATATCATCCCGCAGCTCACGTTTCCAAGGGTTTGTATTCTTGTATTGATATTACGTACCGCGATAGAAGAGACCCGGCAGCGAAAGTGTTAAGGACATACATCGATTAATGGACGAAGTCAAGTATCCTAATTTGAAAAAGTTGCACTTCATTTAACTTCATTATCTTGCATTACCTACCTGTGTAAATCTTCATTTCCAATGATGAATATCATTAAGGCATCATATCATTCCCATTCCTCAGATGACCACTTGGAATCTAGTGCAAGATTAGCTGTTGTTAATTATACACCGAGATATTCAAGATTGGGGAGACAGTTTGTGAGTCTTCTACTGAAACTATAAAATTCTACGAAGATTCACTTTAATGCAAATGATTTATTTTTTGTGCATTTTGAGTTGTTTGATAATAAATGCCTCTTTTGATATTATTAAATATTTATGGGTATAATTATTATGTTTGTATCTTGCGTTTTTCATAAAACGTGAGTTTTAAGCAAAAGTTTTTTTTTATGTAGGAAGTGTTTGTTTGATTGAATATTAACGTCGCACTGTTCAGCTGCACGAGGGCTTTTGGCGACGGACCACGAAATTTTAAACCAGGGTCAAGTGACGTGGAAGACACCTGAGCTGGCACCCCTCTCCTAACTACCACACCAACGGGAAGACGTTTCAGCTCTCCACAGATTTAACATGCATCGCTGCCCTTCACGGAGAGTATTTGGTGGTACTGGGCTCGAACTCGTGACAAGGCAAGCCACGATCCGATACCGATACCACTCGGCTACCACGGCCACTATGTAGGTAGTGTATATTCTGTATATTAATTGTGTTAGAATATAAATATTGTTGAGCGTGTTTGTAACTTACCACATCTACGCCACTGGGTGGACCACAGCACCTAAAAAATTAGAAGTAGACCGCACCATGTAAAAGTCCATCCGCCCTTGAATTAGAGCAGTGGTTCTCAAACTTTCACTACTGGTGCCCCCTTTTCAATCACAATTTTTATCGCGCCCCCCTTATACATTAATAATGTACTGAATGCAATAATAATGCATTTTGACGCTAAAGCTACAATACGATCATAATTATAAACCGTACAAATTAACAAGATAAGTATTAAATTTTGTATATCTTACTTTTAAGTAATATTTTTTTTTTTTGCTTTTTAGTTCAATTCACTATAAAAGCGTGTTTTTAGTTGGTTTTAAAACTATAATTTATTTTATAGTTATTTTTACTATACACTATAAAAATCACAATTCCAGTGAATAATTTAATTAAGAGAAAATATACTTACCTACTTTCAAGGACTTTTCAATTTTTCGTAGAAAATTTGAGAAAAAATCCAATAAAAATAAAGAAAATGTTCCAAATAAATAATGCCCTTAATAAAGGACATAAATCACAGACACTTTTCGCTAACAACACAGGAACGTTATTTTCCAGCTAAACTCAAATCAACTCAAACGTTTCATATAACGCTTTTCTGATATTTACCTTCGCTATATATATATATATATATATATATATATATATATATATATATATATATATATATATATATATATATATATATATATATATATCTTGATTAATATGCATTATTTCAGTAGGTTCTTCAATTGCTTGATCAGTTTCAACTTCCTTTAATAGGGATCACAGATGCCCATTTTTTAATATTCTGCTTATTTACATTTATAAACCAGAATAAGTCGTACAACACAGCAATCAAAACTACAAAATTGTTCATGGGGAAAGTGTAGCATGTTCTAAAAAATAATTGTGTAAAACGCTTTTCATTATGCATTATATGTTTCAGAATACTCATGCTTATCCATATATCATAAAACTCTTTCACATGGAAAAAAGATGAAACAGAAATATATTATATATATTTACAACTTCCCTAAAAAAAGAGAGATAACCATATTAGTAAGTTCGAAGGTCAGCTATAGTAATATTTTAGGGTAAAAGAAACGTAATAAAAAATCTCTCATCGTTTGATATCGTTAAAAGAAACGTAAAAAAAATCTCTCTCTCTCATCGTTCTCATATTGATCGAAAAGCAAACAAAATATTTGTTTAATTTGGTTATAGGATTAAAGATGGCTAATGAGTGTTTAAAGTGGAATCTTTTATTTTTGATGATCACTAGATGATAAAAATAAATTATATCAGTGTAAATGTGTATTTTTTATTATGTCAGAAAGCATCTTGTTTTACTTCATTCCAAAAAATTATTTTTTAAACCTTTTATTTTAAATATACTCGCGCCCCACAGTTTGAGAAACACTGAATTAGAGCATTTTTTTCCCAAAAATGTTTTAATCTCTTAAAAGTAATTCGTACATGAAGTAGTATATGAAAAGTTAGAAAACGATAACATTCGTGCCCATTTTACTACTAAATATTTTTATAGTAATAGTTTTTTAAAACACACACACAAGATATCTCATTAAATTATTTCTTTATTTGATATTGACGTATAAGCAAAGAGTTTAAGTGCGTTCACCCATGTGACGATCTGTTTTTCGAGCATTTTTAGGGAGTTGTTTTTGACGGCCAGTAAACAGATAGAACTTCAGGCTTTTATCATTTATTTATATGTATTTTAAGAGTATGTATAAAAATGTTTAGACAAATATATGGAATAGAACGGAAGTTATAGTGCTCTAAACACACCCGCCTTGAAAAAATGGACGCTCACTTCCTCCACGATTCCGAATGAATGGCTTATTTGAAATAAAAGACAACTAAAGGTGTTTTATTCTATAAGTTTAAATGCACAGAATGACTATACTCAATTAAAAATATCAAAAATTGGATTTTTGGTAGATCTCTAAAGAAAAAGTTTCGATTTTCATGGATTTTTTTGTTAAAAAAAGAAAGAAATATTTTGAATTTTGGAATGACTTAGTCTATTTGGTGCGTATATATGTGTCGAGTCTACCCTATAAATTTGAAGTCATTCGGTAAAACAATTCTTCAGATAGTTAGAAAAACACGTTTGAAGTTCAAGTCCGATTAAAAGAATGAAAATCTTAATAAACCCCCAATCGGTGATGCTCTTCGAAGTTAAACCAAGACCAAAACAAGTTCAACGAAATATTTAATGACTATAGACTTATTCTTTTAAATTTTTATAAACTTGTCTATACTTATATGAACGTATATTTGTACAGATGGGTCAATTGTATCAAGCCCGACTGTACACAATAAGCCCAGCCTTCGATTGCCAACTCAGCGCTTCGAACAGCTACCTTTCTAACACCTGCTTCTTTATAACGACTTAGAAATTTAAAAAAAAATCACTTTACCACCGTATTCTAGACATGTTAAGGAAGCAATTTGTGAAAAAATATTCTTTTGTGATTTTTTGAACCACCCTTTTAAGATTTAAAAAAGTTTCTTCTATTCCTATATATAGTTGTCCCGAGCTCATGGTCACCATGTCATGAGTTCGAAACTAAAACCACTGAAAACCTCTCGTGCAGTGAGGACAACGCATGTTAAATCTATCAAGTATCAATTCCCTCCTCTTGGTGTGATAGTTAGAAGAGGGAGGTGTCCTCATCGTCAGATGACAGAAGTTAAAGATTACGAGGGCTGTAGCCAATAACCCTTATGTTGATTTACAGAAATCTCACTGCATTCCTATATCCGAGTTCATTTCCTTAAAATAAAACTGGTGTTCATTGTTTTTAGCATAAAGTTTTTTTAAATTTCATTAGTGTCTTTAAAATAATGACGTTTTTCAGTCATTATTTAATAATGAGCTTCGAAAAAAATGCACATTAACTTTTAGACACCGGTGTATTATTTTACAATTACATTGCATTAGAATGTTTTTAATAATTTTACATTGTTGTGAAATTATGCTCGTAAATAGATTTTACGCATCTTATACCTTTTAATTACATCTTTTTCCATCTATTATTCATACCAGAAATATTTTCACGATACATATTAAACATTTTGGAAATAATTGTCATTTACTCTGATCCTAGTACAATGAAAATTCTCATAAATAACTCAGGGGGAATATTTAGATGTATACTGTGTGTGTGTCTGTACAACAAGTATGACTAATTGAGTTCAAGAATGAATCTACTTTTTGTGCTTTCAAACTTTATTACTTTTCATTACGCTAAGAGATCATTTGTGCAGAGGAATTACTTGACCCTTTTGTCTTGAAAAAATGTAAAAATAAATTTCTTGTTTGTAACAAAGGATTCTTTTATATAACTTGATTAATGCTTTTTTTTCTTTTAATGCTGTTCTGTTTATGTCATTAACGATAACATTAAACAGTAACGATAAAAATGATTATGAGTTTGAGAAATAATTAATTGCACCGATTATTTAAAACATTGTTTTCTTGATCTTCAACTGGTGCCTTATAATTTTTTTATACGAATAAGCCCGTCTTGTACTTTTCACTCTTAATATAACATTGCTTTCAACATCTAATTCTTCGAACTCCAAATCCTTATTTGACTATGACATTAATTTAATTCTATAGAAAACGCTGCATTTTTTGTTCTTTTGACACCTTATTTCTTTATCTGGTGAAAGAGAATTATGAATCAACCATGTTTTAGTTATGAATTGTTGATATTTCTAATTCACCAAAAAAGAAAAAAAAACTTAAATCAAGCTATATTACTTTAAACCAATACTAGAACAGAAAATATTATAATTAAATTAAGAAAAAATATTAAAAACGAAAATCTCAGTCCATACTAATATACCATCTTTACAAATGTTTTTTGTAGTATGTGAGCTATAGAACTTTACTCTATCAAATTTGTAATTGATTTTAACATTATAATAACATTGTCCGCTATATTTTTTATTAATATTCTTTCTAAATTATTATGTTTCATTACTATAGTTTTATATCTTGATTAAACTTTTATTTCTGGTCAAAGAAAACTCATACAACCAAAATAAGTGAGAAAAAAGAAATAGAAGGCAAAGAAAATGTAGCTACAAGTCCACTTTTAATTTGCTATAAAAGTCTGTTTCTTTTCAGAAACAAGAAAAAGTGTTCGTCCCTCTGCAAATATTTTCTCACATACAAAAAGAAACATTTACGTTTGGAACTGGTATTGTTGGATGACAATAGTTGAGTATGTCGAAGTGTGTTCTGGTGAAAAGCTGTGATAGAGTTCGTTAACTGAATGTAGACCTTTCTTGTCTCGTTAAGCAGTCGGTGTTAATAGTTACGTGGAATGTTACAGATTAACAATTACAAACTTTAGCTTTCTTTTTTTTCAGCAGAATATAACAACAATTATTAAGAGGTTTCTATTGTTTAGACCAGATGTTTCCAAACCTTTTTTGTCATTTAAACTCCTTGTCATGTTTTACAGTGTTTTGGGTAGACCCCTGATTTCCTAACATAAATTTTCACAAATTTATCAACTGAAATGTCTTTTTGACAGTTGATACTACTACTTACTTTAAAAGAACTAAATTACTAACTGTTGTGAAATATAGTATTTAAAACTTAAGAAACACAAGGCAATGAATTAAATAAAATCTATGTAATACATACAATAACTGTTGAATAGAAATAACTGAACAACACAAACAAATGCTTTCAGTGGGAGAAATGAATCTAGTGCTTCAATAACAAATTTTAAACATTTGGTATCAAGCTTGTTAGGTTTAACCCTAAATCACCTCTATAATTAGCGCCCAGTTTATTTCGTTTGAGATCGGCGACTGTGATGAAACTCTCTCAGTAGGAAAAGCAGTTAAAAACTTTTTGACGATATTCCATATTTCGGGACAAATAACAGGTATGTTTTTTTAAAGCCTAAATTACTGACACCCGTTTCTAAACTTTACTTTAAGATTTCAATTACTGTCTATTCCGATCAGGTTCTTATTGTAATGTGGCATTTGTTTTTTCAATGCGAGCATATGAATTCATCGCCTGCTGTGGCAATTAACATAGACAAAGTATTCTCAAACCTAGTTTCAAAATCTGAATTAAGAGCATTGAACGAAGGGAACGTATATTAAAACATCCTACCAGATTTTTTGTGAGAAATTGAGAAAATTTACGACCTACATATTCTTTTTCAGCTTAATTCTGGAAAGAAAAGCTGAAATGGTCCTTGTTTTAATAAAATTTATGCTGTCACCTTGTAACTGCAAAATTAACACTAAATTAAATAAACAAATGTGTCAAATAGGTAATATCTTGTTTCCACCACTTGATTAATTATTTTCTTTTTAAATTTAAGTCATGATCTACTTTAATGAGAGTCCCTATCACACAAAGAACCCATTTACATCTCATGGACTCCAAAATTATTTGTTCGTTTACGTGGAACTCTCGCAGGTAGTTATAGTCCCCTAGGAGGGAGGGGGGATATAGAACACTTTGGGAATTACTGATTTAGAATTCACTATTTTGGAACAAAATAAAAATGTTCTGTTATGTATTATGAAATCAATCACACTGAATTTTAAAATGTGCTTAATTAAAAGAGATTTATTCTTTTATATTGCACAAGTATTATTCCTATTTAGTTATTATTTACTGACAGAGTTTAAACTCCATCTCTGGCCTATTTAGCTACTTAACTTTGTTTATTTATAATGTTATTAACGCAAGGAAATATTTTGCAGTCAGTGAAAGACCTTCAAAATACAGGTATATGACAAAATAATAGGAACATCCTTTTAAAAAGGAGTTGTTTTACGACCATCCAATAAACTGCCGCCATGTTCCCCAATAATGTGCCTTCTAGTGTCTGTGGAAAAGAAGGTATCAGTCATGCAATTGGCAGTGTGAGAGCTGCATGAGTAAGTTCTGTTCCGAACAAAACGTGATTATGTCCAACCTCTCCAGCGTGAAAAAAGTTTGAAAATTCGATTTCACCTCACTGGAGTATCCGTATCTAGTACATCCAAACTAGCGGTATTTTAATGGTCCCTCTGTACAGGTTTATGACAGCCTACACAAACTGGGGTAAGGTGTCTTCTGCAAAGCACAACAGTCGGCGAAAGTCGAAATTTAAGGACCCTGATTGATGGGTATTGAAGAAGAAAGTCATCCTAAAACACAGCACTATACTACTGCAGGTAATGTCTGAGAAGAATACACACCTTCAGATTCCAGAATCCATTAAAACCTTTTAACCGGAGTTGCATGCTGCAAACATTTGTTAGAGTGACTATTCCCAAACCATTAGTTTCGGCTTGAAATGCAATGAAGAGACAACAGTGGTGTCAAGACCACCAATGCGAACAAGTCATCTGGTCTGATGAATTCTTGTCTACATTATTCTAAACTTCCAGAGATGTGTTCGTCTGCTGATTGTGGTGCTGCATGGAATTTCTGATATTTTGGAAGATTCCTGACATGTCAGGCATCCTTCTGGCAACTGTACATATTCTAGGGATAAGGTCTTCAACTGAATTAACGTGTGTCTCGTTCACCAAACTCTTCATGTGACTCCAGAAGAAGAAGCGCATGCATATCAGGGACAATGAACCGGACCACCACCACATTACCACGCTGTCTAAAGATTACCTTGAGGTATCAGTGGATAGAAATTCCGCAATATGGAGGAGCCGCGTAATGCTGGCACTGATTGGTGTGGTGCAATGACGGAGAAACATGTGCCGCGTCTAGATGTTCGCGCAGAACGTTTTGCAAGATGATAAGATATGTCCTAACGTCCAAAGGACTAGACAGAAGGTGAGGCTGATTATGATCTTTCAATCCACTTGGGGAATTGTTCTTTAACTATGGTTTGAGTTTAAAACTGTCTTACGTAGTGATGACTTAAATTTATTCTATTGTAAGTGCTATTTAAACTGTAGTAAGAAGCGTGTTAAGGTTAATCGGGGAAAGTTAATAGTGGATCGTTAATCGTTATTCGTGAATAGTTAATCATAAATCTAGTAGTGAATCGTTCAACCTTAAGTTAGCATTCAAGCTAGAGGTATCGTTATTTAATGAATTGATTAATTAGATTATTAATTAATTGAGTTAAATTGTTTGGAAAAGTGGAAAAATAGAGTTATTTATAAAAATGGCTAGTCTCCTAATTATTATAGTTCTTAGTTTGAAGAGGACGATAACAATTTAGGAAAGAGCTGACAAGTGATCTACAAGTGGATCAAGAGATAAGTGCATTTTGTATAATCTTATAAGTTAGATTAAGAAATTAATTAGGATTGTTCGAAAGGTTATTAAATTTAAATTAATCAGAAATTGATTAGTCTGAAATAAAATCATTATTTTTATATCAATGTCTGCTTCTTAAATGATCCAAACTACACCTGAAACCTCCTCGTTGCGACAAGGTCCGATGACACAGTTTTCAAGAATGCCTGCCCAAACATTGACCGACAAGTGTTGTTGAGGTGAACGTGATTGCGTACGATGAAAGTTCTCCAAAGCCCACATATGGGCGCTGTGCTGATTGAAGGCTTCCTCACATGTAAAGTATGCTTCATCAGTGAATAATTCGTACTCAGCAAATACGTTGTCTTTAGCACTCTGTTGCAAGAACTTCTCCGAGTGGGGAATCTTCAGATTTAATAACTGCACGCGATGAAGATGGTATACACTCATTTCGTTTGCTGCGAGTAGACTCCAGATAATGGATTGAGATAAACCTGTTTATTGGGTTATCACTCGAGTGCCAAAACTTGAATTTTCTTCTACCAGACGTAAGACCGTCTCCAGGTATCGTCACAGTTTGAGGGCGCGATTCATTGTAAATCTCGTTGAAGAACCAGTCTCACGTAAACTTCTGTATACATTTGCGAAAGTCGTGTGTGGTGGAATACGTCTATTCGGGTAACGTTCCTGATACAATCACCAAGCGGCATATCCGTTACAATTGGCAGATCCATACACTATCAGTATGTCAACCACTCCCTCGTTTGAATGCAAACTCACCTTCTTACCTCGAAAAACATATCGCAAATGGTGACTTACAGCAGGGCCAGTATTCATAAAAACTTCCGTTCAGTGCAACCTACCGCAAGAGATTACCTAGAAGAATCTTCCAGAAGGAAAGGAATTCCATGCAATGCCGGCGAGCTCCCCTAAGGGGGGGGCATTATTACTCTACAAAGAGGTGCGAGCATGTTGCAAAGAAGCGTTTCTCAAACTGTGGGGCACGCCCCCTAGGGGACCTGATAGCCCTACAAGGGGGTTGCGAGTATATCGAAAAGTCGAAAGTAAAATATTTAAAAAATTACAAATTTATTGAAAGGAAGCGAAACAAAATTCTTTCTGGCATAATAAAAAAATAAAATACACATTTACATTGATACTTATAAATGAATCAGTACTGCATAATGTATTTATAATTAATTTCTCAATCCTAGTTAAGGAAATGTGTAGTAATTACTAATAACTCCCATAGACTTGTGATACACAAAATTTAATATTTATCTTAATAATTTATAAGGTTTATGATTAAAATCGTATTTAAACCAATTATATTTGCATTTTTCTAGAGTTTCCTGTTTGAAACCAACATATGCAAAACGCGCGCGTGTGTGTTTTTTCAGTTTTTGTGAATAAATCATAAAAAAATTCAATTTTCTATTTTCTGAAAATCTTATCCATAGACGTACATTTCTATACATAAGTAGAGAAGAATACACTTTTTTTTTTTTAAAAAAAAAAAAAAACAAATAGTTTGTGTAGTATTTTCAATCATACATACACCCTCTCTCATCGATAATTAAAACATTTATTTTGAGATTTATACAAATAAATTAAAATATATCCTAAAGAATTTAGTGTAGGAACTGAACAATCTTGCAGATTTCTTGCAGCACTTCAATTCTATTGTACCGACGTAGAACATAATCTTATATATGAAAGATGAAAAGTTCCACAAGAATACTGGTGCAAGAACTTTTCTGGGTAAAAGAATTACGTTGAAATTAAAGAATGTTTCCTTTATATGCGTCAATATAAAATCTTTTAAATGCTTCGACAAAAAGTTCATTATAAAATTATAAGAAAATATGTTATTAGACATTATTTTTTTGAATACTTTTAAAATGTAGAGCATTTAAACCTTACATCAGTGCTTCTTAAACTTTCAATATTTGCGACCCAATTTTTAATCATAATTTGCAACTTGCGCCCCTTCATACAGTAACAATACATTGAATGCAATATTTTAGTGCACTTCAGTGTTAAAGAAACAATACAACCTTTGACAATAAAGTTCGGTGAATAGTCCTGTAAAATAAACGCAGATGAAATATTAACAAAAAATAATTTACTGTCCTTTGCAATAGTCACCTCTTACAAGTATGCACTTCTGAGATTTGCTACACAAGTCTTGGAAACTTTGCAAAAACTCTTCTTTAGAGATGGAGTTCAAAAGTCTTGTCACGTTTCGGTAGATGTTAGGAACATCGTCTATATCGATGACACGTTTTTCTCATTCCTAAATTCTGAGTAATGATTTGTCGTACGGATTCATGGTTAATCTACAGTTTGAGATAAGCTCATTGCGTTTTCCATTAAAAACTCCTCTTGGGTTCTTTGGGGCCGAAAAAAGGCAGATTCTTTCCTACCAAATCGAGAAGTGAAGCGTGAATATCCAAATTGAAAACCTTTTAAATAGCAGAAGTTTAACGTAAGCGGATGACCTATTGGGAAGTGATTATGCTAGTCTGAGTTTAAGCTCGTGAACTGAAAGAAGAAAAGGAAGCCGTCATTGAGTGTGTGAAGCTATCCGTGACAGAGTGATCAAGGTGGATACTATTCTACGCGAGATAAACAAAAGATATTTAGGATCCGAGAGGATTGTGGTTAAGCAAAATATTAAAGTAGGATAATTCTGTTATCTATTAGGACTGTGTATAAGTTGAAATTAGGAATAGGTGGGAAGATAGTGATTAAAGTTGCGCTTATTTGGTAATGCGTATTGTGTGTTTTCTCACCTCAGATCCACTAAGTCATAATTTAAAAAATTATCATTGTTAGTGTTTAAATTAAATCTTAATAAAGACATTTTAAGATCATGGCAACGCCTGGTTTTTCATTCACTCCCACACCTCTAGGTCATGAAGATAACTTAGAAGTAAGGTATCATTCACGGGCAAAAACCTCAAAGTTCATCAGCTATCATGCGCACAGTTAACTGATAATTTTTAGTGACATGGCTTAAAGAAAAATACGAAGTCCTCTCCCCGCTTTAAGTCCTGTTTTGGGCCCCAAGCTGGATCTTACGCACTTAGCATCATCAGGATTCGGGACCCCCGTGATGCGGGGCTGTACGTTGCGTCACTGTTTAGTGATTGATCACTTCACTTTTTCAATCTTTTTGTCAGTGACGGTAATCTCCACTCTTCCACTAAGAGGAACACTTTCCTGGACTTCTTGAAAACGGGCGAACTACTCGAACACGCACTTTCTGAACAATGCTTTATCTTCATGAACACATACCAGCATCGAATAAATTTCTTTTGGTGTTTTGCCAAGTTTAAAAAAAAACAACTTTAAATTGATCTTTTCTCCGCTCATTTTCCCGTTCTTAGTTAAGAACCAACGTACTAAACAAGTACTTTGCAAACCAAGTCTTACACCGAGTGACGGGCTCACGCGTCTTTTCTTTACCATGTCCTTTGGGTTCTTTGGGGCCAGAATTAATGGCAACTATTTTCCAACCAAATGCAAGAAGTGAAGTGTGAAAGACAGTTTCAAATTAGCAAGCTTTTAAATATCAAAAGTTTGAGTAAGCGGTTTGGCAATTTGAGGAATGTAAACAAAATCCGAGGTTCAAGCCTGAATAAGTTTTGAAAAACGTTACGTGGCGAAGAATAGAAATTATACGTGATAGAAATCCATTGGGTCAAGGTGCATACCATTGCACTCGAGTAAATACGCAATACGCAACTTCATCTAGGATCATTGTGATCTCTACTTCAGACTACACCAAGGTAGGATTGACTATTTAATATTAGGATCTGTGATAGTATTGGGATTGAGTTTAGGTGAGTCAGTTATTGATAGTGTTCCTGGTTAGGTAATTTCGGTATTATATATATATATATATATATATATATATATATATATATATATATATATATATATATATATTGTGTGTGTTTTGCCACCGTGGATTCTCTCACTTCTATTATTATAATCTAATTTGTTAGACGATTAAGTTAAAGATCTTAATGAAGTCATATTAAAATCATGATGGCTCTTAGTTCTTCCTTTATTCCTACACCCCTAGCTCACGCTGATAATCAAAGAGATAGTCACCGAGGTGGGCGACATCACAATGGAACACAAATGAGTCTCAAGTAAACAATGGTGGAAGCAGATGCTCCACACCTCCCAATATGCATACGCAGCGTTTTGTTTCGTCTGTGTTGCCAGAATCAACCATTGTGACTGTATTTACTGAGTTTTATTATCAGAGGTTGTATTTTATGATTTAAATATTAATATTATTTCTTGCTCTTCGCATCCTAATTTTTTTTTGAAATCTATAAAAATTTAGCAAATGTGTACATATGCATTTTTTCCGAAATAATTATGTTTGTCTTATACCAACTAGTTAAATAACATTTGATTTGCATCGTTACAATGAGTATATATTAGTTATTTTTTAAAAAAATAATAACAATAACTAATACCATTTTTACTGTAACTACAGTCTATTTTATAGCTTAAAATTCAGTTATAACCCAGTTTGACGCGGTAGCCTTGTGGTCAAGTTAACGGACTCGTGGTCAGCGTGTCATGAGTCAAAGCCTAGTACCGATGAAGACCCCTCCCCTCCGTGCAGAGGTGGACCGGTGCACGTTAAACCTGTCGAGTCTCAAACGTCTTCCGGTTGATGTGACGTGGAATTTAAAAGAGATAGAGGCTTTATCTCAAGTGTAATATAATTAAGCTAAAATTTTTCTAAAAGAACTGGAACTACTATACACACACAATTTAGCAGGTTATTAGTGTAAGCATTTCAATTCCATTATGTTGGTCTAAAACATTAACTTATATACAGAAGCTGAAGAGTTTTACTACAATACTTACGCAGGAACATATCTAGGTAAAAAGTATTAATCATGGTGATAATTGTTTTTGTAAAATAATTATATTTTTCTTTAGCTAGGTAAATATAAACACTTTTGGATGATCCGACAATAAAAATTCATTTTGAAGGGGATATTTTTAAAGAAATTAAAAACTAAATTATTGAATAATGTTGTTCAGAATGCTTTCAAAGCATAGAAAATAGAAATTCTTCATTCCTTGTCATGCGAAGACTTTTGATAACATTTCACTCATATACGGACCCTTTGGTCGCAATTCCCTACAAACCTCTTATTGCGCATATTATTCCATTACTGGAATGCTAGCAGTGGTTCAAAGGTTATAGAAACTATATTAACTTACTATAAATAAAGGATTCACTAGCACAGTGATGCCATTCTCTTTCTTTGCTTTTAATATTTTATAAACATATTTACATAATCAGTTCTCTACCGGAAAATTCCAATTTTAGACGTAATCTCTTAACGAGCGATAACGTCAACAATCCCGGGTGGCCAGCCCCAATGACTACTTGAGCCACTTTGGAAAAACATTATAATACCGCAGCATATATATATATACATATATATATACATATATATATATATATATATATATATATATATACCCTGTATTAAAATATATACATATATATATATATATATATATATATATATATATATATATATATATATATATATATATATATATAAATATATATACATATATATATATATATATATATATATAAGATATATATATATATATATATATATATATAATTTGGACTCATTACAAACATTTATTGGAATAAATGATTAAAAAAGATTGATATATTATTATTGTTTTCATTGTTTTTTATGTATGTAAACTTAGATGATATAATAATAATAACTGAGTGATCAAATTTTTTTTAACTTATTTAATTAGTGATACAATTAATTCTCAACTCTTTCGCTTAGTTTTTACAAGTCGAGCTCAATGCATGTATTTATGAATCCTAATTGATGTTGCAGGCTTTTGTTCGTTAAGTTTGAGCACAATTTATGTTTGATGAATTTCAATTTCGAAAAAAAAAACAGATTCGCAGTAACAGAAGCAACGTGATAAAATAGAAACAATTATAGGATTTATTTGTTTAAAAAGCACTCTAAAAACAAAAATATCTTCAAAATAGTCACATTTTGTAAAGTTGTAATGAATCTCGTGGGCTTCAAAATTATTTAACGTGGTTGGGCCATATGCGGCCATCAGGCCGCGGGTTGGCTAACTCTGATCTATATATTACTAAAGTGGAATCTGAACTAAATAGAATAACAATTTCTTTTCAAAAAATGTGGAGGAGCACCTTCAAGTGTGCTTTATGCAACACCTCTCCCCAACGCGGTAATTATGCGGCAAGCAATGTAAGCAGTAATGAATTTGAAACCCTGCAGGAGGGTAGGTGACCCCGATTTAAAGAGAGGCAATGAAGGAGCATTCCCAGTTTTCTTTACTTAAATGGGGAAACTCTAATTTCAATTAACTCTCTCACACCTGAATTATCTTGAGTCTGTATTAACATACGTGCACACTCTCCTCCTTGGGTTTAGGGCAGGAGGCGGATACGTGTGGTTTTGTTAAACATTTTATTCAACAAATACTCTCTAAGCATACCTTTCATTAAGCATGCCCAAAATGTTTTTCTTAAATAAGCTTATTACTTCTCATGCTGTTATCTGTTTTTAGGTCTGAACGCATTGCAATATATAAGGAATTTCAATTTATTGACACTCCTTCTGACCTTGTCTTCCGGGAAATTTGGATTTTAACTGACAGTCGTGCTTCTTTCATAACTTTTCCCGTTGGATAACTGTGGGGGATATGACAAGCCTAAATATTCCGAAAATTGTCGTTTGATTTTCTTTTATACACTCTACATACTTTCAATGGGTCTCCTCCCATATTGGGTTGAATGGTAACGAGACAGCCGATAGTTTGGTCCAGTCCGCCAATGCTGATACCCTTCGGGTATGACACTTGTCTAACTTTTACCAAATTAATAGAGGGGAGTTCGGTCATTTTGATAAAGGATAGAATTAAATGCTCTTTGGAGAATACCCCTGCTAACCTTTGGTGTTTTGGAAAAAATTATCGTTGGTGTCACCAACTTAATATTTCTAGAGATCAGCAAACGGCTCTTTTGCGCTTTTTTAATGGCCACATAAAATCTCTTACTTTTCAACAGGACCAGAAGGTCTTTCTGGAGTGTCATAGGCTCTTTCTCTCTCAAGACTGATCAGGCCTCTCCCAGTTATATACTTAAATACCTGTTTTTTACTATTGACGAGGTTTTAGGAAATCCTATTTTATTTTTGGAATATTTGGCGATTTTTGGTTTTACGAAGAGGGTTCAGCTAAGCTACACCATCTGGAATAAAAAACAACTACTGCTTATGTTACTGACACTGTGCTTCTATTATTAATATAGTTGTAACACTTCTAAATACCTCAAACAAAGCATTTGTAATAATGATCTAAATGATTTTATTTTTTGTCTGTTGTTCCGGTGAACGTATATCGAACAGATTAATTAACAACATTTTCAATTTCATTCTTATATACATAATAACGAACAATACTAAAAGCTTACAATACAGCTTTGAGTCATACAGCTCACGCAAATGACGGTTTAGACTCTGTTAGGAGCAATTCTCGAAATAGAGAGACTTCCTGAGTTACAAATTAATAATATCTTTGAATTGGGTATCATTGTGTAGAAACATTTCTTCCAGTGCGCCCTATGTTTATCAAATTTCTGTAGCTTGATTTGTAGTTTTGACGTTATGCAGTGAAGTTTACAGTTAATTTGCACCCAAACAGTGGTCTCAACTATAGAGCACATTTTATAACATTCTAATTAATCATTCTAGGTGTTGTACACGTTTACTTAAGTACGATCTTTTCTGTGCACTGCATCCATAAAATTATTTCGAAGGCTTTGACTTACAATAAAAGGATTTTGACAATGTTTGCGAAATATTTATTTCAGAATATTTGCTCTTATGTATTCCTTTTTTGCCTCCCCCAAGACATCCCATACGCGAACCTATGTGGAAAACGGGGGCATTGGGGACTGAATCGCGTAACTTTTTATCGGCAGTTAAGGGGTTAATTATAAATCTTACAAATTATCAAAACAAGTGTAAATATATTTGTGTATAATTTATATATGACAAGCCTAAGGGGCCTTAGGTAATTAATAATGTTTTTCTTAACTTAATGTTGTTCATTTATATATTAAATGCAGTGTGCTGTACTAATAAATTTATTAGTGTATTATATATCAGTGCAAATGTTTATTTTGTTTTTTATTATGTCAGAATGTGTTTTTTTTGCTTTTAGTAAATTAATAATTTTATAAAATAATATTTTGTTTTTGACTTTTCAATATGCTCACGCCTCCCCTTCCCCCCCTCTTTGAGTTTTCACTCCTTCCTAGGTGGTTCGCGTTACAGTTTAAGAAACACTGCCGTAACAAGTTGAAAAAGTTAGAAGTAACCCGTCCCCTGGAAAAGTCTGCCCACCCCTTCTTTATAGGGTCTTCATACACGTAGGCCACTTGTGTGTATTCCGTTGGCAGCAAGACACTGTAAGAGTGAAGCAAGGGAGCTGCTGAACGTCGATATTTATATGCAAATGGATTTGAGTCAAGTGCTGTTCATGGACAATTCCTGATTCAGTTTAGTGGGGCAGAAGACATGTTTTGGTATGGGGAGAAAAGGTCACTCGAAATAACTCTATATTTCTTTCGGAAGGATCACATTACAGACGAGTTTGATCGATGGCGTTAACTGGAATCAGCATACGTGGACGTACTGACCTGTATATCATTTCCTGAGGCAATTTGATGGCAAAAAGGTATGCAGACGTCACCTGAGACACTTATATTGTACCTTATGCGGCAGCTATTGGTGAATGCGTTTTAACACACTTTTATAAGCTTTGCTTGTATGTAACGGGATCTTTGAACTCGATTTCTACCCACTTTAGAAAGTCACATTAATTCGAAATTTTGCACACTTGTCAAGGACCGACAATAATTAAGGAAGGACAATACAATAATTTAATAAATTTGTTCCGTTGTAGTGATCAAGATCATCAGGATTATCTATTTCCAGATTTGGCGACTAATTCCATATACTATTTCCAGATTTGGTGATTAAAATATTAAGTTAAAACCCTAAAATGTTCTTTATGTGAAAAAGAAGAGTGCGTCAGCCAATTCTTACCATAATTTAAACAATTGTCTAGTTTTTCTGAAAATGGAAATAAAAAAAAAAAAAAGACTCGTGCATATGAAAAAAATAAAATTTTCTAACTGCTAAACTCAGACAAAAATCTGTTTTTCTTAATTCTCTTGTCGGATCTGTGGAATGAAACATTATTCATGGTTTCATTTCACCAAAACAGCTGAAAATTGATTTAGAGGTCACAAACTTTTCCATTCAAAACGGGTACTTTTATGTCTAATACAAATACAAGGTTCAGAGAAAATATTGAGCTCTTTTTAGTGAAAAATGTTATTGATTCTACACCTTCTTCCTCATGAAATGTTTGAAAATTAGCTCTTCCAGATTTCCTTCAGTTGGCTAACCCTACATCACGCAAATCAGGCCGTAAAGAAGCACTGATAGGATGCCAATGCATCTTCTAGTTTCTAAAAAATGATGTATAAAATCATATCTGATTAAATAGTAACTGAACAAATGATAGTTTAAAAAGCTAAAAAACCATCCTTTTACTGTAGATCGAACTAAAATATGAAAAATAAATTATAGTTTAAAAAAACTAAAAAAATAAGCTTTTATTCTTAATCGAACTAAAAAGTGAAAAAAATAATTCTTAATATAAAAATAAAATGATAAACGAGAAAAATTAATCTCATTGTGGTAAAATCGTCCGGTACGTTGTACTACATTTTCACATTAACTCAACATTTCGGAATAGAACTAGTAAGAAATTATTACAATTAATATCGAGCACTCTCCCCCCTGCTTTTACCACAATGACATTTATTTTCTCGTTTATCATTTTATTCTTATATTAAGAATTATTTTTTCACTTTTTTTGTTCAATTAAGCATAAAAGCGTGTTTTTTAGTTTTTTTAAAATTATGATTTATTTTTAAGGCAGGATAATGCCGGAACTCATACATTTACTCTTGCGGGGAACTTTCGTAAAGCTGAAGCAAAACAGCGTATGGAATATCCAACATGCTCTCCTGACCTAAATCCGATCAAGCATGCTTGAAGCACTCTTAGATGACACATTGCTGCAAGACCAGGGCCTCCTGTTACTGACCAAGTCTTGAAGATCGCAATTTGTCTAGAGTGGAACAGTATTCCCTCAAGTGTCACTGTAAACATGCTAAACAGATATACGGCAGTATTTGTAATTAGGGGTGTGGGAGTCCACACCCCCTATCAGACATAAAAAACACTCAGTTTTTTTTAGAGGTATAGAACTTTAAATTGCAATAAAACAACGATGTATTATTCGATTGACATGACATTTTTTTTATTCGAAAGATCATCTTGTTGCATTACATTCTAAATATGATTTCTGGCATAGGACTGCCACGGCTGGCTCGGATGTAGTCCAATCTGGACGTCCAATTTTCGATGACTTTTTCCAACATTTGTGGCCGTATATCGGCAATAACACGGCAAATGTTGTCTTCCAAATGGACAAGCGTTTGCGGCTTATCCGCATTGACCAATGACTTTACATAGACCCACAGAAAATAGTCTAGCGGTGTAAAATCACAAGATCTTGGAGGCCAATTCACAGTTCCAAAACGTGAAATTAGGCGGTCACCAAACGTGTCTTTCAATAAATCGATTGTGGCACGAGCTGTGTGACATGTTGCGCAGTCTTGTTGGAACCACAGCTCCTGGACATCATGATTGTTCAATTCAGGAATGAAAAAGTTAGTAATCATGGCTCTATACCGATCACCATTGACTGTAACGTTGTGGCCTTCATCGTTTTTGAAGAAGTACGGACCAATGATTCCACCAGCCCATAAAGCACACCAAACAGTCAGTTTTTCCTGATGTAACGGTGTTTCGACATACACTTGTGGATTAGCTTCACTTCAAATGCGGCAGTTTTGTTTGTTGACGTAGCCATTCAACCAGAAGTGCGCTTCATCACTAAACAAAATTCGCTTATGAAAATCGGGAACAACGGCAATCTAGTCTTGGGCCCATTCGACGAATCTACGTCTTGCTTGATGATCGTTTTGATGAATTGCCAAACCAAACTGAGAATAAATCACTTGACAGCTGTTACATCAGTCACCATCTTGGAAAGTAATGCCAACTTAAACTTCTATACCTGGAAAAAAAACACTCTTTATAACTAAATCATTGCCTCGTATTATTTAATATTTTTCATACCGTTTCATGTTATTTTTTTTTATTTCGAATTATTAAATTCCCATTTAATTGTTTTTTTGCTTCATTTTTCTGTGTTGCTTTTTGTTACACTAGTATCTTCATTTTATGCTCATGCATTCCTATCTTTCAACGGTTTTTTCACTTTTTGCTTTCTTCCCTAATTTTTTTGGCAGGGTACTTAGAAGTGTTGAGTGGCGGATTTGCAACAAAAAAGCAAATTTAATTTTGCGATTGCATCGTTTTTGATTTATCAAAGGTTCTAACAATTTAAATAAAAAAAGAAAATTCTAGTTAACTTTTGTAAAAGAAGAGCTTGTTTCATCAAATTACCAATACTTTTCATGTATTTTCTTTCTATATAAAAATAAATCATTTAGAACGTTCTTAGTTTTTGGAAGAAATTCAGTCTTCAAGCGTTGAAATAATATTTCTCTAATGAAATATGACCAAAATTTTATAACGTAATAGTTCTGACGAATTGAACGCTTTTATAATAGTAAAGAGCTAGAGTAATAAATAGTTTATAAAACGTGTGCATCACACATTCTGTAACATACCAGGTGTCCACAATTAAACGACCCTACTTCAAAATTGTCTACAAGCGAAACTATTGTTCAGAAAGCTGTAAAATGTTGTGTGCGACATAAAAAAGGGATGGGAATTTGTTTGAGCGAATAAAAAAAATTAGCTCAAAATCTCACCACTAGAGGACTTTTTTAATGGAGATCATATTTAGCATACATTTATAACAGTTTACAAATTTTATTACAACAATAAATGCTTAACATGATGACCATCGTTTTCAGCTACTATTTGAAATCTTAAGATAGCATGTTCCACCGTTGACCGCAGTGTGTTCTGGGAAATGTTAAGAACATGTCATGAAATACTGTCTTTGAGATCAGGTAAAGTTTTTGGTTGACTTACCAACTTTTTTAAATGCCCCCAAAGCCAAAAATTGCATGGATTGAGGTCAGGCGATCGGGGAGGCCACATATGATGAAATTGGCGGCTGATCACACGTTCTTCTGTGAAGTGATGTTTGAGAACGTCCGTAACACAACGTGTAATGTGTGGAGGAGCTCATCTTGCATAAAAATTATGCGTGAAAGGCACTGACGTGCTTGCAGATCTGGAATAATTTTATTCCGTAATAAGGATGCATATCGCTGTCCAGTAATAGAACATGTTACTGGACCTCCAGCACCTAATTCCTCGAAAAAATACGGGCCAAGAATAAAAGACGCGGAAAACCCACACCACACCGTTACTTTTGGTGAGTGTAGCGGAACTCGTAAGGTGGAATGCGGATTGTCTGTTTCCCAAATTCGGCAGTTGTGAGTATTCACCGAACCGTCCAAATGAAAGTGGGCTTCGTCTGTCCAGAGGATATTCCAAGGCCATTCTGGATCAACTTTCAAACGAGCAAGAAACTGCAGTGAGAACAGATGTCGAGTTTCGAAATCATGTGGAAGCAATTCCTGCACAATTTGAAGCTTGTATGGATAGTAACGGAAGATGTTTCGCATGATCTTCTGGACAGTTGAACGAGGCAGATCCAATGCTTCTGCCACACGGCGAACACTTGTCCTAGACAGCATGTTGGATGATTTGTCCTCTTCCACCTGACCTGAAGTGCTACTTTCTCTGTTGCTTCCGCAGAAACAGGTTTTTTTCCTCTTCCAGAACAAACATTCAACGATCCTATTTCTTCAAATTTGGTTACCATCAATCGAAGATTTTTAGCAGTCAATGGACCTTTTCGCAACCCCTTTAATGTCCGAAATTTCCGTAGAGCAACTACTGCGGAATTATCGTTTTGATAGAATACATTTACTAATAACGCTCGATCTGGTAAACATAATGACATTCTGATTAGCAATACCAAGCACAATGAAAATAAACTAATCTTCCATGAAAGTTTATTGTTTTTATAACAGTTGCTGTGTGACGTCGAAAAAATTTGCATATTTTCGTCTTCCTTCGTGTAAATCCTTTGAAAATTAGTCATCGAAGAAGTTTAATTAAAATTTGCAGTTCATTTTAGAGATTGTGTTTTTTTAATGAGTATCAGTTATTGTGTTACCGTGTCCTGTGGATGGCCTTCATTCAAAAGCGCCCTCTAGTGGCGAAATTTTGAACTAATTTTTTATTCGCTCAAACAAATTCCCATCCTTTCTTTATGTCGTACACAACATTTTACAACTTTCTGAACAATAGCTTGGTCTGTAGACAATTTTGAAGTAGGGTCGTTTAATTGTGGACACCTGGTATTTATCTCGACATATTAGTATACATATTTTAATTAACTTAAAGGAAGTCAAAAAATTAATACAGACCTCTGGCATTTTAAGTTACAAAGGGAACTTATACTTTTCATAAGGAACATAATAAACAGGACAAGAGATGCCAAGAAAAAAAACTAGTTTTCCTCGAAACTTAAATTTATTTTAACAAATGTTAAAAAGTCATAATAATATAAAATATTTTGTTTTCAAATCACAATAGGATCTCATGCTTAACATCGTTAAAATTAACCAAGTGCAAAAACAAAAATCAACTAAAAACTAAAAACAAAATAAATAACAAGCTTAAAAAGTTTTATTATAAATTTGAGTGTCTTCTTGTTAGATGGAAGCTTTAAAGCTAACTATGAAAATTGTAGACATTTCATTACAATGCACAAACGTATTTTAAGGACCAGAATAAAAATTGAATAAAATATTCTGTGCAAAGTACTAAAACAATTTGTTATATCTGAATATTAAGATGAATCACACTGAAACTAGCTAAATTAAGATTGTATTAATTGCACTAGGTACAGATATTGATAAAGTATTTTTTTCTATATACGTTTCTTGTAACTGCAGCCATGTTGGCACATTGCTGAAATTTTTGCCTGCGGCAATCCTGAATGTCTAATTTCTATAGGAGCTTCTCTAACTTATAAAATTTTAAGTGGTTACACTTATCTTGTTTTTTTTTTCATGTTACTAAAAAAAAAAATTCAGTACACACAGGAAGGACATATTTTTTCAATTGATTCACTTGCTTTATTCTTGACACTTTAGGAGGAGAGTCGAAATTACAGACTTATATAAGGCATGTATTTATGAAAATAAAATTCAAAACTATGTTCCTCAAAATAAAAATATTAAATATATAAAATATTTTTTTCATACAGGTAAAATTAAAATTATTTTTTAAGTTAAATGCATACCCGTTGAGAGTAGTAACGTTCAAACGTATAAGCAACTTAATAAGTCATTAAGTCTTGGATGCAACTAATATAAAAAAGCATAGGATTTCACAAAAAATACTGGTAAGAAAATTATTTCTGAAATGAGATAAAATTGTTGTTGAAATTCTCGTATTGTTTGAAATAAACTTTTGAATTATAAGTTATAAATTTTTGGACAAAAAAAAAGCGTGTGTTAATGTGTGTACACAAAAGAAGTGAAAACTTCTATTTTCCGAATTTTGAATATATGTATGATATGTTTTTTGAGCCAGAATCAGACTTAGTTTTAAAAAAGGATTTTTATTCGATGAAATCTGTACAAGTTCTGACGCTGAGAGGTGAGAGAACGCCACCGTGAAAACTAAGTGGGTTAGCACTTAAACACCGATGAAATCATGAAGTAAGTATCCCGGCGTTTATGATTGTACTTGAAAGTGAATGCTGACTTATAGGGCTATTAAATCTAACGATCTGGAATTAGACATGTTTATTGGCTAGGCCATATGTTCGGAAGAAGTAAATAAGTGATTAATTTGATACTTGAAGTTGAAATGAAAAATATGAGTTATATGCTAGATAGGGAATTTAATTTTTAATCTAATTTAATTATCCTTACATTTGCCCTTCAATTTTAAAAGAGAGTCATGGCGTGGTTTTTCTCTATTTAGAAACTTAATCAATTTTCAACAAAATAAAAACAATACAAAACATCTTTTGGAAACTCATATTACACATATTAAAAATATTTAAGATATTTAAGTAATAGGAATACAAAAATCAAAATGCTATAATATAAACGAAACTGTAACAACAAACATAGTAATGTTACTTCCAAAATATCAATTGATAAAAATGAATTTCCGTACATATAACTGAAGATTAGCTTGTTCAAATCTATTCGACTTCCAGAATAAGAGTTCATGTTTCCTCCTATTCCTTCATAATAATAGATTCGTATTATAGCTAGCAGATAATGTATTCAAAATTTTTTTATATTCTAAAATAATATCGTATCAAACAATATGGTAGTAAATATAAAAATATATGGTATCATATAAATATTAAAATGCTAATTTTGTATAAAAATCAACTCTGACGCCATCGTAGTGATACCTTATTTTGTTACATAAAACTTTGCATATATGAAACACATTTTTAAAAACATAAAAAAAAACACTTGTAAAATGAAATTATTACTAATATGAAAACGGAGTACAACACACACAACTTATATGCACTATTCAACACAATAAACAATATTTTATTTTGTATGCGTTATAAAATATAAGAATATAAACATATAAAAATTATAAGAATATGGGAATAAAAGAATATAAGAGTTATAAGAATAATAGAATATAAGAGCTCTTTCTTATTAATTTTGAGTCGGAAAAGTGGACTCACTTCCATCATATTCTTTAGTATTTATGTAAAATTTTCACAATATTCACTGTGACTTAACAATATCGCATAGAATATTTTGAATCTCTCCGTAACCTTCTAAGTATTTGTTTCATAGCCAAAATCCTTGACTTTCGCTTACATCACACATTAACTAATATAAATTATATCACACTACTTAATTTTGAACACATCTCTCTGAGAAATCTGCGTGATCAAACCACAGATGTTCAGGGATGCTAATAAGAAAACATTAAGAGGTGTACATACCAAACTAAACACGTTTGTCCTCTTAATGTTTCAAGACATATACAAAAATTTATAATGATTGAATTCTCTTCTATCCACTGTATAATATCCAAAAATAAGCTTCAAGTTATTAGATTAATTTTAAATTTAGATAAGGAAAGTTTCGAGAAATAGTGAATCTTGATATATGACCGGTATATCAAAACACACAATTTCAAAATGTAAAAAAATTAAGTGACATGCAATAAGGTTACTGCTGAATAAATAATTAACAAGACACTGAAATTCAGTGGAGAAAAAAGATTGCAACATGACGTTCTTTTTGTTTCTCATCAAAATCCATTCCATTAGTATTAGTACATTAGAGTCATTTCTCTAATAACTTAATTTATATCTTTCAACTTTAAAACACCAATTTCTATCATAAATGTTACTCATTTGAAATCTTAAGATAAAATTATGATAAGTATACTGCTGGCCACCGTAAATGCAACACCACGAAAAACAAGAGATAGTACAACAATATTTATTTTGTAGATATCATGTGGACCAAATATCAAATGATTAAATTTATAAACTTCTGTGAAGTGTGCTTCTTGCCAAAAACAGTAGCTATAGAGTAGCCACCATTGTAGGAGATCACCCCTGTAACACGTCTTGGCATTGATTCAAAGAGACTTTGGATGTGTTCTTAGGATACAGCAGATCAAGCAGCTACCACACGTTACCAAAGTTGATCTGGTGTGGCAGCTGGGGTGTAATCTGGATCAATCGGTGAGCAACCATGGACCACATGTTTTCTATCGGTGAAAGATCCGGAGAGCGAGCCGGCCAGGGAAACAATTCAATCTGGTGATTGTCGAAGAACCTTTGGGCAATGCGTGCCACGTGTGGTTACGCATTATCCTGTTGAAATATGGCTGTGGCCAGGCCCTGAAGGTAAAGAAGGACAACTGGCTTCAACACCTTGGAGATGTATTGCTGACTGTTTAAAGTACCGACAATGCGTACTAGAGAAGTGCGAGAGTGATATGCAATACCTCCCCATACCATAATACCCGGTGCAGGAACAGTGTGGCGGTGCATATCGCAGCTTTTCAGCATCCTCTCTCCACGGTGTCTCCAGACCTGAATTGGACTATCGTGGTGTTGCAGACAAATGCGTGACTCGTCAGTAAAGACAACTTCATTCCTTTCTGCCACCCACATAATTCTTTAATCGCACCATTGGTTGCGGAGACGCCTGTGGTTCTGCGTTAAGGGTAGACCAAGCAATGGACGTCTTGCGGACAGACCACTCTGCTATAAACGGCGTCGAATGGTACGCGCAGACACTGAATGACGCATTACAATCAATGTGCTGTGCTATGGTTCGTGATGTGACTGAGAACCATCACTGCCATGCGCACAATTTGCCTGTCCTCACGTGAAGTGGTGCACTGAGGTGGATGCTATCGATCACGTCGGTCCGTTGTAACCTCCTGCATCGAATGGTCACATATCCGCATTACAGTTATTTGGTTTCCTCCTACACGAATTCTGATTTCTCTGAAAGATAATCCACACAATCTCGGTAGGCCACTATCCTTCCTCCGTCGAACTCGAATACTTGATCAAAAGCTCATCGCTGTTTTCTACGAGACATAACTGATCGTTTTTTGAAAAAACTACAAGAAAAACGCAATTGCCGAACTTGAAATCGTCAAATTCTCCAAGCTTTAAATAATGCTTTGAGGTGGCACCACTTTCGCGCGTGATGTGTGTCTTCGCTGAATGTCTAATCATTTGCATATCTCTTATTTCCGCTAATGCATGTTGTAAAGTTCATGTTTTTTGCATTTACGGTGGCCAGCAGTGTACATTAAAATTTCTCAAAAATTTTTGTAACAAAACACATACACTCTGCTTCCTTAACTAAAATGTAAACACTATCTCCTTTAACACAAATATATTATAAAAAAGTTAAGTATTATATTATATTAATCTTCTCTGAAAAGTTTTGTTAAGAGAACTCAGTTACTTCTGTATTATGTAAGAGATTTCTTTTAATTATTTTCTTATTTTCTTTATCATGGGTATTTTGTTAAATGTAATTCAACTGAAAACTTTCAGATGGATGAAAATATCTTAAACGAACTGAATGAACCAATTCAGTGTCAGGTTATTAAGGGCATTGGGTCTGTCTATTTCAAATAATACATCAGAAGATTTTCTTAAAACGGTATAAGTGCCTGAATAAGGGGAACTTAATTTCCTTGTATTAGGGTACTGAAATTCCTGATACATCACTAAGTCACCAACCTTGAAATCAGCTTCCTGAAATTTTTTTTTATCATATCTTATCTTATTTATTTTATAATAATGTTCGGTTCTTTCTTTGACTAATTTTCTTTCTTCTTCTATGGGAGGATATATCTCATTATCTTTTAATGAAATTTCGAAAGGAAAATTAGCATACATTAAGTAGGTTGGAGAGAAACCTGTTATTGTATGTGGAGTTTAATTATACTGATGGGTTACTTTTCCCAGATTAATTGCTTGATTTAATATTAACGTCGCACTGTTCAGCAACACGAGGGCTTTTGGCGACGTACCACGTAATTTTGAACCATGGTCAAGTGACGTGGACGACACCTGAGCTGGCACCCCCCTCTCATAACTACCACACCACACCAACGGGAGGACTTTTCAGCTCTCGACAGATTTAACGTGCATCGCTGCCCTACACGGCGGGTCTTTAATGGTACTGGGCTCGAACCCGTGACAAAGCAAGCCACGGTCCGATACCCATACCACTCGGCTACCGCGGCCACTACTTTTCCCAGAATTTTTGTCCATGGGACTTAACTTGAACTATTACTAATTTCAGACTTTAAGCGGGTAATGATGGTTTGATATTTGCACGTTCAACCTTTCTATTGGTTTGTGGTCTGTGAGAAGTGGTTAATAATTGAGTGATATTATTATGTTTTAAAAAAATGTATAAATTCTGAAGAGGTGTGAACGCAGTATTTTTATCACTTAAATTTTTTTTCCGGTATATGATTCTGAAAAAGATTTGTCTTAAACAATTTATATAAGTATCTGTTGTTGAATTTTTTGATGTGATTTCCAAATGTACCTAGTTTCCTGATCAATAATAATGCGCAAATATTTTTTAACAGAGTTGAAATAATTTAAACCACCTACACTAAATATCGACAAAAGTTCAAAGTGTTTTTCACACAGGGGAAGTGATTTCATCAGTCCGTATTTTTTCTGATGTGACTTCTTATTTATTTGACAAGTTTCCCATTGTTTCACATAATTTCGTATATCAGTAATAATGTTTATCCACAATAATATTGGGGTGATATTAATTTTAACATGGTAGCTACACCAGGATGGCCAAATTTTTCATGAGTTGTTTTCATTAACTTCACTCTTAGAGATTTGGGTACAATTATTTTAGCTAAACCTTGTCTTTTAACTACAAAAACACTATCTCTCATAAAACATTTAGGAGCTTATGTATTTTCTATATTTTGAAACTGACGTATTTCATTGATATCTAATAAATGTTCTGGGAGTGTATAATTTATATGTTAAGCAATACGATTTATTGCTAACGTATCAGCTTCAATATTATACAGAGTGTATTTTTCCAGGTATAGAAGTTTCAGTTGGCATTACTTTCCAAGATGGCGACCGATTTAACAGCTGTCAAGGGATTTATTCTCAGTTTGGTTTGGCAATTCATCATGAATAGACTCACGCCTGAACAAAGCTTCCAAATTGTGCAATTTTATTTCGAAAATAATGGTCGATTTTCATAAGCGAATTTTTTTTAGCGATGAAGCGCACTTCTGGTTGAATGGCTACGGCAACACACAAAACTGCCGCATTTGGAGTGAAGCTAATCCACAAGTGTATGTCGAAACGCCGTTACATCCAGAAAAACTGACTGTTTGGTGCGCTTTATGGGCTGGTGGAATTATTCTTCAAAAACGATGAAGGCCACAACGTTACAGTCAATGGTGATCGGTATAGAGCCATGATTACTAACTTTTTCATTCCTGAATTGAACAATCATGATGTCCAGGAGCTGTGGTTCCAACAAGATGGCGCAACATGTAACACAGCTCGTGCCACAATCGATTTATTGAAAGACACGTTTGGTGACCGCCTAATTTCACGTTTTGCACCTGTGAATTGGCCTCCAAGATCTTGTGATTTAACACCGCTAGACTATTTTCTGTGGGGCTATGTAAAGTCATTGGTCTATGCGGATAAGCCACAAACGCTTGACCATTTGGAAGACAACATTCGCCGTGTTATTGCCGATATACGGCCACAAATGTTGGAAAAGGTCATCGAAAATTGGACGTCCACATTGGACTACATCCGAGCCAGCCGTGGCAGTCCTATGCCAGAAAATATATTTAAAATGTAATGCCACAAGATTACCTTTCGAATAAAAAATTCATGTCAATTGAATAATACATTGTTGTTTTATTGCAATTTAAAGTTCTAAACCTCTAAAAAAACACCCTTTATATATATATATATATATATAAAGGGTGTTTATATATTGTACTACCTTTCTTATATTTTTTATCGAAATCATTCATCGAAACCTTTAAAGACCATCTAAAAGTTTACCCGTGAGATTTTGTAAATTTTTAAGTTAAACTAATGCATTTTGATCGGTATGAACTGTGAAATGAGATCCATGAAGATAGCAGTGGAATTTATCTAAACTATTAATTACAGTTAGGCATTCTAATTCAATTATTGTATAATTAATTACATAATTTCTCAGTCGTCTCGAATGGAATGAAATCGGATGCTGATTTCTATTGGGTTTTTGTTGTTTGAGGATACATGAGATCGCAGATTTCGATGCATCTACATAAAGATGACAGGGGTCATTTAGATTGAATATGGCTAAAATGGGCTTTGAAATTAAGCTGTCTTTAAGTTTTTGAAAAGATTGTTGTGTGACATTCTGGGGTCCAATTCCAATTTTGATTCTTTTTAAGAAGATTATTTAAGGGTATTCTTAATTTTGCATATTGAGGAATGAATTTATAATAGACATTAATACTACCAAGAGATCTTTGTAAATCTTTTACATTTCTAGGGGGCAAAAGTGTTTTAATTATTTCGACATTTTTTTTTATATTATTTGGAATGTATGTTTCATGTTTTATTTCATATCTTAAAAAATCAATTGTAATTTTCAAAATTTACAATTTGTGAATTTTAATTTAATATTTTCTGTTTTACAAATTTTAAAAATTTCTTCTAAATGGTTTGTATGTTCTTCAATTGATTCCGAAAATACTATTATATTGTCAAAGTAATTTAATGCAAATTTTATTGGATATTTAATTAAAATCTGTCTAATAGCTCTTTGAAATATAACTGGCAAATTTTTATATCCGAAAAGCAAACGATTAAATTGGAAAAGACCGTAATTTAATGTAAATGCAAGTTTTTCAGATTCATTATCATCTAATTTAATGTGCCAATAACCACTACAGAGGTCGATCGCTGAGAGAAATTTTGCATATGCTAATTTGTCTAAAATTGCATCTATTCGGGAAATTAGTTCTGCATCTAATTTTGTGATATCATTTAGCTTATTGTAATCGATACATAATCGTGTACGAGCATTATCCTCTTTTTTAGAAGCCAATGTTATAGGGGTAGCGTAAGAACTATAAGATGGTTTAATTATTCCTGCTTTCAATAATGCATCTAATTGACTTTTTTTTCCGTATCATCTTTAAAAGATGTCCTATATGGTCAATTTGCAATGGGTAATTTTGAGGTAAGTATTATTTTAGGAGAATTACATTTTAATTCACCCACATCCAACTTATTTGTAGCAAAGACATGTTTATATTTATCAATAATCATATATAAATAATATCATAATCTCTGTTTCTATATTAAACACACATTATCAGTTTTCTTAGTGATAATTTTATTATTACAAAATTTAAGAATTTCATTTTCTTTATAATACCTTTCTTAGATTCATAATTTTTAAAAATACTTTTTCCTCTTTGAAAAGCTTTATAGTCACTAAAATTAATATTTAATTCAAAAATACTCAGTTTTACTAGAAATTATTAAATATTTCAGTTCTACATTTAATATGAGGAATTTAATATCTTTTATAATTTCTCCTATTTTCAATTGTAAAGTAATTGCCTTACTCACCTTAATTTGTCCATTGATGGTGGCAATTTTTGTTTTCATATACTCCACATTGCGTTGTCCCTTGATTTGTGATATTATATTTTTTGGAATAATATTGACATTTTTTTGATCCTGTATCCAAGAGAACTTCAACTTGTTTGAAGTTGATTCTTCCCTGGATGATCATAAGTTCTCATGTTCGATGAGGTTGGAATACTGTATTATTTTCTTGGTTTCTTTGACGGGGGTAGAAAGTTGGAGAATCCGGTCGCAAAACTACTGGTCGTTGCGGCAATCGTTGGTTCCTCGGATACATGATCGTCTGCTGAAGAGAAAAGGACGGGTGATGATACGAAGGTGATGGAAGCTGAGGAGAGTGTACATTGTACCATTAACCGGTTGTGTTATCGGGGTGTTGAGATGGATCATTTCTCCAATTCCATCTTCCATACTGTTGTTTATAGGCAAATTGATTCGTATGGAGAAGTATATTGTTGTCATTGGATACTTTGGGTGTATAACTTCACTCCTATTTGATTTTAATTTTTCTTGGATATCTAAGTTTAATTTTTTCCTTCAGTTCCTCTATGTTAATGCAGCTTTGTAACTGTATTTCTATGGATCCATTTTCCTTTAATTCTTTTATGATGTAATATTTTTCAGCTTCTTCTTCCATGTTTATCCGGGATGCGATTTCTTTTATTCTGTAGAAATATTCTATGTGGGTCTCTTTTGATGGTTTTCTGTTTTAGATAATTGACAATGAATCTCCGCTGGATATATTTGTGTTCCAAATTCACGTATTAAATTATTTTTCAGTTCGTAAAAACTTTTAGGGATCGATTATGATTTGATGTAAGTCTTCACAGCTCTAATTTAGGAGCTTCTACTTTATTATCAAATACTAAGTGGTTACAGTTATCTTGTTTTTCTATGTTAGTAAAAGAAAGAGAAAATTTTCATTACACACAATAAGGTCATATCTTATCAATTGATTCACTTTCTTTATTCTTGAACCTTCAGGAGGGGAGTAGAAATTACTGACTTATATAAGGCATTTATTTATGAAAATAAGTAAAATTCAAAACTATATTCCTGAAAGAGCCGTGATTAAAACACTTTTTTTTCATAAAGGTAAAATTAAAATTAACTTTTTAAGTTAAATGATTAAGTGCAAACCCGTTGAGAACAGTAACGTTCATCCGTATAAGTAATTTAATAAATCAGTAAGTCTTGGATGTGCAACAAATATAAACAATCATAGGATTTCACAAAAAATACTGGTAAGAGAATTATTTCTGAAATGAGATAAAACTGTTGTTAGAATTCTCGTATCGTTTGAAATTGACATTTGAATGATAAGTGATAAATTTTTGGACCAAAAAATAAGTGTGTGTTAATGTCTACACGAAAGAAGTAAAACTTCTATTTTCCCAATTTTGAATACATATATATATATATATATATATATATATAAATTCCTATTGAAATCGACTCAATTTTAGAAGAAAAAAGATGAGGACGCTGTTAAAAATAATTGCTTTACATGCAGAAATAAAGACACAGTTTGGAAGAAAGAAACTTACGTCCTAATGTTATAGAGTTTTTGGACATTGCATTTGTTTGAAATGTATTGAAAATGCGTGTAATTCAAAAGGTATCACTTCCCCTTTAGAAGCTTGACATCTATTTTTCTCCCCTGAAATAATTTACTGCTTGTTAAATGCTCAAATGCTCAGATAGTTTTATCATATCTATTAAAAGAATGTTTTTTCCTACAGAGGGTTGCACATCATCTTATCATTTGCCCTTTTGCTTAAACATCAAGGATTTAATAGATGAATTTAATTAGTGCAATACTTGGCAATCATAAACCTGCTTTGATTCCATTCCTAATTTTCCCTCAGCTAGTTTTATCATAAATTTTAGTTCTAAGGAAGGAGAAATAAGTAAAGGGATTATTTTTTTAAACGTTTTTCAAAATATTTATTTAAAGTGATGTTATACTACAGAAATTTCAAACAAATTTTTATGAAAACGCTAAAATTGAATCTCCAACAATTTTATTTGAACCTTTAAAAGCTATATTGTTTAGAATAGAATGACACGCGATACTGTTCTCAGTACTTCATACCAATCTATTTTTAAATAGATTGGTTAAAGAATAACCTACATTACCTGTTTCTAGATTTCTACACATCAGCCTTGCTTTCACATGAAGCAGGATTCAAAAGAGTTCCCGGGCTGAATCTATAACTTAAAAAATATTACGAATTAAAGTGATGAAACATACTTTCCTTCCAAATAAAACCCTTGAGCAATAACATGCTTTTGCCTCCGCTTGTGAAGATCATCGAAACATTTCTGGAATCAAGTTTTAACCATGCTCTTTACTTTAACCTAAGATGCCGTTTTAGCTTCATTTGCAGATTGAAATCAACGATTCTGTAAGCCACGTTCTAGCTCAGGAAATTGGCCGAAGTCACAAGGAGTGAGTTCAGGGAAGTAAGGAGGATGCGACAAAACACGTGTCTTCATTTTCTCAAAAAAGTCTGTGAAGAGGAGAGATCGGTGCGCAGGAGCGTTGCGATGGAAAAGCACCCATGACTGCTCAGTCCCTAATTTAGGTCTCTTCTTTCGGATTGACTCATGCAAACGACGCGGGATGTCTTTATAGAAATCTGAGTTCACTGTGTACATCAAGGATAAATTCTAGATGTGCAATGCTCTGGATATCGAAGAACACCTCTAGTATGCCTTTCTCTTTAGAGCAGTGTTTCTCAAACAGTGAAGCGCGCCCCTAGGGGGCGTCATAACCCTGCGAGGGGGCCGCGAGCCTTTTGAAAAGTCGAAAAAAATTCTTTTAAAAGAATTAACTTACTGAAAGTAAGCAAATACATTCTGACATAGTAAAAATAAAATACTCATTTGCTACACTTATAAATGTATCAGTAGTGCACAATCTACTTTATAATTAACTTAACAATAATAAGTTAAGGACAAGTTTAATGATTACCAGTGACCATATCGATTTGTCATACATAAAATTATATGCCAACATTAACACTTCTCTTGATAATTTGTATGGTTTATAATTAATTTCTTAAATGCCGCTCTCCAATGCCCCCGTTTAGCACGTAGTTAAGCGTATTGAGGGGGTAGGTAGCAGAAAGGGAATAAATAATAAAATCCTCTGAAATAAGTGAATCCCTCGCAAACTCTGTGTCAATGTCATTTTATTGCTTTCTAAAGTCTTCGGAATAATTTTATGGATAGCAGTTAACAGAAAAGATATAACTTCGGTATATATAAGCCTGAGGGCAATAAACACAGTGACTGAGCGAGACGTTTATTTGCGTTGGGGGCTTCAGAGATTTAAATCGTATTGTATGTTCAACGTCATAGTATTATTGAATTTAATAAATCGTTATTGTATGGAAGGGGGGTGGGTACGATGCAAATTATGATTGAATACTGAGTCGCAAACATCTGAAGTTTGAGAAGCACTGCTTTAGAGTGATTTTGGAGAAATTTCTGCATGGTTGGAAATTGTGGATATTTCTACGTTATCGCTGCTCCTTTGGATTGAGAGTCAAATAAGAAACACCATTTCTCGTTTCCAGTAACAATTCTGTCAAGTAGGGAAGAATCTTTGTCTACAACCGAGATGAAGTTCCCACCATTTTCATTCGAATTTCCATTTGGTCGTTTAACATGCGGAAAGCGATGTGTTGAGATATCTTACTCATGTTAAGATCCTTACTCAGTATCCGTTGACATGTGGCCCAGGATATCCCATCTGAATCTGTTATTTGCGCTATTGTTTATAGCCTGTTCTTACGTACCGCCGCAGAAATCTTTTCGATGTTTTGAGTGGTGTGGGAATTCTAAGATTGTCCAGAGCGCTTGTTGTCTTCGACATTTTTCCTGCTTTCTCTAAAACGTCGATGCTATTCAAAAGCTTGCATTAATGATAATGTGTCACTCCCTTATACATGATTCAACATTCTTCATGTTTATGTAGCACTCTTTCTCAGAAGAACATAGGATTTGATATGCATTCTCTGCTCAATAAATGCAATTTCTTTCAATCACCGGCTACTAAATGCATACGCCTACAAAATAAGACGCCATATGCTGAGCCACCAAACACGTGATTTGGGCAAACTTTCTTACAGAAAAACGGCAGAACGCAGATACACAGAAATATTATCGTAGTCATTCTACTGCAGAAAGATTTCACGTTATAGGCTCAGTCCGGGAACTTTTTAATTTCACTTCATGTAACATATTGGTAAGTGAGTGAGTGTATATTAACGTCAATCTCTCGGTTAAGCAACACAAGGCTTTTTATAACGAGCCTCGTATATAATTTTGAGCCACAATTAAGCGAGGAGGATGACACCTGAGCTGGCACCCGCCTCTCCTGAGTTCCACGACAAGCCAAGGTGAAGAGTTTGAGCTAGAACAGGTTTAATCCGCATTGGATCCTTTACACTAGGGGTTGTCAAACAATTGCACACGCAGAAATTCTCAGTGGCACTGTACAACGTTATAAGATCAATTTAAACATTTGTCTTTCCTCTCTACGCTTCACGAATATAGACTATTTCTTACTTTCAATTCTTTGTCAAAATTATTCTTCAGAATCTGCTTGTGTGTAGTTTGTGTAATTTATACTTGTTTGTGTAATTATAAATAGGACTCATTCTAAACTTTAAATATTCAATTCAAATCAAAATGATTTCGTAATACTTGTAAAATGAAACATCAATCATAGCTGCGTCGTGAAAAAAAATCGGAGTTATTGAAAGAAAAATTTATAGAGCTATGAAAATACCTAAAAGATAACTATCGATAAATTTATAGCTATTTTGAATATTTGATTGTTTTTGCCGGAGTAATTTAATTGTTTGAAGAAAATTCCACGTACTGCAATTCCCCACTTTTGATTATAAGCATTTATGTGAACATTTTTTTTTTCTCATATGAAATATATTTTAAAACCACAAAGAAGATGTTTAACAGCTGAACAGTCAGAACCATGAGTAAAATAGAAAGTAATAAATTAAATTCCTGATATTGTAATATTAAGTAGAGCTTTGTAGGAAAGAGTGTCCGCATTAAAATTTAAATTCTTTATAAAACTCTGTTGCATGAACTCTTTTTTTTTTGTTTACGCTGTTTATTACTTGTTATTTTTTAACTATTCTTAAAAGATTTATAATATATGTACCCAAGAAATTAATTATCCCAAGAAAAGTGTAAGAAAAAAATTATTTTTATAAGTAAGGGAAAAAGTTGTTATTTTTCTAATTATATATTTTTATGGTACAGAGTAATTAAAATTTCGATGCGTAGCATAATATTAAGTATTTACGGCAGTAGATTAAAACAAAATCATACATACATTTTTAAGTCGTAAGCGAGCATTCGACGATAATAAAGGATCAAGAAGTACACAGACGAGTATGGTTCCGAAAATTAAATCAAGGAAATATTCTCAAAAATACTTAAATTTTGGATTTAGCACTACTGAAGTAAATAATGGGGAAAAAAGCCCCAGCTTGTTATGTGTTAAAACTTATAAATCTGAAGAACAACATGTGAAAGTTGTTTCTAAAACCATGTAAAATCATTTAGCCATGTTGGCAAAGAATTTTAAAAAGTATTTCCTTGATGAGGACAACTTGGTAGCAAGTTACGAGTGGATTAGGGGTTTATTTCAAGATACTCAAGAAAGGGTTCTCAACTTCCGAAGAAGAAATTTTCATAGATTTCACATCCAGTGAAAAATTAAAAGGCAATTTTGTAATAAATCGCTCTTTGAATTTTGGGTAGAGATGTATGGTGAATTTTCTGCACTGAAAACAAAAGCACTTCGTATAGTATTACCATTTTCAACATCCTACCTATGTTAAACCGGATTTTCTGTGGTGGCTGCTTTGAAGACAAAGTATAGATCTCAGCTAAATATAGTAAAATAAATCAGAGTGCCAATATCTGATATTAAACCTTCCTTTGAAAAACTTTGCTCTACAAGACAAGCCCATGGAAGTCACTAATAATTATTAAACTTGTTTTGTTCTTAATTTAGTATTAAAAATTTATTTATACAAAATACCTTCTGCAGTACTGGTACATTAAACGTATACTGGCTGAAACACCGGCTCTTCGCCCGAGTTAATTTTTTTAAAAAATATAACATTATTCTTGATATAATAGCTGAACTGTAAGGAGAGTAAAACTGCATGCACGACAATGTATACAAAAAAATAAAATAATTTTTTTAGATAACTGCTATAATTGTAAATAACTGTTTAAAATAACTGTAATTTTAAACCTCAGAGAATTAGCATTTAGAATTAATGTTAAATAATAAAAAATAATATAAAATTCCCATGAAGAATAATTGTGTTACTTTTTAATATTTAAAGTGAGGAGACTTCAAAATGTTTTAACCCGGGAGCAGGCGTGCACTCGATACTAACACTAATGGTAGTGCGGGGGGACTCAGTCACCCCAATCATTTGTTTATGATTATTTTTACTCTACTAGATACAAATCGGAATTCTACTGAATAATTTAATTAAAAGAAAGTATACTTACCGGCTTTCAAGGACTATTCAATTTTTCTTTGATGATTTGAGAAAAAATCCAATAAAACTGAACTAAAATGATTCAAAAGTGCAAGGCCTTAATAAAGGACGCAAATCAGAGATACTTTCCACTAATATTACAGAAATGTCATTTGCTGGCAAAGCTGCCATATGTTGTTTTAATGAGCTTTCATGATCAAATGAGTGAATATTAACGTCGCACTGTTCAGCTACACGAGGGCTTTTGGCGACGACCTCGTAATTTTGAACAATGGTTGACCTGGACGATACTTGAGCTGGCCTCTTTTAACTACCACACTGTTCCAACAAGAGGACGTTTGAGCTCTTGACAGATTTAACGTGCACCTGCCCCATACACGACGGGTCTTTAGTGGTGCTGGTCTCGAACTCGTGACACATTTGGTCATCAACAAATACACTCAGGAACATTGAAGATAGCGACCCAAGAAGGAAGCTAAGTACAATCGCGAAACTTTGCAAATAAGTACAGCGTAATGTGATATGCAAATGATCCAAGTTTTGTGCCAATACGCATGCTCATACACGCCGAGATGGCGCTACAATCAGGAAGAGGGTGCTATATAAGCCAGCGCAAATTCGAAGATTCATAAACGTGACGATTACCTTCCGATTGTAGGAAGACTTTGGTAAGCGAACGTGCTAGAAGACATTTCTCACAGTTAAGCAAGTTTGAGAGAGGCCTGATCATCGGGATGAAAACTGCAGGCTGCTCGACGCGCCGTGTTGCTGGCCAGGTGGATCGTTCGGAGTGTGCTGTTAGAAATTGTTGGGAGCAGTGGATACGAGAAGGTACCCACACGCGGAAAACCGGGTCTGGAGCGACCAGAAAGACCACGAGGAGAGAGGATCATGCGGCAAGCACTTGTGGACCCCACAGGGACTCGTTCAACGATACGAGCAGACGTAGGCGTAGTAATTGTTCCACAGACAATTTCCAGACACCTTGCAGAAGCAAATCTTAAATCCAAGCGCCCTTTCCGTGCACTCCCTTTAACACCGGAACATCGGCAACTGCGTCTACAGTGGTGCCAAGCCATATCATTGTGGAATGTCACAGATTGACAAAAGGTTGTGTTTAGTGACGAATCCCGGTTTGTTTTGGGGACAAATGATAACCGTGTACGGGTGTGGAGATACCCTGGTGATTGGTACAATTCCACCCACACTGTTCCTCGTCACACTGCCCACACAGCTGGTGTAATGGTCATGGGGGCCATAGCCTATGATATCCAGTCCCCTTTATCTGTGATGCGTGGAACCTTAACGGGCCAGCATTACGTTGATTATATTTTTCGACCCCATATAGGACCTTTCCTAAGTGGTCTCCCAGGGGCAATTTTCCAGCAAGATAATTCTCGTCCGCATACAGCAAGAGTTGCTCAAGACTTCCTACGTCATTTTCAGACTCTTCCATGGCCGGCCTGCTCTCCCGATTTCTCCCCTCTAGAGCACGTGTGGGATCATCTAAAACGGCAGATTCCGTCGTGTCACTCTGTATATGATTTAGAGTTGGCTGTTCAAAATTTGTGGGCCCATCTGCCTCAGGACAACATAAGGTGTCTAATCAACTCAATGCCGGACCGTGTGGTGGCATGTATTGCAGCTGGAGATGGTCCAATGCGCTATTGAAGTTTCCCAGTGTTTGAGTCGTTGCACACCCTGTATTGGTTTAATTGTCTTGCTTTTGAGATCAAGTGAATCTATCATCTGTGTCATTATGTGTATTAAATTTCATTTCAAACCAATGCTTTCTTCTTGGGTCACTATTTTCAATGTTCCTGAGTGTATTAAAATGAACTTTTTCTTCCTTGTGTTTTTGACTAGGTGAACTGAACCTTGTGGTACACTTATGGCTTTATATTTTAGTTGATGGAGTTCTTTAGGAAGCATTTGAAAATCTTCCTTTCGTTTCATGTTCATCGTGTTTCTCAATCTTGAATTATATGCATTATTTTGCTTGATCAGTTTCAACTTCCTTCAATAGAGATCACGGATGCTCCGTACCACCGCTCCCAGGATAAAAGTGTATTCAGAAAAAAATACGGATGTTCTAAAAAGGATTATGACGTTTTTCACTATGCTTTATATGTTTGAGATTACTCTTAAAAATAAATCTTAGCCAAATAATCCTTCAAATAAATCAATTATTTTCCAAATATCGTAAAACTCTTCATTATTTACAATTTCTCTAAGCGAAAAACATATACATAAAAGATGGGGCGGAACTAATGTAGAAACCATACCAGTAAGTTTGAAGGTCAATCAAACGATCAGCAAATGTATTATGGTGCCTGGCTGAAAAGTGAATCATGTCTTCCTTTTCTTTTTACAACTAATGTACAGTATTTAAATAATAATTACAGTGATGAAATGTTTATCTTCTTATAATTTTTGTCAGGTTCTGGGTTTCGTTTTTCCTTTTAACGAGTAATATTTTATGTTACAAAAGAAAAACGCCAGATGATAAACATAAATTATATCAGTTTTGTTGTGTATTTTTTTATTATGGAAAAAAGTATTTTGTTTCACTCCTTTGCGGTTATTTTTTTTAAAAAAATCTTTAAATTTTCGAAATGTTCGCTTCCCCCCAGGGGGGGTGCCCCGCACTTTGAGAAACACTGATTTGAAGAAAAATTATACCGATGAAATTCATCGGCAATTGTTATAAGTATGCGGTACATATCTTGTCACGAAACAAGTAATATAATTTTCTTTAAGTGAATTCCTACTTATATATCAACAAAGTAAACTTTTATTAGTAAGTTGAACTTCACAGGAGACTGGATCGATAACTCGATCCTCCGCTCCCTATCTTGAAACTACTATATTGCTGGTGTTGTTAACTTGGCTTGTTGATGGAGGAGTGGCTTCATTAAGGGAAGGATTAATGGGGAAGATGGTTTCGGCTTTTAGAATTGATCATTGCTATTGGTTGTAGAGTAAACTTGCGGATACTTCCCTTTTCAGAGAAAATTTAACTTTTGAGATGAGAAAACTATTGAGATAAAAATACTAAAACAGAGAAATTAAAATTAGAAAGATAAAAATTAAAGAATTAACTATCTAGGTGCGATTCTAGAAGTAGAAAAGCTTTTTGCCTGCCATCTTTGAATATTTTAAGAGCTGGGAGTAGTTACAGTAACTCTGGCATTCTTTTAACAGGATCGGAAAGAATTTTAAAAAGTTCGATTAAACTAGAAATTTCTGAAATATTTGTTTCAAGGGTGGATGAATCATGGGATTGATTTTGTTCTATTTTACTATTATTTTCGTTTGAGAGAGAGAGTTTGTATGAGGATTTTTTTTCTCTTAATTTCCGCTAACAATATAAGCGGAAATATAAGGTAATTTTCCTTCAATAACATTGATGTTAGAGAAATTGTTTTTATTTAAATTTATGGGCGGGGGGATCCTTTCTTTGGTTTTGGAAATTTGGAACATTTGACATAACTGGCAGTATGCCCGTAGGCTTTGCAATTTGTACAGAAAGGATTCTTCTGCTTTTCTTTTATCTCACATTCTTTTATAAGGTGACCTTTATCGCACTTCAGGCAACGTGTAATTTCATGGCAATTGGCTGCCGTATGAAAGAAATTATTGCATCTAAAACATTGAGTCCCACCCAGAAAATTTTTCTTTTAGCTACTTTTTATTAGAGAAGCTTGACATCTTTGGGAAACGGAACGCGAAACGTTCCTCCATCCCGTATCGAAAGGTATTTGGGCCTTGAAGGGGAGAGGCCTGGATTGACTGGTTAGCTTCCTGATTAGTGGACTGAAAAAATCGGTGAGTTAACACTTTATTCGCTGCCGTAAAGTTATGGAACAGAAATTGAGTTCGAAAAAGTGCTTGTCTGTGTGGGTTGCAGATTGAAAGTATTTTAAAATAAATAATAGAAATGTGAAAACATGAAATGACAAATCAGAAAAATGGTTATTCACCATTCATGGAATGAAGCAATTAATTACTATGGGGATTATACGAGTCCAAATGGATTCTTATGGGTCTCTTAGTATTAACATTGGGATTGTAATTTTCAAGATTTAAGACATTTAAGTTATTTGAATTTGGAAGATTATCAAAAAAATTAAATTGCTATTATTTGAATATATTTTTTAAAAGGATAAAAGTTAATAGATTTGTAAAAATCTCTATATTTTTAGTGTATCTACATGCCTTAGTTATGTTCCAGATTAAAGCATTTTGGACATTTTCTAAAAGTTTCATGTTTGAATTAGCTGCAGAGCCCTACACAGGGCAAGCGTACGTTAAGATGGGCCCCAAAACAGCAGTGTAGAAAAGTACTTTGTTGTAAAGATTTAATTGAGAATTTCGGTAAATTAAGGGGTAAATTGACCGCAAGGCGTTCCGGAATTTTTCACACGCGTATAAGATGTGTTGTTTCCATGTTAACTTTTTGTCTAGGAGTACTCCTAGGTACTTCATGCTCTGAGACCAGTGTAGTTGTGTGGAATAGAGGGTTGGCGGTATGACTGGTTTTCTTCTCCTGGTAAAGAGTGCGGCTCTATTGTTTTATCTACATTAATTTTTATTTTTCATGTGTTAAAAAAGTTTTCAAGGAGGTGAAAGTGTGAGGTGAGTTCACGGGTTGTGATTTTTATAAGCAGCCAGGATAGCAGTATCATCAGCGTAAATATTAGTACTGGTTTGAGTAGGTATATCATTAATATATTTGTTGAATAACAGGGGCCGAAGGCGGCTACTTTTTATTAAATAGTTACAATTAATATAAATATGTATATACATATGACAGAATCACAACATTAAGTGGTAATTTATTTTTATTCATTATCATTAAAAGACCGTATTGTCATCCAAAACAATCGTGCATATAAAGTTTTAGTTCAACTGAGTGCTTTAACACGCGAGAAGAAAATCTTTTAAAGTTTTGACTCGAGTTGCAAAAAATAAAACGAACATGGCTGTATCTGTAATTCTTTAAATAATTAGTTCCAGTCAATTAATTTCGATTAATTGTAATTAAAATTATCGTATTGATGCGACGCTGATTTAAACTTATTTAATTAATTATTTCCAAATACTAATTTCGTATTTTCCCAGGTTCGTAAGATACATCGCATCATGGCTTAAGTTAAAAATTAAACACTAAATCTCTAAAGACAAAAAACAGTACTCTAAATTAAAAAAGGCCGGTTCTTAAAATAACAATTAATTTATTTTAATTAACATAATTAAATTTGAGTAAATGTATACAATATGCTGCATAACTAAATTGAGATTCTACTTAGCTTTTGAGAGGGTGTCGAGTTGGAGGGAGTGGGACATGGTCGCCGCTCGAAGTCCCGCGAAGTCTAGTTCAAGGCCTGGATCTGATTAGTTTGTCTCTCTGTGTCCAAGTGTGAGTGTCTGTCGAAATCGGGGTGCATCCCGTTTTTGTTTTATGCCGCTTTACAGCTATATTCTAGAGCGGACTATGTGCCTTCTCCACTTAATTGCCTCTCATTGGTCCGGAACCAGCGCAGAGATACAGCGCAAAGGTCGTTGCCTTGTTGTTGTCTTGTTTTCGAGCGGGAAAATTCTCTGACGCTCCCCAATTATTTATCGGTGTAATGAACCTTGCAGGCGTGAGAACGCAAGCACCCTTTGCTAAAAAGTTCGCCCTCAGAGGTGGGGTAAGAAAACACATTCCACCAAAATCCGTTTCCTGTAAACAGGGCAAATATAAAAACTGCAATTGTAACTTGGGGACCGGCGACCTCCCATCAGTATTTTATTCCAAAACAATAGCGTATAGAAAATTGCAGCTGAAACGAACGCTTTAAAATGTGAGGAAAAACCTTTTTAAGGGGACTTGGCACCCTTTGAGCAAACTTCTTTATTTACGTATTAAAAAATTATATTTTAGCATTTTATACAATGTTTCTATTCAAGAAAATGTTACCAGATGAAAATTTTCATATATTATTCACACAATTTTAAAAATTTTAATTTTTTGAAGAAAATTGGGAAAATTTTAAAATCCTACTCCTTTTGTAAAAATTAATTTTTTGACCTGAATTTTTTTATAATACTCTTATGGATGATCTAAACAACTTTAGGGATCGATTTTATATAGAATAACTTCATTCGTTTTCGAGGAAAAAAATAAAATGTTGATATACAGGCTAAAAATCAACGAAAACGCCAACATGTCTTACATTTTATTTTTTTTTAAAAAAAGTATTCAGTTTATAGCAAAACGGATCCCTAATTTTATTACATGCTTTATTTTCAACACGCAAGAAAAAAATGGAAGTGATTGGTAAATAATTGGCGAAGGAGTAGCATTTTGAATGCACTAAGGTTTCGAAAAACACAAACTGAGAAAAACTAGTTTAAAGTTTATAATTCTAAAAAAATTATTGTTATAAGCTTAATTTAACTTAAAATACCACTTTAAGATATTAGTTATACGTTTGTCTTTAAAATAATTGCATTTTCATGTTTTTTCAACCCACACATTTTTATAAATGATCAACTTTTAGAGAATACTAATTGCCCATGAAAAAATTCAAGAAAAATGTTAAAATTTTTTTTCTGTCACGACAGAAATTTTAGCTGTTTTTCTTCTTATAATATTAAAGTATTACATTTGTATGAAAAATATATGAGGAAGAAGAACCGAAATTATAAAATTATTAATAAAAAATGCCTTAATTTAAAAATTTTACATGCACACATTTCACAAGGAATAAAAATTACATTATTGTATTGCCTCGGAAATATTCTGCTTTTAATACTACACATTCTTTTTTATAGTTATTATTTCTATTTCCAAAATAGATTTTTTTTTACCATAAAGCATTTTTTAGCTTTTTTTTCCTAAAAAGGGGGTGTGGCTGAATTGCCTAATTTGTTTTCAAATGAAGTTTTATTGAACTTCTAACTTTCCGACATGCACATGTGATATATCAATCGAAAGATAATAATGCAAAGAATAAGATTAAATGAAAAAAAAAAAAAAACGACAGGTTTGTGATTTTTAGGGGGTACCAAGTCCTCTTAATGTTTTGACACTCCAAAATAATCGCTAAGTCGTCAAAAATGATGCCAACGTGGTTGCATTTGTAATTTTTGAATAATTAGTTTTAATCAATCTATTTTTATTAATTATAATTAAATTATTGTATTGTTTTCCCAAATAATCATGTATATAAAATTTCAGCTCAGTTGAGGGCTTTAAAATGTATTTTATTTTATTCACAATTGAAAATTCCATGAAGATAAATAAATATGTAGAGGGTCTGAGCGAATAGTAGGAATTGAAAAAGTGTGGGTGTGGTCCACTCATTTTAACATAGGCAGAACAGACGGGAGAGATGAAGAAATAGCTTTTTGGGTGGAAGGCATTAGACCACCTTTTTTGCAGTTCCGACATCACACCAAATGTTTTCTATCTCCTCGTACGGTTAAAGAAACACACTGATTAGATTAGCACTTCAAAACCGATGCTGAGGTTCCGAAAGCAGTCCTGATGGCTTGGCGTACCAATGGGAAAAAGGCCTCTATATGAGGGTGACTAAGTATAAAAGTAGTACGAACCTTTACCTTCCTACATTCCATATACTTTTTTTATTTCCAGAAAAAATGTTTACGTTTTGTTAATTTACTTTTTGAAACATCATCGTTGTAAATTATTCAACTTTTAAAATTTTTGAATGGAAAAGGGTAATTCACTCACGAAGTTTTCTATATTTTGGATGTGTTCTAGACCATGCAAAAATTTGACTTAAAATTAGATAATATTACTAATAAATATCATAAAACTATTAATATATAAATTAAAATAGTAAATAGTTGACTTCAAAAGATGAACCTTGAGAACATAGTGTTCCGAATTCTTTTTCTTATTTATCTTAGAATGTTTAAGTTTTTGTGTGTGTGAATCCAGATTTCTGTTTCAAACAATAAGAAAATTTTCAAAATTCTTGTATACGCACAAAAACTAATTCTCTAACCACTATTTCTTGTCAACACTTATGCATGTATATATTAGGTAAGTTGCGAGATATAAATGTAACGATCAAGTCACTTGCAAAGATGTGTCTCAAAGCTCGTATTGCATCTGACTTGCTCATTTTAACTAAGGAATATAAATTTATCTCTAATTTGATTAAAATATATTATATTTTTTTAAAAAACTATAAAACACACACGCTTTGATGGTTAATCTAACTAAAAAGTAATAAAATAATTCTTTTTTTTAAATATAAGATTAAATTTTTTATATACATGAAGAAAAGTTTTATACACATATGAGAAAATTAATGTCATTGGGGTAAAAGCATGGGGTGCTCTATATCAATTGCTATATATAATTTCGTTCTTGTTCTATTCCTACATGCTGAGTTAGTGTGAAAATTTAGTACACATTATGCCACACTTTTACCACTATGATATTAACTTTTTCGTAAAACATTTTATTCTTATATTAAGAATTAATTTATTATTTTTTAGTTCGATTTGCCATAAAAGCGCATCTTTTAGTTATTTTTAAACTACAATTTATTTTTCATTTTTTAGTTCGCTCTACAGTAAAAGTATGTAATTTAATTTTTTTAACTATCAATTATTCATAAACGTTTTTTAATTTTTGGACCACGACCGAAAAAGTTTGCCCATCCCTGAGTAAAAACGTATTTTTTTACACGCACGAGTCTTTTTTTTTTATTTCCGTTTTCAGGAAGACTACACAATTGCTTATATTATGATAAGAACTTGCTGACGCAAAAAAAAGGTTTTTGCTCTTAGGGTTACACTTACTCTTTTAGTCGCCATATCTGGAAATGGTGTTTAGAATGTTTCGTGAAATCTGACAATGGTACACGGAATTAATCTCCTAATCTGAAATTATGCTGTCTTCTGACTATTCTGTTTAGGACAATGGAACAAAATGATAAAGTTATTGTATTGTTATCGATACTTGACAAGTGTGCAAAATTTCGAATTAATCTGACCTTTTAAAGTGTGTAAAAATCGAGTTCAAAGATTCCGTTACATACAAGTGGAACTTATAAAAGCGTGTTAAAAAAGTAGCAAAGTCCGAAGAGTATGGCTACACTTTCAATTATAATTACAAAATAAATAAATAAATAAATAAAGATACTCACTTATATTAGATTTATTATCTTTGTTGTTCCATAAAGAAAATATCAAAAAGTTTATACGATACTTGATTGAACGGTTTCTATTTGCGCACCATTGATTGAAATCAGCACATCGAACCAATACGAGATTTCTAGCCACATTCTGTGGAGCAGTGTAGGATCAACAATCTGAATGACCACTGTAATTCGACTTTTCATTTCCCTAGTGCTTTTAATTGAATATTGGTACACAATATTTGTGTCACGTATTCCTTTAAGAATTAGTCCAAAAGTGTTATTTCTAGAGATTTTGGTGTCCACGACATTGTGGATTTTCTCTTTCCACCCATCGACCGGGGAACTTCTCGTTTTCAAATTTTGTGTGATGATGCCCTATTAACAGTGTACATGTTACAGATTTAAATTCGGTAAATCGCACTAAATCTTATGCTTGTCCTCGTGGTGAATTTATTTTGAAACAAGAATATTTTATACAAAACTCTGAGCTAGTTTGCATATTATTAGGACTAGAATGTTTGTCGGTGTTAACAGGACAACAAAGCCTGCTTACTCCGTTCTTCTTTTGCATTTTTACGGGGAATATAAAATTTTGTTTTGAGTTTTTTAATCATTTTTCCTGGTCATTACATAGAAAAAGTTCTGTGGTTCTAGGTTAATTAGGAGAGATTTACAGCTAAATATACCAACTTCTTCTGGTGTCATTTCCCCATCAAGGCACAATTTATCCTCAAAAATAACTGAAGTTCATCATAACCATTAGTAAAACAAACTTCCCAAAGTACTTTGGCACATTTATTTGATTTTTAATGCAGTGTTATTGGGTTAACAATGGAAACGACTCTTGTTTTTCAAAATTTGTTGTTTCTAAATGTTTTTTTATATAACATTTGGTTATCTCCTCATAAAAAGAATTTCATTTGATTTTAACACATTTTACAGAGCAGACACCCTGAAACGATAGCTCATAGAAAAGGTCTAAGTCCTGATGAAGTTGCTAATTTGTTCAGAGAGCGTGCTGAGTATGAATCGGCTTTAAGTTAGATTCCGATAAAGACATAAGATTGAATGAAAGTAACTGTGAAGAATATGAAGAGAGAAAGTGCACATAATAATATTCCAGTAAATCCTGATATATATTTGTCACTAGGGATGGTACAGAATGGGCACCACATAATAGCAAAGTTCTTGGCAGATTTGCGACTTGAAATGTTTAGCGACAAAACAGAGGTCCAACAAGCTTCGGGAAACATAATGTCAACGTTAGTTTTTTACAATATAAAAAGTCATAATGTATAATAATTACGTGAAATAATCTTAAAAAGTCTTGAAACTAAACCCTATTGAACAGTATTCCTGTTATTATTTAGTTAAAATAATCACTTTATATATTTTATATCAGCAGTGGACGTTTAAGGGCAATCGAAATCCCTTATGTTCTAGTTTTAAACATAAGATTTAATCTTTTATTTTTGGAAAATAAAAAAAAACCGTAAATAATAATCTTTGTTTACTTTTAATTCATTTTTTGAAAATGTGGCCATACTTCTTGAACACCCTGTATTATAATCAAGGCTATTTAAGGGATGGAATTTTAACGTATGGAACATAAAACACTGTAAGAGAAATTCTTTGTTTATCTTTAATTCATTTTTGAAAGTGCAGTCATATTTCTCGGGCACCTTATATTATAATCAGGGCTGTTTAATGAATAAAATTTTGAGCTTTACATTTTATCATAAAACGTCTGAATAAATGAAGTTTTCAAAGTCTGGTGGCACTTTTTTATACTCCACATTTATTCTCAATTACCTGAATTTAGCTTCACCTCTGAAAACTAAGACGTGTGAGAAAGCAGCACAATTCTTACAAATAATATATTTAGAAAGGATCATTAATACTGTGTAGTATTTAATTATTTGACTATAAAATTTCACAATAAATGGAAATAAAATTCGAACAATAGATGCAAAGTACAATTTATACTTATAACTTTAAGAAAAGTGAATAGGCTAAATTATATTTTGTACTCCATTGCAGTTTATACTAATCTTATGAAACTTCTGAGCTACATGCATGTATTATATTTAAATCCAAAATATTGTGAACTACTAACCAAAAAAACTACCAAATCTTTTAAAGATCTTACATTTGATTTTTCCCTATAAACTTATAATTCTTGTAAGTATGAAATCAGTTTTAATTAAACTGTAAATGACAAAAGAAACTGAAATTGATCTGCATGAAAGAAATAGAAGTGTAGTTAGTAATAAATAACAATTGTATTAACAGATTTTTTTATGAAACTTATTAATTTTAATGAGAAGGATTGTTTTTTTTAATTATCATTAACACAAGCTTCTCTCTATAAATTTTGTAAGGGTAGATGGAGGCCGCCATTTCATTACAGTTGTCCAAGTGTACATCACTGAATCTGTGCTTCTTTATTTTCATGCTGGAAAAGGAAATCTCACTCATATCTAGAAAACTGAGCACTGCCTTCACTTGACAAACCTTGAACAAAATTGGGTATTTTTTTTTTAGGAAAAAGAGGCCAAATAATTTCAAAGCTTTAAGAAAGTGCTTTACGAATAAATTATTTTGAAAATCAATCAGTACCAACTCCACCACAGTAATGTCTTCTTAAAAATCAAAATGCCACAAGAAACAAATCGAGAATGCTTCATAATCAATTTCTGTAAAAGGTATAAATAAACGTTTACGCGATCTCCCGAAAATGGTTCCCGTGAGCTACTAGCAACTCGCGATCGAAGGTTTGGTGATCATTGTTCCACAGCAGTGATCTTCAAAATATGTTTCACGGAACCCTATGGTTTCAAGTGGCATAACCAAGGGTTCCATGAATAACAATAAACAAATCAAAAAGAAACTCACAAATATGTATGCAAAATAGATTCACGTTCTCTATGAAGTTTGTATACCCACAAGAATTTATTTCTCATCCCAGTCATTAAGAGAAACTGAGAATTATGTTTATACAAGATAAAATAATACTTTTTAAACCTTTATTATAATATAGCAAAAAATATTGAAACGTTTTATCTTTATATAATACCTACTTGATTGTGAATATTTTATTATTTGCCATCCCGAGTACCATGAGATAATTTTATACTCTGTGACGGGGCTTTATCGGTACTTCTTCTAATAATCCTCTTGGGATATCTTCGGGGCCAGAATGGCAATTTTTTCCAACCAACCCAAGAAGAGAGTGAGGTTATGCAGATTAGGAATTGTATATATTGGAATGTTAGTATTCGCGTTGGTCGCTAAGTAAAGATAAGTGAAGTGAGGTAAAGTTCTAGGTGAAGTTCTAGGAGAAGAGTCTTAGTGTATTCTATGAGTTCTATGAGTCGTTTTAATAGTGCCAGTGAAGCTGATTAATAAGTGGATTTGAAACCAGAAAAGTATCCCCTTAGCCGAATCAAGTTGTATCGATGATCAAATTGAAGATATAAGGACCGTAGCTGTTTGCTGAGGAAATAGCGGTAAGACCGTTTGATTAAGCTTTAAGACTAGAGCGGATTCTAATAAGTTAGGAAATCAGCTTTAAATATAGATACAGTGTTTTATTGCGTTATTTGTCATAATTACAGTTCACGTGGCATCATAGCTGATCATATGCCTTCTAGTCTAGTGTTGCTTAATTGAATATATATTAAGATCATAATGAGCTAATTTTATTATGGCAGAGTTTAATAGTCAGTCCTTCATTCCCTCAAACATAGAACGCATGGATGGTGACGAGATGATGCCCAGCGAGCGGGGTATCACAACTGCTCCGTACAATGTGTTTAAAAACTAAATAGTTTTCTAATGGAAAATGCACCTATTTGCAATTGGGTAGAAACAAATCTACAATAAAGTAGATGGAACAACTTATCGACATATAGACAGATTTGTTGTTAAAAATTGAAATTTAAGCAAGAACAGATCCTAAATTTTATGTCACAAATTCAAGCATAATACGCAGTATTTTTCTAATCATTTTAGGTCCATTCAGAACAATTTGCATAAGTTAAAAATATTTCTCAACATGAGTGGCTACAAAAACAAAATAAAAAGACAAATTAATCTCAGAATATGTAATGAGATTACAGTTAATTTCAAAAGAACTAAATAGTTTGGGTAAAAAAAAATGCAAGTAAATATCCCAGTTACTAAATACAATGCATGTATCACGTATCAATAATATTAATGAGTGAATTACATTAACATTTTTTAATAATAAATGCAATACATTTTTTAATTGCTTTTACATAAAGTACCTATAATACATTGGGTTTTTTAAAATATGATTTTAAGATATTGTTGCGTAGATTCGAGGGTTTGAGGATTTTACGCAAAAACAATCACAAAGAAAAATTAATCAGTTCTTTAAGAGCGATGCGAATTTATTATCGAAAATCCAATCCTTTCAATACAGGATTCATCGGCAATATTCACAGGGTAAATATCCGAAGGTCTTCACACCTTCAACAGCAATCAAAAACAAAAAACAGTGTTTAAAAATACACGTAAGTAAAGATTATTCACAAGCACAGCCGAGCTAATCATTAGTCAAAACAATCCTCACTACTCACTGGCTTAATCAAGACTCTCCACCGTACCGGCGAGCATCCTTTTTATAAGCGTGACAGAAACTTCTAGAAATATAACCGCTCGTGTCATTGAACGTGACACTAGTGGAGAGGTCTACTACTTTCTAGAAGATTCCAGAGGGTTCCGAACTCGCCAATATGGCCACAAAAATCACCAACTTGGTCGCCAAAAATGATACCAACTTGGCTCTACCGCCAAGATTTTGCCAAGTTCTCATTGAATTGTCCTTACAACGTAATGGGCGGCACTGCTTGTGAATAGTACAATTTTAACATGAAATAAATATAACATAAAGTAATATAAATGCATTAAACACTCAAATACAAATTATTTACACAATTTACACAAAATTCGTAACAATATATTTTTTCTAAGTGTAAGTGTGGAGTAGGTTTCTACGAAAATACTTTCTAGTTCTAAGGGTTCCATGAAAATACCTTCTTGTTCTAGGGGATCTGGGAGTTGAAAAAGTGTGAAGACCATTGTTCTATAGTTATGCAGAAAAGTGTTTAAAAAATCAATGTGTTAGTTACAGAAATTGAATACATTCATTCTTTTCAAATTACTTGAGGAAATTGCACAATATTCTAGACTGCATTTACAATGAGAATTTGATATTTATGTATGTCTGTTAGTTTTCTCATCGATTTGAAACACTTATTATTTATATACATTAAAAAAAGCTTTAGTAGTTTTTGAATGCCGTGAGGTATGTATATTGATGTACAATAATGGGACATTTTGTTACAAACAATGTCATCACGTAGAATATACATCAAGAAAATAAATAAATTTTATTCAGAAAAAAATGAAATTGAGCCAAAACGAGGAAAGAATTCCTTATTTTAACAAATCGATTACGAAATAAAATTCAAGAATTGAAAAAAAAATTGTGTATTCATTGAGTTTTCATTATTTTGTTTCTGGTACCTTCCAGAACAGGGGTTAGCTAACAACCGTTTAGCTGTGGCCTGCAAACCAATTTACCAATACGATTCAGCTAGACACACAGTAAGACATTTTTGAAATAATTCGATTCCTACAAATATGCATGTAGTCAGAAAATGAAGGTCAAGAATAGAGAGTTGTTTTAGTACATATGTATTTTTCTTTATTTAAAGATATCTCTCAACATAAAAATAAATAGCATAAAATATAAATATTTCGTCAACAACAAAAACAAATTAAAACTGTACACATATTATGTATTCTTAAACATATTTATTAATCTAAAAAATAGAAAACATAAAATATAAGTATTTCCCTTCGTTATAGTTAAATAAAAAAAGATAAATAAAAATTTTAATGCGAACCTAGTGCATATGCAATGCTCTTCTTTCATATCACAAAATCAAGGGTATAATGTGCCTTTCAATTAGACACGATTCTGAGCATTCCGTTATTAAACAATTTATTTGCAGATTCGAACTATTAGTCATATGAGGGAAATTTTTTACTTACAAGAGGAGGGCACGACTAAGGACATTTATTTGGGGATGAGACTTTGTGTAATACTAGTACTGCTACAGGGTATTCAAACCCCAATGTAATTCCGCCGAATAGCCAGTCAATTTCGAGAAAACAGCGTTCGAAATTCATACTACGCCTATATTCTCCCTGATTCAACGTCGCCGTGGGATGATCGTCAGTGTATCGGAATACTATCTAATAAACCAGAATTTGATTCGTGCGAGCGCCAGTTTCGTCTTTATTTTTTGTCTCCAATTTATTTTATTATCTATTTTCAGAATTCCATAATTTTATTTTTTAAAAAAGGATTGATCTTTAAATGACTTTCTCTACATAATTATAGTAACTATTTTGCTTTTTTAAAACACAAAAACAACTAATATGTGGTATAACTACAATTACTTCCGTCATTAAAATCTAATTAATTGCATTTTTAAAATTATTTCTTATACCTAAATAGCCATACAATTTTATTTCCTATTTTAACAAAACGCCTTTGTCCAAGAGAAAGGCAGCTGTTTTTAAAGAGCAGGTGCTATTAAATGTAAATGATATGTGTTTTCTAAATGAATTTCTTAAAAAACATTGTTCATGCGGTAATTCGTTCTTTATTAACTGTGCTAGATGTCAAAAAATTAGTTGTTTTGAATGTTTTTATGATAATTATCACTCAGGTTTTTGTATGTAATAAAAAAAATTAAGTAAGACAAAGTTAACGTTTTACTTATATTCATTTAACTTTATTTATTATTATTTAATTTATTTTCATTTTTTATTTATAATAATTATTATTATAACTATTAGTTGTTTTGTGTCTTAAAAAAGTAAAATAGTTACTATAATTATACTGAATATCAATTTAAAAATTAATGAATATTTTTTTTTAAAAATAAAATTATTGAATTTTGAAAATAAACTATAAAATAAATTGGAGAGAAAACAAATAAAAACGAAGTTGGCACTCGCGCGAATCGAACCCCGGTCCATTGAATAGTACTCCGATACACTGACGATCATGCCACGGTGACGTTGTATCAGGTAGAAAAAACTTGTATATAAGCTTAGTATGAATTTCGGATGCTGTTTTCTCAGAATTGACTGGCCATGCGGTGGAATTACATTGGGGTTTGAATACCCTGTAGCAGTACTACTGTTACACAAATTATTGTCCCCAAATGAATTTGCTTAGTCGTGCCCTTTCCTTGTTAGACAAAAAAGGAAAGCAGAGTACATGCAATTTTCTCTGTTCAAACAATTAAATCTCTCCTGTAATGATATTCAATAATTTACAAAATAGCTGTTAATATATCTTTAGAATAATCTTTCAGGTGTATCCGTAATTCCGTAAATGTCCATAATTTTAAACATGATTGTCAGCTAAGGTACATTAAAAATTCATCAACTTCCATCCATTCAAAAACTAACAAATCTATAGAGTAGTGCAGAGTGCCACTGAGAACTGTACCTCGTGCCACATGTGGCACGCGTGCCATAAGTTGTCGACCCCTGTTCAAGAGAATGCCCATCTTTCATTTGAAACATACAATCTTTTGACACTTGAACATATGTATTATATTCCGCATAAATTCCGTCCTTTGTCTTAGAAATTTTAAATTTTCGCGAATACAAATTTCTAATTTAAATAATATTAGAACTTCAACACAAACACACACAGTTCTTATAGTTCTCAAAATTAATTATCTTAGCAGTATTTCTTTCAACTTATAATGCTTGCATATAATAGTTAAAGTGAGGGACACTGACACTGATTAATACGGCTATCAGTATGAAGCTATCTTCTCATATGATATCCGCTTTAATCTTTTAACTGAAATGTAAGTTTTTAGTTTTACATTTATTAAAAAGAATTTCAATCACGCGTACCTTTAAAGGACGTAATTTTGAAGTTTAAATAATTCTAAAATTTCCCTATTTTACTTTTTAAAAATATATGAACATAAAATATTGTCTACATATTTGTTTCAAATCATACAAAGTTATACATATCTTAGAAGTTTATATTTAAAATACATCTAATATATATTATAAATGCGGAAGTTTGTGATTATCTTTGTGGGTCTTTCATGCAAAAACAAATGAATGTATTTTAATGAAACTTTACAGTAATATAGCTTATACATCAGAATAACACATAGGCTAAAATTTATAAAGATATTGTGAGAAGTTTTCAAAATATAACGACAATTGTCAAGAAAGTAGGAAAAAACTCTGTCATTTGCAAAAAAGCCCATGACAGCAGTCATCTATCTCTTTTTATCCCTTCTGTTTTGTCTACGCCGTACCTCGGTGCGCTTTTGCTTTTCATTGATTCCCTTCATCAGTGTCATCACTGTTTTTGTTTCATAATAAAACTAGATTTCGAAGGGAGAGGTGGTGGCAAGATTTTAACATAAAATAAATACAACAAAAAGTCATATTAATGTATTACACTTCCTGATATAAATTATTTACACTATTTTAAGCGTTCATTACACAAAATTTGTAACTATGACAGTGGAAGGAAAACTATGAAATTAAAATAGAATATCAAAATGTTTTTATCATTTAGTTTTTTTTTTCTTTTTGAATGTTTTTTTTCAGTACATGTAAATATATATCTACGCTTCCCCCATACTGTTTTTTATAACTTATATATATATATATATATATATATATATATATATATATATATATATATATATATATATATATTCTAAAAGTATTTGTATTAATTCATTACTAAATTAATTATTTGCTAATTAAAAAAGTTCATTGTCTATTATTTTGGATAAAACTACATTTAGTGATATAAATTATTTACACTACTTTAAGCGTTCATTACACAGAGCTTTTAACAATGTGTTACTTTTGCTGAGCAGATCAGCTTAGAGTATTTTGAAAAATCGACCCTCAAGAGTGTTACGAGGAATTATAAATAAAATGAATTATTTTTATCAGCTATTAGATCTACATAGTTAAAATTTAACAAAGGTGTTTTTTTTTTTTTTTTTTTTTTTTTGTTTAGCTCAGTTATGCAAAAAGCTTTTTATGTTTAATTTGCAATTCACATAAAATTAACTCATTAAAAACTTCTTTTTCCTTCAATCTGTGTTGTTTAATTTTTCAGTTCCCCCGTGCGAAGAACGGGTATACCAGCTAGTATTTAATATAATGTTTGATATGTAATCAAATGTGATATACAATTTGTGTAATATTTGAACGAAATAGCAAATGCGCAAAGCATGCTTACAAGTTATTGAAAACTTAAATGTGATTGAATTATACATTATTTTCAAGTAACACATACACGAAAATTTGCAGCTTTCGATCGTTTGGCGTGAAAGAATTCTTTAGAATTTTTTAGCAGTCAGTTGAATAGTTCAATGGTTTTAGAATTATTTGCGATTTTTGTTCAATTTAAACTGTCGAATCGTTTGCAGTTACGGTACATATGGGATGTTTTTTACAGTTGATGAATAACTTTCAGTCATTAAATAGCATTCAGCATAAGGTACGAACACAAACAGTAAATAGAAAGAAAGTAGCGAAGTATTTCTAAAAGAACCAGCACTATAGCATGGTGAATACTTTAATACTTATTTCAACCATAAACAAATGCAAAAAGGTAAAAAAACCTATAAATATAGCTAATAATTAAATGGTTACGCATATTAGTTCGCATTCGAAGCAGAACTTTATGAAAAATATGAAGTCCCTCTCCTTGTAGCACATAACAAGATTTAGCTTTTTCTTTTTTCTTCATAAACATCAAAATATATTTACAATTTAATGCTTGCATTTTTCAAAACGCGAGTTTACTTTTCTCCGAAAGAATGCAAGTTGGGCAATGTATCCATGCATTTTTCGTTTGTTATTAAATCATTACACATGACTTACATACAATGTGGTTTATGATGAAATTTTATATGGTGTAGCTTTATGCTTAATAGCAAGAATTTATCAGGAAACTTATAAATAGGTATTTATAAAAATACAAATAAAATTCTTACATAAAATTGAACTTTAAATGTTTGAAGAATATTTGCGGTGGTCGCACTTTTCTTAAAATGTATTTTTCTTAATAGTTTTTAATTTATTGTTGTAGCATGCTTCTGAATAGTTTTATTTGTTTCGTAACATTAAATTCCTCAAAATTTTTACTTTAATGAATATTTTTACGGAATATTTATAAAATAAAGTCGAATTTATACCGATTGTTGAAATCCTATTGTTTGACATTTAACTGTGTATTAAAGGGATAAAAAACATATTAGAAAATCGAAAACATTCAGCAAATTCTTAGAAGGGAGTATATATCTTGAAATTTTGCTTATGAATTCAAGTGAGTATACAACTATTATATGTACAAAATTAGGTTTTCAGTTTTTAATTTAGGGTACTTCATAGAGAAAAAGTAAGTCAACTTTAATGGTTTAAATGTTTGGCGCGCATGATTATATTTCCAGCATCTGGATATTATCTGACAGTTGTAGTGCCATCCAACATCTTTCTAACTGGGATAAGGTGAGTGATAACACAGGAATGACTATTTTGGAGAAACTAAAAGTCTGTCACTTCTCGCGAGATCCATCTACAATGAGTTCCTTCGCACGTTAACAACGCGGGCAATGAGATTTATGACGCCCTAGCAAAAGTTGGCGCAGCTCAACCCACAACGAATTCGGTCCCTCTCACCTTTTCAGAAATGCACTCCTCCTATACCAACAATAAGCAATCAACTGTTCCTTCCTGTTCATCACTGGTATGAGGCTAAGTGTCCTGTGGTGTGTGTGGTTCTCTTTCCCTTCAATGCAGCAGGCAGGAACAAACCTTTCTAACTCGTTTCCGGAGTGGCCATTTCCGAACTTTGACTTATAGGGATAGAAGCAAAGTTTTTCCGACGTGTGTTAGGTGTTCTTCCTGTCAGGCATCCCCATAACACATTCATGAAAGCCTAGAGCTTTCAAAACAAAATTTATGAAGTCTCTAACGGTGTTGGAGTTTTTGGGAGTAAATGAGAAAATGGACATGGTCTAACTTGGCTAGACATGGAGACGAGCAACAATAATATGGTGTGTGTGTGTATTTCCTAATACATTATAACAGTGGTCTTCAAACTTAGTCGACTCACGGGACCTTTAGACCTATGATGTATTTTCGGGAAACCCCTTCTACACACATCGAATGTAAAAATCAATATATCTTTAAATAATATTTAAATTAGATCAGCATGTTGTAGGTATATTAAGTAACGATAATTAAATGAAAAGTATATTTCACTTGTTATTAAAGATTTTCAATATAACATTAATACACGTTTTAATTGGAGATCTGTCAACTACTCATGAATTGTATTTAGTAATTGGAATATGTACTCACATTTTTTCCACAAACTGTCCAAATCTATGTTTATTGAAATTATCTGCAGTCGTATTTTGTATTCTGCGTTTGATTTGCTTTTATAAAGGGTGTTTTTTTAGAGGTATAGAACTTTAAATTGCAATAAAACAACGATGTATTATTCGATGGACATGAATTTTTTTTATTCGAAAGATAATCTTGTGGCATTACATTTTAAATATGATTTCTGGCATATGACTGCCACGGCTGGCTCGGATGTAGTCTAATCTGGACGTCCAATTTTCGATGACTTTTTCCAACATTTGTGGCCGTATATCGGCAATAACACGGCGAATGTTATCTTCCAAATGGTCAAGCGTTTGTGGCGTATCCGCATAGACCAATGACTTTACATAGCCCCACAGAAAATAGTCTAGCGGTGTTAAATCACAAGATCTTGGAGGCCAATTCACAGGTCCAAAACGTGAAATTAGGGGGTCACCAAACGTGTCTTTCAATAAATCGATTGTGGCACGAGCTGTGTGACATGTAGCGCCGTCTTGTTGGAACCACAGCTCCTGGACATCATGATTGTTCAATTCAGGAATGAAAAAGTTAGTAATCATGGCTCTTTACCGATCACCATTGACTGTAACTTTGTGGCCTTCATCGTTTTTGAAGAAGGATTCCACCAGCCCATAAAGCGCACCAAACAGTCAGTTTTTCTGGATGTAACGGTGTTTCGACATACACTTCTGGATTAGCTTCACTCTAAATGCGGCAGTTTTGTTTGTTGACGTAACCATTCAGCCAGAAGTGCGCTTCATCACTAAACAAATTTCGCTTATGAAAATCGGGAACAACGGCAATCTCGTTTTGGGCCCATTCGACGAATCTACGCCTTGCTTGATGATCGTTTTGATGAATTGTCAAACCAAACTGAGAATAAATCACTTGACAGCTGTTAAATCGGTCGCCCTCTTGGAAAGTAATGCCAACTTAAACTTCTATACCTGGAAATAAAACACTCTTTACTTTGCTTTTTTTACTAAAGATGAAAAAATATTTTTAATTAAATACCTTATTCTTAATGACATTAAATGGCTATAGGTGTGCGAGAAATCGTATGTACTTTGCCTAAAACGGAGATCTAAAATTTAAGAGCTGTTCCTACCTAAAATTAGATTTTAACTTCGAATCTGTTGATATGTCGATAATTTATTGTCCCTTCGTTATTATTCCAAACAAAAGAAATGCATTTTCATTAGAAAAATATTTAGATTTACAAAACTACGCTAACGAGTATAAAATTATTTCGTGATACCTGTGAAATAGTAAACCGCAGAGCATTTCCAATCTAATAGGTAAAAAATATGTAGAAGAAAAATCACTTTAATACTTTTTTATATTATGATAAAAGGTTAAAGAATTATAAAGTAATGTTATTATGCATAAATGTAAAATTTCCTTTTTTAATGATGGAAATAAGTTCTTGATACTTATATATGTTTATACAAACTTGACAGGAAATTTGAATGCATTTTTTGCATACACATTTATAATTTTATTTCCGATTTTTGAAATGCGTCGTAGAATCCTAGTCTTCTATGGAACACAGTGTAAACCTCAGTGCTTTATATTTCTTTCAAATTTAAAGTTTCTTTTTGTTGCTAGTTACCTTTAATTTTTATAATTTTCGAACATATTTGAAACTCTTTAAATTATTTAAAAGTTTTCAATTATCTACTTTTTTGCCTAATTTATAGCTTATCCAAAACTTTCGTAAACTCCTTTAGAATAAAAATTTAATAAAATATTGAGAGAGAGAGTGTGTATTACTTCTTTAAAAAATTTTCATACTATCTCCATTGTTGTCCTTAAAATACGTTCTAGTGCATTCTATCCTAAGCTTACAACCAACAGTATATCAGAAGACAAGAAAGAACTTTCTACTTCAAGTAACACCATTAGCCCGCTCTTTTTGAGCCACGTCTTCTACTTTCCAGCCAAGTTTCCAACACAAATATCTTCAGTAACAGATAGAGGGCTGAGGATTGCTGACGCAATCCAGACACCTTATTCCCCCTAAATCTCCATGAAATCACAAAGTATCACTTCTTGGTTTGATTTAATCGTTAGGCGGCATGTTTATGCGCGTTTTACGGCAAACATAGTTATTAACTGCAAAAGGTGTCATTTAGTTACATTTTTTAAAAGGTGGTGGGAGCATTACTTCGTCTCCATCGAACCTTGGTTATTACTAGTAATCTTCCAAATAACACACTTCATAAACATGTGATTTCAAACTATACCGTTTTTAAATTCATTTAATCTCATTTTTTCTGCTGTTCAAGACCCGTGACCATCGCAGCCTAGTTAATATGGTGTCCAACTCAAGGCTCAATAGAAGATCCGCCATGTAGAGAGGAACTATTCATGTTAAATGTGTAGAGACTCAATATCCTCTGTTTGGTGTGATTGTCAGAAGAGGGGATGCAAACGTAGGGGATGACTTTATCTCTTGACCGAGATTCAAAATTACTAGATTTATCATCAACAGCCCTCGTGTTACATTACAGTGCGTCCTTAATATAATTTACCTAGATTCCAAGGGTAAGTGATTTATATTTCTTAAATTGTTGAAAGCAAAAGTTATTATGGATTAGAAAACATTTTCCCTTGTTGATTTTTAATAATTATTTTTCCAGCTAAACCTGGATAAAAATGAATTTTTTTTTAAATTTAGCATTTTTTACTAAAATAACTAGAAATCTCAGAACTAAATTTATACTGACTTTTGTAGAACATACATTTGGGAGTATGCACAAAAAATTGCAAGACTGTACCTTTAGCAGAAAAAAAGCCTTAGGGATAAGAAAACACTTATATCTTCAAACTTAAAAGTCCGAGAAAAACGCAATTAAAGTTTGTAAAAGCATAAAACAAATAATGCCTGTAAAGCTCTAATTTTTAATATGTTATTTTCAAATATATGTTTTACATTAAAACACTATTTTAATGAAATATGACAGAAAACACTTTTTTTTTAATTCAAAATATAGTTTTGCTTGATATTTATAGCATTTGCTATGACGACAGATTATTCAATTTAATCTTAACTAATATATTCACAAAAGTTTTGAAACACAAAGCATTTATTTTACAAAATAATAATGATACTAATTTAAATGAAAAATCTCCAGGTTTGTGTGTACATAAAATTTATTTTTTTCAGTTTTAAATTGGGACAGTTTATCAAATTTGAGTTTTTTTTAGCAACTTTAAAGTAAAATAAATTATAGTGCTACAATATGTTTAATATAATGTAGTTTATTGCCATTGAAATATTCAGTTTTATATGCAATACTTGAATTCAGAACACTTGTATTCGTAAGTCTAATAGCGGTATCAGATGAGAGCTGTGTTTTTATACATCATTTTCAGTAGCATTCCATCTTCTTTGAAATATTATTTCTCATAGCAACCTGAGAACATCTTGACCCTGGCAGTTTCTCAACACAATTAATGTTAAAGTTTCTTATGTCAACTATTTCTTAAAACAAAAATTAAACTTGAAATCAATTTTAATTAAGCAGCTGTGGGGACTCAAAACTTAATCAAGCAGAATTGATTTAAGGAATGATTATTGAAATTAATATTCATTTCACACTGAAAGAGTTTATTGTGCTCAAAAATATTTTAATTCATTCAATTTAAGAGTGGAAAAAAAAACTAATTTAAAATGAAAACGAAACCGAAACCTATGCCCAGTAGAGTTGAAATATCTTAAAAACTAATTTGGTATCAGATCTGAAATTTGGTGGCAGGCTTCCCAATAATATAAGCCGTATAAAAATGCAAAAAATTCAGCGTTTTTAAAACTTATACTAATTTGTTAGCATTGAACCCCTGGTCTTAAATCAGGCACTTAAATATCAAACTTAGCACTACTTCAAATATACTCCATCGAGATTTTAACTACGTAACAGCTATGTGTTATAAAATTGAATGACTGTGTGTATATTATCTACAAGTAATGAAAAATTTTATTCAGGAATCAAATGATTTCTAATGTTGCCAAACTTCAACGAAAGTTTCCTTTTTTAATGGTTTCGCTTCCAAGAAACGGGTGACTAATTAAAATCATAGCTGAAGGAATTAAAAGGATTCTACGAGGGATGATCAGAAAAAAGGTTACAAGTCAAATAAAGAAGTATTTATTAACATTAGAAAGAAAAAACAAAAGGGAATTAAAAGGCGTACGTGCCTATCGCATTTCAAAATAATCACAAAATCTCTCTATCAGATCGCAGAATCAATTTATTTATCCCGTCTTGGTAGAAATCAGGTTGATGTAGCTCCTTCTATTTTTTTAAAAGGGATGTTACTGCATATAAAATTAAAAATTTATATTTTCTAAAGTTATATTCTTATTTATTTTAACATCATAAGCATGATTAATTCATAATAGATGTTTACGCATATGTGGCATACACATAGCATACGAACGAATTTATTTCAGGGCTATGAAAAGAAATAATCAAAAGTACATGGAAATAAAAATGAGACTCGAAAGTTTAAATTCAATGCATTTGTGAATTTCGTCGTGAGCTCCTCAAGAAACACAAAACAGTGGTACGATTACTTATTCCATATGTTTTAATTTATTTAGGTTGATGCATTGACAATTTGCGTATTTTATACATGGCAGTTAGTAGGGATGGAGCAAATATTTGATTGATGATGTAGCACCATGGTCATAGTTAATTATCCTTTTGGAGAAACCAAGTTGGCAGATTCTGCTTTTATATGTAGCAAAAAACAAATCTGTAGTGTATCAAAATACACTCTGTCGCAAAAAAATATATGCACCCAGAAGAAATCAAGCTACAATCACGAAACTCGGCAAGAATGTAGTCTGGTAAGAGATATGCAAATGATTAAAATTTCGAAGCCAATGAGACAAGGCTAAGTGTGTTATGCGCATATTAGTTGCGCAACTGGGAGAGTTTAAAAGCATGAGTACGAGCGCCGTACGGCTATCCAAACGAATCTGATGACTTTGATAGACGATATTGAGACTTAGGATGCCTCTAAGACGTAACCGGCGGCAGTACGAGCAGCTGACGGACTTTGATAGGGGCCGTATAATAGGCCTCAGAGAAGCAGGTTGGTCGAATAGACGTATCGGCCGCCACCTCGGTCAGAGCGATATGGTAGTTGCTCGGTGTTGGCAACAGTGGATCACAGAAGGTAGAGTGTACCGTCGCGGAGGGTCAGGACGTCCCAGGAACACAAATGATCGCGAGGATCGTGCAATCAGAAGAGTGGCCACTTCGGCACCAACAACGTCGCTAGCATCGATTCAACGCCACTTACCTCCTTCCAGACATCCAGTGCCATCAAGAGAAACCATAAGGAGACGACTGACCGAAGTTGGCTTGAGGAGCCGACGTCCGCTAAGACGCTTACCACTGACCCCACATCATAGGCAGTGTCGACTGGATTTTTGCCGACCTCGGGCAACTTGGAGTGTGACAGACTGGAGACGTGTCATCTTCAGTGATGAATCCCGATTCAGTCTCAGTGATGATGACCACCGCACACGTGTCTGGAGGCGCACCGGCCAGCGGTCCGATCCGGCATTTATTGTCGAGCGGCATACAGCAATTTCACAAGGTGTGACAGTATGGGGAGCAATTTCTTGGGACACACGATCATCTTTAGTGGTCCTTCAAGGCACTTTGACAGCTCGCAGATACGTGGACGATATTTTAACGCCGATTGTGCTACCCATGCTATCAAGTCGCCCAGGTGCCATTTATCAACAGGATAATGCTCGTTCACATACTGCGCGACTCTCCCAACAATGTCTTCAAGGATATGACGTCCTACCATGGCCTGCCAGGTCACCAGATCTTTCGCCAATAGAGCATGTCTGGACGCGTTGGGAAGGCAACTGCAGCCGTCCCGAGATACAGGAGAATTAACTGCGCAGATGCAAAGACTATGGCAGGATCTTCCACAGGGGGTCATAAGTGATCTAATTGAATCGATGCCACGCCGAATTTCGGCTTGTATAGCTGCCAGAGGTGGCTTTACTACTTACTGATTTTTAACCTTTTGCAAGCTGTAACCGCTTAATAAAATGATATTTTGTTCTGAATTTTTAATCATTTGTTTATTTTCATATACACTACATGCATACCAAATTTCGTGAATGTCGCTCAATTTCTTCTGGGTGCATATATTTTTTTGCGACAGAGTGTATAAATAATTACATCATCAATTTTATCATAGAAAACAATACGCCAAAACTTTTGTCGTGCAACATTGCAATTTTTTAAGGGGGAAACATTCATGCAAATGTCTTGATTACAATCTATGACATGAATGAATCATTCTATAGCAGTAGTCTTTAAACTGTCTTCTACTAAACCCTGGGTTTCCATACGGCATACCCAGGGTTTATACGACTTTTAATAAAAAAAGTGCAAAAGAAACTCATAAATGAGTTAAAAATGTGGCCCAACGTTCTCTAAATGTTTGTGTACCCACAAGAATTTTATCCTCAACCCTGTCATTCAGAAGCTGAATTTTTTTATTATTTATACATAAATTTATTTTCCAATATTTTTAAACTTTTATTACAATTTAAAAAGTGGTGCGTGGAACGCCACGCGATATAAGTAAAATTTCTTTGGCGACGTTGGAACATAGATTATTTACTCTAATATTCCAAATTTACCGAGCACATGTCTCAATTGCCTAATTTGCGTGAAAGGTATTCGTGGCGAAATGAGTCTTTCTGATACCAAATCCAAAGTAGAAAGTTGTCCTGGAATTTCTGGGCATACAATACCCATTATATTTTGATAAATTTCGTATATTTTTCCTATTTAAACTTTGATAGCATTTGTAGCATATTTTAATGTGTCTTCTAAATTAATTCCTGGTAAAAAAAAATTTGTAAAATATTTTTTGTGCTCAGCAACAGACGTTCTCAAATCATGTCTAAACCATAATCTATCTTAAATTGAACGCCCGTATCAATTGAACGATTATCAACGAATAACTTTTGAAAATCTTTGTGAGCATTTTTATGGGAATCATAGTCTTTGTAACGTAAGATAGAATTTATTATTGATTTACATGCAGCAGTTCCAACACGCAGTAGAATTGTTGAGGGCACTGTAGTTAATGGGTCAGGGTGGTCACTATGTCCGTATTAATCTGCTCTGTCATTAGAAGAGTCTCAATAGCATTCCCATTCTTTAAACTGAGCATTAAGAGAGTATTTTGCAGTTTTTTGTTTCCGTGCTCGATGTTCTGTCATTTACTCTGATGGAGATCCCGCAGTAGCACTTAATAAATTTGCAATATTTTTCTGGGTTTTTTTTTTTTTGCTTTTTCTTGCCACTTTCTCTCAACTGCTATTTTTTTCTTTCTTTCACGAAACACTTTTCCACTTTGTGCATTTGATTAAGGCATTCTGACTAAGATTAATATAATATTTCAACGCAAATAAAAGTCAAAAAAGCAAATTAATCTTCGAAAACATCGCCATGTAGCAAACAATCTAAGAAGGTATTTCAAAAAAAGGATGCTTTTGCTGTGAGAGGTATTTTGTCTACACCGTAATGTCACTGCATCTCATACAACCGTTAATATATGTTCCCGGGTCTGGGAGGAAAGGACCCCAGTAGGAAGATAGGTAAGTTGACCAATCGGAGGTGAGCAACTATCCAACTTTTACATGGATATGACGTAAGTCACGTTGTGTCCCCGCTCCCCCTTTTCCTCCCAAGTCGCTATCCTGTCATCATGGTGATGATTTGGGGGAGAGAAGAGGGGGCGGGGAGATTATTTCCGTTCTCTTTTTCTCTGTCACGCAAAACTGAGCAAATTTCTCTCACACTCTCAAGTGCTAAGAAGTTTCACTTCAAAATTTTTTTTATTGTTTACTATCCTGAGTTTCATGACATAATTTTATACTCATTAGTACAATGTCTTGGAAAAACTTAATAATTTTAGAATGGAAAATGTTGCATTTTATATTTGTGGAAAACTACCTACAACATATCAACAGATTCGATGTTAAAAATCCAAATTTAAGCAAGAACAGATCCTAAATTTCATGTTGCAAATTCTCTGTCTCATGTAAAATACACAGTATTTCTCACACAGCTGTATTTTCATGCCATTCAGAACAATGTGTATAAGTGAAAAATATTTCTGAACGTGAGGGGCTTCAAACACAAAATATAGAAACAAATGTAACTTAGAATATGTAATGCAATTGCAGTTATTCTCAAAAGATCTAGACTTCGAGAGTTTGTGCGAAAAAATGTAAACATATATCCCAGTTACTAAACATAATGCATAGTAGGTGACACTTGGATAAAAAATTATCATTATTGGTTAAAACATTATATTGGTCTATTGTTGATCTACTTTAAATATTATTTTAAGATATATTCTTTCAAGTGTGCGCGGAATAGGGTTCTACAAAAATATATTCCAGTTTTAAGGGTTCCACAAAAACATCTTCAAGTTCTTGGGGTTTAATGAGTTGAAAAATTTTGAAGACCACTTTTCTATAGAATTCAAGATGTGTAAACTTTCAAAAAATTGTTTCCTTAATTTTTATTCATTTTACTAAATTCTTGGTATAGAGCTGCAACTTGTAGGATTTGAACGCTAACATACTCCGGAACACTGTACATACCATCATGACAGGAATTCACTCTTGTTAACTGGTACGCCAATTTGATTTTCTCGGCTATTATTAAGTAAGGCATTGCTTCTCAGAATTTCAATGTTTGTGACTTAATATTCAATCATAATTTTCAACCACAAACTGCTGTCAAAATTTCAGATAATCAAATTGTGTAAAAGAGCATACAACTAAAAACTGCGAAATAAAAGTAAAGCACGGTAACCGTTATTGCTTTAAATGTAATGAATACAGACATACAGCCTAATACACCAAAAATTTCTGGAGCTAAAAAAGGTTCTCCCGTTGAAAACAGACTTAAAAATAATATTTTCAAAAATAACGAAGTACGAGAAGGAATATCCTACGCAAGCTTTGTTAATCGAGTTACCCTTGACCCTCCTCCGAAAAAATAAATAATAAATCGAAAAATCATAACACACAAGGAAGAAAACAATATTTTTCCAAGAATCCGAGGATTTTGTCGGAAACAGGAAGACAATATCTCTAATTTTCTTTAAGTTTTTGATCTTTTCAGTATAATTTCTTTCTTAGTAAAAATGAGGCCAAAATTTTGCAATCACCACCTAAACTTAAAGCAGCTAAAATAGATAATCAAAAAGCTTATTAGGTAGTGATGGGAGGCCAACGAATTATTCAGCGGACCTCGAAATTTCAAAGTCAGTTTTTCTGGAATTCGTTTCTTTTTCCCTCACTGGAGGGTGGAATTCTTTCGACAAGAGAGTGCCAAAAAGTTCCCGCGCCTGGGGTTCACTAAACCCATAAATTGCGGGGTGCGTCAACAGATTTCCCGCGCTCCCGAAAGTTCAAAAAACCCTATGCTGTAACTCTGCACTGGTCTCTGGACCAATCAGAGGCAATTAAGTGGACAAAACAAAGAGTCCGCTCTAGAATTTTTATGTAAAAAGTAGTAAAATAAAACGGGACGCACCCCCGGTTTTGAGAGAGAGACACAGACAGAACCGATCCCAGAGCTAGAGAATGACAAAATAAACTTCCGCGGAGACTCCGGGCGTCAACCATGTCCATTCTCCTTCCCTGCTTCATCCCTCTCTCAAGCTAAGTTAAATTTTAATCTTGTAGTGAAGTAAATTTCAGATACTTGTGCTTCAAAATAAATTTAATAATGTTTTAAAACTATACGATCAGTGTATAATTTATTGCGAGATGAGTGTTTTAATTTTAGAATTAGTTAACTTAATTAATTGTCATGATGCGATGTGAAATTAGGAATCTGGGTTCAAGGATTTAATAGATTTATTAAGTTTAAAATAGCGTCGCATCATCTGGCCGCGTGACCAGCCGTCGAAATTTTTTTCTTTGCATCATCTGGTGTCGTGACCTTTTCTTTTCCTAGACACGATGTTGTGTTGTTAAATTAATTTTCTTCAAAATTTTATTTGTTGTTTCGTTGTAAGTTTAAATTTAAACGAGATGTTGGGTCACCGAATGATAATCTTAGTTCATCTGTTAAACATGTAATAATTTCTTATTGTGTGCCAATGTGTTTTGATTGTATTTATTGCTCAATTTTTTCCAGTTGTGAAATTTTTTTCTCGCAGTATTTTTTTTATTATTTAGATACTTGGAGATGTTGTTAATGTAATTTTTTTTCTTATGCTCTTTGTTAATATATGTATGTGTGTATTCATTTTCTAACTGATCTCGCTATGATCTCAATTTCTTATGTGTTGATATGTTTGTATTATGGATTTTAGTGTGCTCAAATTTTTTTTCCGTTTAATTAATTCGAGTGTATATTGTCATATGGAGTACGTGTTTCATTGCTAGTTGACAATTTTTTTTGGTCCGAATGTTTGGAGTGGTTCAGTTAATTGATTATGCTTACTGTTCTCATAGTAAAATTTCTTGTGTTGTTGCTGTTTCAAATTGTAGTCGATATGGTGTTGTTAAATTTAGAGAAAGTGAAAGGAATTGGCCGGATTGTCATTAGTGTAGATATTAGATTTTGAGCGATTTAAGTGTTATGAAGATGTTATTTCAAATAAAAAATGGTTAGATGTTGCGCTGCTTAAATTAGAGAAATTAATTGTGTTAAATTTTGATAGTAATTGATTAGGTGTTTATGGCTGTAGTACTTGGAATTTGAGATATTGAAGTGATAAGGTTAGTAGTTTTTGAGAAAAAAAATTGGTTAGATGTTCATTTGTGCAGTATTTGAATTTAGAGATATTAAAGTGTAAGGAAAAGGTTAAGTTTTGACGGAAATTGTTATTGCGTGTTCATTATGTTTGCGCTTGGAATTGAGTTTCTTTTTTTTTCTGAGATGTTAAAGTTTGTCAAATTTTTTTTTTGTTAATCTGTTGTTCTGGTTGAGATGAGATTTTAATTGTTGGAGCGATGTTGTGTTTGGGGAATAAGTATTGGTTACATCGATTTTTTTTCTGTGGACATGTAGAGCATGTTAGAGCATTGGACTTCGTAAATGCACTTGATTTGTTCTTGTAATTTTTTTTTCTCCCTCTCCTTGTTTCTGTTAAAATTTTGATTTGGAGTTGTCATGCAAATTAATTTTTTGGGTCATTTTGTTGTTTTGACGTTTTGTTTATGAGTTAATTCTTGGTGTGTTTGAACGATAAAGGAAAACAACCCATCTCACGCTAGCCGCTGTCCATTTCATTCTGGTGAACTCCTCTTGGAGCATTTTCGTCGGCACTCCCACCCCCCGCGGGTGCCACGGTTCAGGGGTGGAACTTTGGATGTTGGTTTTCTCCGGCGCTTTAGGAGGATTTTTCTCCCTCGCGCCCCCCCTGCTGTCGCAAGTGAGATCAGAAACTTAGTCTCTCTTTTTCTCTATAGGGTCTTCGATCCTCCCTGTTGTTTTTTGTTTGTTACTTTTTCTCTCGTAGGTGCTCGATGCTAATTTTTTTGTTTTGTTTTTTTTCTCGACGCAATAGCCTTTCTTTTGTAATATTTCGTCTTGTTGAATTTTATGGAAATCTATCTTGCATCATGATTGAATGCAACTCGGTTATTTATATTGCATTTTTTAAATTTTTATGAAACTTAGCTAAACTTTACTCGGTGCTTGTTCTTTTATAAAATAATAATAAAAAAAAGGGAAAAAAAGGAATTTTTTTCCTTTATCATCTTGTTTTGAAACTCAATTGGTATATTGGGTTATATCGTACTTCATACGTTAAAGTTGTTATTTTTTTTTCCTCTTACATTTAATTCACATACTTTCCGCTGGAATTTTTTTTTATAACTATGCAACTTGTGTCATTTCGTTTTCTGATGTTTAAGTGAGACATTGTTGTAATTAGTTATTTAATGAATTTTTAGCTCAGATTTTTTATATGCACCTTGTTTCATGTCATGTTTTGATGTTTAAGTGAGACATTGTTGTACCTGATTATTTAATTAATTTTAGCTCTAGATAAAATATTTTTGATGCTATGTGTTTTATGACAATATATAAATTTTGTTGTTTGTAAGAAGATTGATATTTAATTTTGCTATGCGATTCATGTATGCACGTCAATTTTAAATTTATACATTTTAAGCTTTAATTCATGTTTGCAACAGAAATCAAATTTGGAGGTCTTTTGGACACCTGTCACGAAATTTGAATGTTGTTACTGTATATACATATTTGGCATTTTCAGTAATCAAATAATTTTGTGTTGCGGTTATTATCTAGTATTTAATTTTTTTTTATACAAAAGGTTCTTTGCTTGAATAAGTTACTTCATGCTGACTTGATTGTGTATAACTGTGTACTTTCTTGTTAAATTTTGAGTTTGCATAAAAGATTAATTTTTTTTTGGTGGCGGCATTTTGTCAGAAGCAATTTTATTGATAAGTTGTACTGGTGTATTAATTTTAAGTGCCTGTGTATTACTGAATAATGATATCTTTGGAAGTTATGCTTGTTAAGATATGGATAGAGGAGGTTGTTTGAATTTTTTTTCCTTAAGAAATTATGTTGACACTTAATTTCAAGTTGTTTTGTTCTGTCATATGATTGCTAATTTTAATTTAAAACTTTTCTAGTGTTTTGGTTAGGTGTTTCAATGCTAATTTAATTTTTGTGTTTGTTTGTTTTGCTATAGATTTGGAATTTTTTTTTGTTTGCTTAGAGCTCTAGTTAAATTGTGGTTTGGTTAAATGAATATGCAGTCAATAGTTTTGTCTCGCTTGTGCGCTAAACTGTACTAGGAATTGAATGTTTTGTTTGATGTCGATATAGTACTTCTGTTGGTTTAGGTTAATTTTTTTTATTCTTGGTAGCGCTTGGGTAGATTATTGAATCGAGTATTGATATTGAGGTTTTTTTATGGTTTTGGATTTTAATTGTAGTTTTGTATTGTTATTTGGAAATCAGTTTATGGTCAGATAATGGTATTGTTAAATTTTATGTTTTGTGTACGCGTAGTTGTGTTAGCTTTGAGTTTGGTATTGGCGAAGAGGAAAATTTTGATTTAGTATTGTTTCAGTTTTAGATATTGAGTTTGATAATTTTTTTTTGGTTTGAAAGTGATCAGGTGTGAAATTTTTTTTCTTATCAATTGTTGAAGGAGTTAGATAAGTTTGAGTTAAGGATTTTGTGGAATATTTGAGAGTTTTCGAAGGAGATAGATAAATTTTAATTTGATGAATTTCTTGAATAATTGGGAAAGTTTTTTTTTTTTATGGAGATAGATAAGTTTGCGTCCAAAAGTATGTGGTAAATTCGAGAGTTTTTGATATGGAAATGGAAAATTGAGTTGTAATAATTATACGGTATATTTGAGAAAGTTGTTTTGATGTAGAGAAGGTAATTTCGAGGTAAGGATTTTGTGCGATTTCGAGTAAAGAAGTTAATGAACATATATAAGTTGAATTAATGATTGTCTGGTATATTTAAGAATGTTTTGAGATGAATCTAGGAAAGTTCGAGTTGAGGATTATGTGAGATTTTGTGTAAATAAGTTGGTGAGCATAGATGGGTTTTAGTTAATGGTATTGTGGAGAAGTCGATTAATTATTTGGAAGTTGCAGATAAGTTTAGTTAGTGTTATTGAGGTACAGGATATGAATGATCCTTGAGGTAAAGGCATTTTTGAATGATTGAGGAATCATTTTAAGGTTAATGAGAATTTTGGGTTAATGTTATAGAATGATATTTGAGTAATTAATTCGATGATTACCGATTAATTGAGTTAGCGGTTTTGTTGAAAGTTGAGGATCTTTGTTGTTTTTTTTTTTTGCATATTTGTTGCTAGTACAGTAAAACATTGTGATGAGTTATTTATTTTTATTATTTAGAATTGATACATTGTATTACATGGAATGTTAAAAAGTGATGTTGATTAGTGAAGTGAAATTTTTTTTTGGGGGGGGGAGACTTATATTTAATTATGTGTAGCACTTGTAATAATTTTTGTTTGCTTTTTTTGTTTTAGTTAAAATTACTTTATTCTGTATGTGTCACCTCATATGTCATGGGTTGCATTATCAATTTTAGGTTTATAAATTTTTTTTCTCTGAAATTTTCAACTGCATTTGCGATTTCTGGAATTCATTTCTCAATATGGAAATTCGCATGTATTGAATGTAGAAGAAATAGTTTTTTTTTCTCTCAATTTTTTTTAAAAGTATTAATCGATATAGTTATTTTTTTATATATAATCGGATTTGCATGGTTTTTTTTGTCTTGATTGTTCATTCTGTTTCTTGTGTTGGCATTTGCAGCATGCAGCAAATCGTTTCCGCAGGGAATGGCATGTGCAATTTTTTTTCTGCCTTTGTAATCATTGGGGATGCATCCTGATCAAATGCATACTCATAGTTTGCAATTCTCAATATAATCGCATTAATTTTTATTATTAATTTCAAATTGTAACCAATACTTGTAGTGATTTTTTTAAATTTCTTAGGGTATTAAGCATTCTTAGAGTTTAAAAAAATTTTTTTTTACCGTGTACACTATTCGCTTCAATTTATAGATTTTAATTTGCAAATCTGAATTTAATTACATTAATTTTTTTTTAATTTTCAATTGTAACCGATGCTTGTAGTGAATTTTTTTAAATTTCTTAGGCTGTTAAGCATTCTCGGAGGTTTTTTTTTTTTTTTTTTCACCTACGCACTATTCGCTTGAATTTCTAATTTTTTATTTTATAATAATTTTTATTTAGTTTTTTTTTATTTTACGAAAGATTGTTATCGTTGCTCTTAGTGAACCAATTGCAATTTCTTATGCTTTGAGTACTGTTAAAGGTTAAAATAATAATTTTGTTTGGTGGTCTGATACATGCACATCATATTAGTCGTGTCAGGATTTCGATGTTATACGATTATGAGGTGTGTGTTTCTTAGTGCCACGTTTGTATAGATTATATATGTTTTTACTTGTACTTATTTCTTATCACAAAGTACTTTGTTCGATGCTCGTAGGTGTGGTTATTGTGAGTATCGAAGCTGTTATATGCAATACTTGAATTTACTATGTGTTACTCGTCTTATTTTTTTTATGATTTAGTGGCACATGATTCTTTGTGATTATTCGATTATTTCTATTTGTTATTTTATATATGTTGTCCTTGTGTGAATTGTTTGGTGACCCATTCGACAATTATTTTTTTGTAACATGAATTTAATTGTAGTTGTTAGTAGTTATTTTTCCCCTCTCACCGCTAACGGAATTGGGACTTAATTTTTAGAATTTACTTTATATTTTTTTTTCCTTCCTTTCTGTTACATTTTCAATTGTAAATTGTAGGAATGACGCGGTAGGTGCTTGGAGTCTGCGGCGGAAGTCAAATGGGGTTTTTCTTTCTATACACTGGTTTTGGTTTCATGACTAATATGGTTTCCCTGGGAGACAATTCTTTCTCTTACAGCATGCATCAACTACTTGTTCACCACCTGTCGGGGCCACAGGATGGCCGAGCTATCGTATAGTTAAAGGACACCAGTGGATGGCATCGTTCAAGGATTGGATAGAATTGATGTGTTTCCGTTTTTTCTCCTGATGGGATATTTATAGTTGAAGGACTCCAGTGGATGACATGGTTCAAGAATTGGAAGGAATTGATGTGTTTTCCGTTTTTTCTCCTGATGGGACAATTCTGTTTATACGTTATTGTGATTTTTTTTTTGTGCTGTGTATTTGAGAGAGGGGAGGAGTGATGGGAGGCCAACAAATTATTCAACGGACCTCGAAATTTCAAAGTCAGTTTTTTGGAATTCGTTTCTTTTTCCCTCACTGGAGGTTGGAATTCCTTCGACAAGGGAGTGCCAAAAAGTTCCCACGCCTGGGGTCACTAGACCCATAAATTGCGGGGTGCGTCAACAGATTTCCCGCGCTCCCGAAAGTTCAATAAACCCTATGTCAGTGTTTCTTAATCTGTGGGGCGCGCCCCCCCGGGGGGCGCGAGCATATCGAAAATAAAAGATTAAAAAAAATTTATTTATTGGAAATAAGTAAAACAAAATACTTTCTGACATAATAAAAAAACACACATTTACACTGATATAATTTATATATCTGCGATATTACGTCATAAAAAATTAAAGCTTCTACTTTTATTACGGTTTCTTTTCAAACCAAAATGAGAAAAAACAAAACCTAGATCCATAATCGAAAAAAATTTTAGGAAGATAAAAAATTCATCAGTGTTATATTATTGTCATCAGCTGTAGGCGGCAGAATGTAGTTGCTGCGGTTTGACCTTCGAACTTACTTGTACGGTTAGTTACGTCCCTGCTCTTATGTATTTGTTTTTTCATTTAGGGAAGTTGCAAATAAACCATTTCTGCTGCGATTTTTTCCTTGTAAAATATTTTATGATTTTTGAAAAAGCACAGAGAGCTCTTTGAAGGATTACTTGGCCAAGATTTATTTCTATGAGTTATTCCCAAACATATCAAAAAGCATAATGAAAAACATTTTACATAATTTTTTTGAACATCCATATTGTAATGAATACCCTTTTATATTCCGGAGCTGTCACGCCGGGTACAGAGTGCACGATATCGGTAATTCTGGCAAAACTGTTTAATTGTTACCAATGGCTCTGACACTATCCTTCTGTTTGACAGTCTTAACGTGTGAACTAAAATATATTTGTCACATATCTCCCTCTTTTTTGGGAGTGACAAACGTTTTTTTACAATCTTAAGGTACTTGTTTTGACTGAGTTCCCGGTGTGATAACTTTTTTTCCGAAATATTTTCTGTGTTCTTGAAAGTAGGAGAGTATATTTTCTCTTAATTAAATTATTCACTGGAATTATGATTTTTATTGTGTACTAAAAAAATAATTATAAAAAAAAAGATTGGGGTGGCTCAATAACCCCACTCGACCATTAGTATCGAGTGCGTGCCTGCTCCAGGTTTAAAACGTGTTGAAGAGTCTTTTCACTTTAAATATTAAAAATAATACAATTATTTTTCATCGGAATTTTATATTATTGTTCATTATTCAACATCAATTCTACATGCTAATTCTGTGAGGCTTAAAATTACAGTTCACTTAAAACTAATTATAATTTGAGCAACGATTTAAAAAAATCATTTTACATTTTTGTAAACATTGTTGCGCATTTGGCTTTACTCTCCTTAAAATTCAGCGATTGTATCCATAATGTTTTATTTTCTTATAAATGAACTCGTGCAAAGTGCGGGTACTTCAGCCGTTATACATTTAATGTATCAGTGCTGCACAGAGTATTTTATAACTAATTAATTAATGCTAAATTAAGAACAAGTTTAATACGTATTAGCGACTTCCATGAGCTTGTCTTACAGAGCAAATTTTTCAAAGGAATGCTTATGATTAGAAATTGACCCACTGAGTTCTTTCTAAAAAAAGCTGATATCCATATTTTGTCTTCTAAGCAGCCACCGCATTTTGCAATATGCTCCAATTTAAAAATTAGAGAAAGGAAAAATAACATAATAACTATCCTATTACTGAATATTTTTTTTTTGCTTAAATATACAAAATTTAATACTTATGTCATGAATTTGTACGGTATATAATTAAGATAATTGATTTAGCGTAAAAAAAGTGCATTATTAATGTATAAGGGGGCGCGATAAAAATTGTGATCGATAAGGGGGGCGCTAGGATTGAAAGTTTGAGAAGCACTGCCGTATGCTGTAACTCTGCACTGGTCTCTGGACCAATCAGAGGCAATTAAGTGGACAAAACAAAGAGTCCGCTCTAGAATTTTTATGTAAAAAGTAGTAAAATAAAACGGGACGCACCCCCGGTTTTGAGAGAGAGACACAGACAGAACCGATCCCAGAGCTAGAGAATGACAAAATAAACTTCCGCGGAGACTCCGGGCGTCAACCATGTCCATTCTCCTACCCTGCTTCATCCCTCTCTCAAGCTAAGTTAAATTTTAATCTTGTAGTGAAGTAAATTTCAGATACTTGTGCTTCAAAATAAATTTAATAATGTTTTAAAACTATACGATCAGTGTATAATTTATTGCGAGATGAGTGTTTTAATTTTTGAATTAGTTAACTTAATTAATTGTCATGATGCGATATGAAATTAGGAATCTGGGTTCAAGGATTTAATAGATTTATTAAGTTTAAAATAGCGTCGCATCAGTAGTTGAATCCGTGTTAAATGATTAGTAAATTTTCTTTTATACTTCCCCTTTCATTCTTCTTTTTTTCTTTTAATTCTATCTTCAGCTGTAAATTTAGACTCCATAGATTTTTTTTACACTGAGTCGGGGAGTCCACAGTAATAGCTCAATCCCAGAATCGAATTAAAATACTCCATTTAAGAAGTCGAAGCTTTTCTCTGTCCGCCTACCCCATTGATTCCTGAAGCCATACCTCTTTCAATGTTTGTAACTCAATATTCAATCATAATTTTGAACCACAAACTGGTGTCAAAAATGCAGATGTTGAAAGTATGGAAAAGAACATACAACTAAAAAGTGCGAAATAAAAGTAAAGCAGGGTAATGGGTACGGACATAAAGTCGAAATTTAGTCGAAGTTTAAGTCGAAAACACCATGCCAGCTCTATATTCCTTATAGGGGATTGAGGGCTGCTCCAAAGAACATTTAAGTAAGTAATATAACATTTATTATTTACTGAGAATAACTTTCTACAATTGAGCAGCATGCATGCCTACTTGTATGTTTTCCCCCCTTCAGATTGCATGTATAAGTAGTAAGAAAATTTTTTAAGGTCCAAATTTTGTAGGAATTTTTCTTTGGTATTACATTCGAATTTCGATAAGGTACAAAAATGAATGAAATGATAATACTTTTAGAGCAGCGTTTCTTAAACTGTGGCGCGTGATAACCCTACAAGAGGGGCGCGAGAGCATTCAAAAGTAGAAAACAAAAGATAATTTAAAAGAATTGTTAATTTACTGAAAGTAAACAAACACAATATATTCTGATGTAATAAAATAAATTTATAATTGTATAAGTACTGCTCAATGTATTTGATAGTTAATTTATCAATACTAAGTTAAGAGCAAGTTTAATAAATACTAGTGACTTTTTTCATGGGCTTGTCATATATAAAAGTATACACAAAATTTAACGTGTATCTTGAGGATTTGTACCAGGGGCGTAACACACACTCCCGGAATCCCTTCATTGCGGGGGGCATTGATTCCAGAAGGTTCGAGGCCTGACTGACGTCCTGTACGTATTTGAGCTTAAGGCTCAAATCCTGATTTTGTAGGGGGAGGGGGCCAATATTCTCCGTTACGCCACTGAGATTTGTGCGATTTATAATTATTCCCTTAGCTACCAATTAAAAGTTACGCGATTTACTCCGCAATGCTCCAATTTTCCACATAAGCCCGCATATGTGGTGTATTGGGGGGAGGGAAGAAAAGGAATAAAAATCAGCAAATTTTCTGAAATAAGTTAATCTTTCGCAAACAATGTCACAGTTATTTTATTCAATTCCAAAGCCTTCGAAATAATTTCATGGATAGCAGTGCGCAGAAAGATCGTACTTCGAAAAGACATATATATACGTCCGGGGTAATTAACACACTAGATTAGCAAGACGCTTATATACGCAAGGGGCACATAAAAGGTTAAAGTCGCACACGTCAAAGTATATTATTATTAAATTCAATACATTGTTACGGTAAGAAGGGGGGCACGATGAAAATGATGATTGAATAGTGGGTCGTGAATGTTGAAAGTTTGAGAAGCACTGATTTAGAGTATAACAAGGTATTCCATTTCGCATTAAGAATTTTATGAGAATAATTGTGTATTATGCCAAATGCAAACGTATATTCATGAAACAGCACTGATTAAAACTCGTTTTTGAGTACGACATAAAGGTTTATATTCATCTTCTAAAAGATTAAATTGCCTGCCCAATGCACAGAGAAGCTCATCCCAACAAGCAATTTAACTTCTTGTTTTACCTTGCCTTTTTATTTATGTATGCATGGTTAATAGTTCACAAGAAATACTGGTAACGTTACAAATAACAAATGTACAGCAAATATTTTTCAATATAATTTGCGCAGTCGCCTTTGATATAGCACCTTCTATATTTTTAAAAGAATGGCCCCAGCGTAAAAAAATAAAATTTCTTTTCAAAAACTATATATTCTTATTCTTTTTTACATCATAAACATCATTAATTCATAATAGGTGTTTACATGTATGTAGCATACGTATAAATACAGGGTGTACATAATTGATTATTCCTTCATTTCAGAGCTATGAAAAGAAAAGAAACTGAAGTACAGCTTTGCTCTTCTTCGGAAGTCAAAAATAAGACTCCATAGTTTAAATTCAAAGCATTTGTAGATATCGTCGTTAACTCTAGGAACACAATGCAGAGATACGATTACTTATTCCATGAGTTTTTAATTTATCTAGGTTGATGCATTGAAAATTTGCGGATTTGATCAACGTCAGGTAGTATGAGTTAAACGAATATTTGATTGATAATGTAGGCCCATGGTCATAGTTAATTATTATTTTGGTGAAACGAATTCGGCAGATTTTGCTTTTATATGCAGCATCAAACAAATATGTGGCATATGGAAATAAATATTTCCATTATCAATTTTCTCATACAAAAATGAGCTAAACATTTTATCATGCAACATTGCACAAAAGACATTCCTTTTTTTTATGGGGGTGTTCTTAACCCTTCATGTAAATCAGTGCTTCTCAAACTTTCAATATATGCCACTCAAAATGCAATTAAAATTTTCATCGTGCCCTCCCCCCACAATACAATAACGATGTATTAAGTTCAAGAATACTATAATTTGACGCTAAAGCTACAATCCATCTTTAACCTCTTAAGTGCCAACGACGTATATATACGTATTAATAAGGCGATATATTTATTGATCAGGACGTATATATACGTCTTTGCGAAATATGATCTTTTCTGTGCATTGCTATTCATACAATTATTCCAAAAAAGCTTAGGAGTGCAATTAAAATACCTCTACATTATTTGCGATGGATTCACTTATTTCAGAGAATTTCCTTACTTATTCCTTTTCTCTTCCACCCCCTTCCTCAATACATTACATACGCACACCTGCGTTGAAAACGGTGGGATTCGGGAGCGAATCGCGTATCTTTTAATCGCTAGTTAAGAGATTAATCGTAAACCGTACAAATTATCGAGACAAGTGTTAATTTTTGAATACAATTTAGTTTATGACAAGCCCATGGGGTCAACGGTAATTAATAAACTTGTTATTAATTTTGTATTGCAAATGTAATTATATAAAATACATTGCTTGGTTCTTATACAGTTATAAGTGTTTTGTATAAGTGTTAATTGGTATTTATTTCTTATTATGATAGAATGCATTTTGTTTGTTTACTTTTAGTTAATTAATAAATTTTATCTAATCATTTTTTGTCTGTGCACTTTTCAATATGCTGGCGCACCTTGCCCCTGGAGGCACCCCCCAATTTGAGAAGCGCTGATATAAATGTCTTAATTACAATTTTTGATATGGATGAATCATTCCATAGAATTCGGCATGTGTAAACTTTCAAAAAATTGCTTCCTTAATCGTTATTGATTTTACTAAATTCTTGGACTAGACCTGCAACTTCTATGATCTGAATGTTAACACACTCCGGAACACTGTACGTACCGTCATTACAGGAATTCGTATTTGTTTACTGGTACGCTAATTTGGTTTTCTCGGATATTATTAAGTAAGACAGTGCTTCTCAAACTTTAAGAATTTGTAACCCAATATTCAATCATACTTCAATGCGTTTTATAGTAGTGAGTTTATTATTCACATTGTATTTACATATACAGTACAATCGATGCATTCTGTTTTTTAAGATCACATTTCAAAAATTTGTAATAGTTCTACAGACTGAATAGTGATATTTACTCTTTTTTTGTTATTTAGATTAATAAGATGTTCCTTTTCCTTTTTTGTGATTCTTTATATACAGCTATAATTTATAAGTTGCAAATTATTTTGTTGGGATGTTTACACTCTCTTATAAAACTGGGAAATAAAACAAAGATGCACCTGTATTTCTTTACTTTTCTAAAATTTCTACTACCTGTACTATATATAAAACCGGTATACCGGTATTAAGATCTAAAAAATACCAAATACCGGTATGGAATTTTTGGTCCGGTATTGTAATCCCTAATTAAAGTGGATTGCGGCTAAATCGAAAATGCGGAGAAGTTCTGTGGTATGAAGATTAGCATAAAAAATAATTTTAAAGAAATGAATTCAAGCTTAAATTTTTGCCACAAAAAAGTGAATTTTCGAAAAATTGGAATAGGTATCTTCACTTTGCTCTTTTTGTCGAGTTATTGTGAAGTTTTTATGCCTAAAAAAAGTCATTTGTACCAATAGCTGTTTTTAAAACGATTTTCCATCCAGTATTATTGTAACATTTTTCAATGTTTGTTTTTAAGCTAAAAGTTATGATCGTTATGCTAAAAATGATATGCTTTGCGGGAAGGATCTGCTAGAACCTTTGCAACAACTTCATTTCTTTAGGAAAAATTTAAACTGAGTAACATGTAGATCGAAATTATGTGATGATTTAAATCAGAATTATACAATCTAAGAAATTGATCTGAAATATATTGTGTCCTATATACCTGTTTTCTGAAAAAGAAAAATTTATGTGATACTGAATTTGAGCGATATTGATTTCTTTTTTTTTCTTTCTCTTACACTTACTCAATATTTCTAATTTCTTATATTTTATCTCGGATACGGGTCCAACAAGGTAGTTTACTCGGGCCAGTTAGATTTAACATCTATATAAACGACATAACTACGCACCACCAGACCAGTCTCAATATTTAAGCGTATGGTACTGCCATAGCTGCGACACCCACAAATCACAAATATATCACTAAAGTACTGAACAATCACCTTACGCTACTTGAAACATACTTTAATACATGGAAAATCAAACTTAATATTGACAAAACTGTTGTAGTACTTTTCACAAGAAAAATAAAACCTGCAACACCACCAACACTATATTCCACACCACTCCAATGGTCTCAAAACACAGTTTACCTAGGACTCTTACTGGATAATAAACTCACATGGGAACAACACTTTATTTATGCGCGAAACAAATTCCGGAATGCTCTAAGATTAATTTACCCCCTAATTTGCCGGAATTCCACAATGACAATTGAAAATAAGGTACTTCTCTACACAGCCGTTTTGTGGCCCATTTTGAGTTACGGCTGTCCTGTGTGGGGATATGCTGCTAAAAGTAATTTAAAAATGTTAGAAATATCTCAAAATAAAACTATTCGCATGACCAGTCATGCGAATATGCATATGAAAAACTCCGATATTTACAAAGCTCTTAAACTCCCGACATATAAAAATTTCATTAAGAAACTTGCTGTTAAATTTTTTGATTAACTACCTCTCACTAATAAGAGCCATATTATAAATCTGGAAAACTAAACACCCCATGGCAATACCAAAAGGCCAAGGAGAATACTCCTTGAGTCCTATAAACCACCGTAACAGTAACTGACCTCCTTTGCCTGTTGACAAATGGCCTGCAAAATTTAATATTTCTGTAACTTCTATTTTTTACCTATTTTTCTTTTAATTTTTAAGCTCACAATTCACTCACACAGGCAACTTCCTCTATTCTGTAATTCTCTCATTAACTTCAGGGCAGCCAATCTAGAGCCAGTTCACTCATCTCCCTCGTAAAATCACAAAGCAGCCTTTCAGCCATTCCAGGATGGACTTTTTCACCACTTTGACTTCGTTTCCAAGTGCCTCATAGCCACGCCCTCTCTCCACGTACCAACGACCAATCAGATTGTTCCTTCTCCACCAAGGACTGCTAATCCATCAGGCACCATTAACAACTGTGATATGGGATTGAGGCTCGCTCTGCGAGCCATATGCCCAGCGACAGACAGCGACAGCAACAGTCAACACTTATCTTGATAATTCCTTAAAAGCCGATTAAAAATTACGCGATTCACTCCCTCAATGAAGTTAATACGCTCAGATATGCTCACCTACGTTTAACACGTAAGTGAGTGTATCTGGTGTATTGGGGGGCAGAAAAGGAATAAATAAGCAAATCCTCTAAAATAAGTAAATCCATCCAAATACTGTCAAGGTCGTTTTATTGTATCAAAATGCCTTCGGAATTGTTTTATGGATAGCAATGCACAGAAAATATCGTACTTCGGAAAGACGTATATATACGTCCAGGACAATTAACATACTGACTGAGTGAGACGTTTATATACGTCGGTGGCACTTAAGAGGTTAAAGTCCTACTGTAGGTTTAGCTTCAAAGTATAGTATTATTGAATTCAATACATTGTTATTGTATGGAGGAGGCTCGATGAAAATAATGATTGAATATTGGGTCGCAAATATTGAAAGTTTGAGAAGCTCTGTCATAAATAAATGTTTTTCAACATTTTCATTCATATTGGATATCTTATTGTATCAATAGGTTATTTTGAACAGAATTGTTGATGAATTGCAGAAAACGAAGCCAAAGATAGACATTGTTAAACAAATAAAACTCAATAACATTCATTAAAAATTTAAAACGAAATTAATAACTTTGGTTTTTGAAGAATTAATTTATTTCCTCTTAGATAAAAATAGAAGTGGTTTTTACTTATACCATATAAGAATATTTTAGTAAATTATATACTTTTTACTTTGATCCGATACTTTCTGCCATCTTTCTGTCATAGCATTATTCCATACTCATAAAAGTGTAGATATCTGCAACAAGATAATTTATCCAAGTCCTTTTTGACGCATTATTTTAAAGTAAAGAATTTACCATGCAAAAAATTCATAGAGAATGGAACTAAAAAAATTCGAATTTGTTAGATTATTGGAATATGGTATGCGTAGTAATAAAATTTATTCAAACTGCAAAAGATTTTGTCGTATTACATTACAACTAGTATGGGGTTGCGGCTATGTTCGTTGAAGAAATGGCATTTTCCAAGTAACAAATGATTTTCCAACGGTCACTTCTCGAGAGAAAGTATCCAGAACTAGAAAATGCCGATAAACATTATGAAGAAGTCAACACTTGTCTTTACTTTGGCCAAACCAATACACCCCCTACCAATCACAAACTTCAAATAATAATGGCAGCTCCCAAAGGAAATCCTTATGTATCAAATATCTTCCTTTGACGGTGTGGCATGCTCCGCCTTCAGAGTCCCGAAAAGAAAAAATCACAAATTTGCTGATTTACCAGTCCAGACTCTAAAACACAGCCTAGATCTAGATTTTGATACCTCCACTGCAAAATGTCATCTTAATTACCTAATCGTAGCCTTCATGTTAGTGACGTGATCTATAGTAACATCGGCATTCCACGTTATCAGCTATCTTGAACAGTGTCATCTATTAGTTTGACTAACACTATGCCAGTGTTTCTCAAACTGTGAAACGTGCACCCAAAGGGGGGCGTAATAACTCTACGAGAAGGGTGCGGACATATTGAAAAGTCGAACACAAAAGATTATTCAAAAAAAATTATTAATTTACTGAAAGTAAACAAACGAAATACGTTCTGTCATAAAAAAAATCAAATTAATATTTACACTGATATAATGCCCTTATAAATGTATCAGTGCTGCGCAATGTGTTTTATAATTAATTCAACAATACTAAGTTAAGAACAAACTTAATATATACCAGTGACTGTGGGTTTATCACATACAGAATTATATACAAAAATTAACACTTATCTTGATAATTTATGCGGTTTTTATTTAATCCCGTCACTGCCGATTAAAAGTTACTCAATCGGCTCCCCAATGTCTCCGTTTTCTACGTAGTCATGCGTATATGATGCATTCGGAGGGAGAGAAAAGGAATAAATAGGGAAATAATCTGATTTAAGTAAACTCTTCGCAAACACTATCAAGATCCTTTACTTACATTCCCCAAACCTTCAGAATAATTTTATGGATATCATTGTACAGAAAAGAAAAAACTTCGGAAAGACGTATGTATACTTCCGAGGCATTTAACGCACCAGATGAGTGAGACGTATATATACGCCACTGGCACTTGAAAGTCGCAGTTTTATAGTTATTCTTTGATTAAAAAAAGCATATTGTACATATAAAGAACGAAAGATTCAATTTATTGTCACTAGATCAGATGTAGAATACTTTTTTTTTCATATGTATTGCTACTTACTTCCTAATATAAATAGTAAGTGAATATTAACATCACACTATTCAGCTGCTCGAGGGCCTTTAGAGACGGACCTCGTAATTTTAAACCAAGCTCAAGTGACTGGGATGACACCTGAGATGGTACACCGCTCTCCTAACTTACCCACTACATCAATGGTGGGTCTTCAGCGGTACTTGGCTCGAACACATGGCACGAATCCTCTGCCTTAACTACTAGGCTACAGCTACTACTTCTTAATATGACATTAAAAAAAAACGTAAAGACAAACAAAAGGAGTCCTCGGGTGACTTTGTTGTTCTCAAAAAAAAACTGCCTAGCCTGACTCCAATTGCAAAAATTGAAACGCAGAACCAGTTTAGCCAACTTGAACAAGACGTAGAGAAACGGCTCCCAACTAATTCCTAGTACACTCCTCCTAAGCCCAAGCCCCCCACAATGCTCAAAATTAAGATTAACTATCAAAAACAACTTAAGATTGTTAATGTAAAATTCTCCGACGTTATCAGTAAAACATCCAGTTAAATTATTAAATTATATAAAAGTGATGCCAAATATCAGAGTCTTACTCACACCTTAACGGAGGATAGTGACTTTGAATATTATGTCATAAAACCCAAAGTAGAGAAACATATTAAAATTGTCGTCAAAAGGCTTCCCATCTTCACTGAAGTAGAAGATATTCAAATTGATTTGGAGGAAAATGTATACACTGTGTTCTATAAGTTGTATCTAATTCATATCTACGAAAACTCGACCCTCACTTCCATTTTTTCAAGCTATTTTACCAAGAAGTTCAAATAACCAAAAAGTATATATATTTGAATGAACTTACTCTATTATATTCAAATAAAAGTTATGAGATTCCATATTAGTGGAGTATCTCAATGTTTAAATTGTAAAATTTTTATCACACCACGGCAAACTGGAAACGAAAACCCAGAAGTTAACGTATGGAAAAGAACATACAACTAAAAACTGCGAAATAAAGGAAAAGCAGGGTAACCACTATTATATCAAATGTGAGAAATACTGACATTCAGCTTGCAGGCTCTAGTACCAAAAATTCCAAGCTTAGAAGGGATTGAAAAGAGATTTAAAAATACTACTTTCAAAATAAAAACACGAGAAGGAGTATCCTACTCTAACAGTCTTAGTAAAGTTACTCCCAAATCTACCCCCCCCAAATAAGGAAACCCAAAACAATAACAATAGTTTTCAAAGCATCCGAAGATTCGGCCAGAACCATATTTCTTCCATTTTCTCCAAGTTTTGGAACTTTTCAATATAACTTTTAAATTAGTAAAAAATATGCTAAAAATTTTACATTTACTACCTTAACTTAAAGCAGCTAAAACAGATAAGCAAAAAGCTTATCAACTAGTTGAATCCCTTTAAAGGATAAGTATAAATTTTATTTTAATAAACTTCAAAGATTTCCCCTTTATTCTTTTAACTCTATATATTCTCCTTTAATTTAAAATTCCATACATTTATTTCACTCTGAATCCCTCAGTCAACACCAATAGCTCACTTCAGCGTTTCACAAACTGTGGAGCGCAGACCCCTTGAGGGGCGGGATAACTCTACAAGGGGGGAGCGAGTCTATTGAAAGTCGAAAACAAAAGATTATTTTTAAAAAATTACTAATTTACTGAAATTAAACACTTAAAAATACATTCTGACATAATGAAAAATAGAATACACATTTACAATGATAAAATACTCTTATAAAAGTATCAGTACTGCATAATGTACTTCATGATTAATTTAACAACACTAAGTTAAGAAGAAGTAAATAAGTACGTGTGATTCCCATGGTTGTGTCATATATAAAACTATATACAAAAATTAATACTTATCTTGAAAATTTGTGTGGTTTATAATGAATACCTTAACTGCCGATTAAAAGTTATGCGATTCACTCACCGATGCCCCAGTTTTCCACGAAGGCGTGCTTATATGATATCTTGGGGGAGGGAATCGAATTACAATTAGTAAATCCTCTGAAAAAAGTATATGCTTTATAAACACTGTCCTTATATTGTATTCCAAAGACTGCGGAATATTAGAAGTGCCCAGACAAAAGATTGTACTTTTGACAGACCTATATATACGTCCGAGGAAAAGAACGTTTTAGCTGAGCGAGACGCGCGGATCCTCAAAGTATCGTTTTATTGAATTCAATACATTGTTATTGTATGGAGAGGGCGCGATGAAAAGTATGTTTAAATATTAAGTCGCTAGTATTGAAAGTTTGAGAACCACTGGCTCCCTCCAAACATCCATTAAAAACACACCAATTAAAAAGTCGAGGATTTTCTATGCCAATCTACCCCATTGACTTTTGAAGCCATACCTTTTCCTATCCTATCAATTTGACACCATGCCACCTTTCAATTCGAATTAGGTCAAGGGTTGCTCCAAAGTAAGTATAATTGAGTAATTGAACAATTTTCTACAAATGATCAGCATCATATTCGTAATTGTCTGTTCTTTCTTTCAGATTGCATTGTAAATAGTAAGAACCTTTTTTTAAGGTCCAAAATTTGTACGAATTTTTCTTTTTTTATGCATCTGAATTTGGATGAGGTACTAAAAAGAATGAAGCGATAATAAATTTACAGTATAACAAAATATTCCATTTCGCACATTAAGGATTTTATCAGAATATTTGTATATAATGCCACACACACACACACACAATTTCAAAAGAACGCCAGTGATTAAATCTCGGTTTTACTGACGACAAAAAGGTTTATTTTCGTCTTCTAAAAGATTAAATTGCGAGTATTATGAACAGTGAAGATTATTCCAGTGGTTCGCAAACTTTCACTACTGGCGACCCAATTTTCAATCATAAATTTTATTGCGCCCCCCTCCCAAAATAATAATGTATTTAATGAAATAATAATGCACTTTTTGGTGCTAAATCTACAATAAGATCATAATTATAAAGCGTACGAATTAACAAGATAAGTATTAAATTTTGTATATGTTACTTTTAAGTAATATATATTTTTATTTCTTAATTTATAGTTCGATTCACTATAAAAGCGTGTTTTTTAGCTTGTTTTTAAACTATAATTTATTTTATAATTATTTTTACTATGCACGATAAAAATCACAATTTAAGAGAATAATTTAATTAAGAGAAAATATACTTACCTTCTTTCAAGGACTTTTCAATTTTTCTTTCATAATTTGAGAAAAAAACCAATAAATCAAAGAAAATGTTCCAAATGTGCGAGTACTTTATAAAGGACATAAATAACAGACACTTTTTGTAAACAAAACAGGAACGTTATTTCCAACAAAACTGTCATATTTTGTTCACGTTATTGTAGTTTGAAAGTCGTTTGATGCTCTAAAAATAGCATTTCGAACTTTTTCTTCCTTGTGTGTCTTTGACAAGGCGAAGTGCTTCATTTGTGGCTACACAGTTTTCTTCATAGGGTTCTTTAGGCAGCATTTGAAAATTTGAATTCAACTCAAACGTTTCATGTCTATCGCTTTTCTCATATTTACTTTCGCTACCTTGATTAATATGTATTATTTCAGCAGGTTTTTCAATTGCTTGTTCAGTTTCAACTTCCTTCAATAGAGATCAAGGATGCTAAATTTTTTTATATACCGCTCATTTACATTTATAAATCATACTAAGTCTTACAACACAGCAATCAAAACCACAAAATTGTTCATGGGGAAATGTGTAGTATGTTCATAGAAAATATTTTTGAACAAAAGTGGTCGCGTAGAGAACTCAATCAAAACTAGTAACTTGATTGTAAAAAAAACGTTTGCAACTCCAAAAAACGAGGTCGAAATTTGATAAAATTATATTAGTTCCCATCAAGACTGTCATATTGGAAGATACTCTGTCAAGGTCATTGGTAACAAATAAACAGTTTTCCCAGAATTAATGATTTCGTGAGCATGAGATGACTCTGCGCATCGCGTGACCGATCCCGTGTTAAAAGTGAAAATATCGATGTCAGATATAAAAATTAATTGTGTAAAATAGTTTTCATTATCATTATATGTTTCAGAATACTCATAAAATACATCTTGGCCAAATAATCCTTCGAAGGGCTCAATATACTTATCCATTTTTCATATAACTGATTCACATGAAAAAACCCACCAGAAAAATATTATTGACAACTTTCCTAAAAGAAAAAGAGAGAGGGAGTGAAACATACCAGTTGAAGGTCAAATATATGATAGTCAACAGTAGTATTTAAGGGGTATAAAAGAAACGTAATAAAAAATCTCTCATCATGGGAATACAGTAAAACAAAGAAAATGTTTTTTTTATTTGGTTATAAGATCAAAGATAGCGAATGAGCGTTTGAAGTGGAATCTTTTATTTTTGATTATCACCAGATGATATCTATAAATAATATCAGTGTAACTGTGCATTGTTTATTATGTCCGAAAGCATTTTGTTTTTCTTCATTTCCAAAAATCATTTTTTAATACTTTCAATATGCTCGCGTTCCCTCGCAGGGTAAATGCGCCCCCTGGGGGGCGCGCCCCCACAGTTTGAGAAACACTGGCTTATCCCAACAAGTAATTTAACGACGTCTTCTTATACCTTGACCTTTTATTTATATATGCAAGGGTAATAGTTCACGAGAAATACTGATAACGTTACAAACAACAAAATATAATTCGAATATTTCCAATATTATTTACACAGTATTTTTGATGTAATTCCGTCTATATTTTTAAAGTAATGTTACTGCGTATAAAAATAACATTTTTTGAAAAATTATATTCTTATTCACTTTAACATCATAAATACAATTTAATTTCAAAATACATGTATACGTATATGTGGCATACACCAATCATGCGAATAATGACAGAGTGTACATAAATGATAATTCCTTTATTTCAGGGCGGGCTTTAAAAGAAAAAAAAATCCAAAGTACAGCTTCGCTGTTCATCGAAATCAAAAATAAGACTCGAAAGTTTAAGGGGTCACTTCACGAAAATCCATGAACAAATCGATTTTCAATTTTGATTGAAACATAAAATTTCATTCTTTTTCTTTCTAATGCAGTTTTTAAATTTTGCTCTAGCTGAATTAGAAGTATTTTTAATATTTTTTTTAAAAAGTTGTTTACATCTGTCAAACCCAAAAACCGCTGATTGCCACGCCCTCTTAAATCAAAACAAAAGACACATGCTACTTTTCAGCCTTATCAAATGGTTTAAATTGATTAAAAGAATTTATTTTGATAAGCAACTCATCCAGGAAAGAAGTGAAGTGAATAGTTGTAGATGTTTGTTTACTTACAGCCTATTTTTACCTCCTTAAATGCAACGGATTTCTGCTATCATGCGCAAGTGTTTTTACATCAAAAACATTAATAAAACGTTTACAAAACGTTTTTTTAAACTCTGTTAAGTAATAAAATGTTTAAAAAACGAAAGAGTTTGGAAAGAAATGTACAAAACCCAAACTTTATGGATTTAAATGTTGATAAGTCAGACAATTTCAACATAAATAAATCAGCTTTAAAATCTAAGTTAGGTAAGTTTAATAAAGAGTATGTTTCTTTTTTAGATTCATTTGAATGTTTCTGTGAAATTCCTGACATTGTACTGTTCTTTTGTGCTTTGAAACAACATTAATTACATAAAAAATTATTGTAAAAACTAAGGTATTCACATAAATTTTTGGTCGCCAAATCTAGAGTTTGGCTAGAAAATTGCTAATATGTTGTGACTTTTTGGTCTTATTCAAACATTTCTTAATACCAGGTTTACTAAAACAGTAGTTGATCAAAAAGATACAAAAAATTATATGAAGTGGACACAATAGAATTTTATATGCTATGAGGTCTATTTAAAAGAAGCAGTTGCACAAATATTTTGCGGAGTTATGCATTTGTCACTTACACCATAGTGGTTTTACGATTCCATGCATACATTAAATAATGCGACAGAGAAAGTAACCAAAGTGTCTATGGCTTTAGCTGCTGCCGAAACAATATTTAATAATGGATAACCAAATGTACCAGTGGCTATCAATGGTACCTGGCTAAAAAGAAGCTATATATTTCTAAATGGTGTTGTTACGGCAGTTAGTTTGGACACTGGGAAAGTTGTTGATGCTAAAATATTATCGCAGAAATATTCATGTAATTTTAACAGCGATGTACATAGCAATGAGTGTTCGGCAAGTTACATTGAAAATAGTAGGGGAATGGAAATTGAAGAGGTGCACTTTTTTTTGTATCTCTCATCGCTCGCAGACATTACACAATTTACGATATACACAATATTTGGACTATATGGGAACTCTAAAGCATACAAAGCAGTTTTAGAATCTAAAGATATGTCAATATTGAACAATTAGAATGTGTTGATAATGTTGAGAAAATGATGGGGACATGACTTAGGGCCTTAAAATCAAAATTAAAAGACAAAAAGCTTAAAGACAAAAAATCTCTAGGATGCCGTAATGGCTTGACAGATGCTGAAATAAATAAATTGCAAATTTACTATGTTTTGGCTGTTCAAAACAACTCGGGAAAATTTGTCAGCCATAAGGCAAGCTATATGGTCTATAATTTTTGATAAAATGTTCACAGGTTTGAATCTACGACACGGTTTATGCCCCATGGGATGTGACTTGTGGTGTAGATATAATATGTCCATACTGAAAGGTTACACATACAAGCATAAACACGACTTTACCTATTGTAATTAGGAATTTATAAACAGTATTTAGAGATCACTAATCTTGAACATTTATCTGGATGCTGCTTTGATAAACTCAAAATATTAGTGAAAGCGGAAATAATTTTTGGTGTATAATTCCAAAAACTGTATTTGTGCAATTGGGACCTTCAAAAACTATAGTACATGAAGCTATATACTTATATAATCAAGGCTTCATCACCAAATTAAAAGTTTTAGATGTATTAAACATTCAACCCTGAATTTTACAAATGTCGAGCATTGCAAAAAGTAGATCATCCGTGTATTAGGAAAGCAGAATAGTCAGTTTTACAATGAACCAAAGGAGCTAGAATTAAAACAAACAATTAAAATGTAGGCAAGAAGATGATCTTTGCAGATGATATTAGCAATCCAAGTTATAGTTCTGGTATGCATTAGTTAATAGTAAGTTTTTACTTTAAATCACTATTTCTCAAAAGTGTAAATTTCAACACAAAGGAACATTTTTGAAAAAACTACTTTTTACAGCCTTGAAACTTTGCTCATATGTTAACACTATACAAATAAATATTTTAATGAGAGATTTTGTCAAAAATTATTCAAAAAATATTTATGGATTAAAAATGTACAAGAATTTTCATCGTTTTAAAAATTTTGACGTGTTACTCCACATATGAATTTTTTTTAAAAAAAAAACTAATTAAAATTTTAAAAAATGCTCCCATTAAAATAATAAAAACAATACAATGAATACTCACAAAAAAAAATTCATGATTGTGCAACCAGCCAATTTTTAAAAAATGTTCCTTAAACTTGGTAATTTTTAACATTACGGAGATAGGAAAAATGCTGCGTGAAGTGACCCCCTTAAATTAAATGCATTTAAAAACTTCGTAGTTAGCTTTCAAGAAACACAAAGAAGTGGGACGATTATTTATTCCATATATTTTCAATTCATCTAGGTTGATTCTTTAACAATTTGCGCATTGCATCAACGCCAGTTAGTAGGGGTGGAAGACATGTTTGATTGATGATGTAGCCCCATGACCCTAGTTAATTATTTTTTTGGTGAAACGAAGTTGGCAGATTTTGCTATTATATGTAACAACAAACAAATATGTATCATATCGAAATAAATAATTCCATCATCATTTTTGCATAGAAAAAACGAGCCAAAAATTTTGTCATGTAAAATTGGACAAAATACATTCACTTTCTATGGGGGGAACCATTCATATAAGTGTCTTGATTACAATCTTTGATATGAATGAATCATTCTATAGCAATGGTCTTCAAACTGTGTTCCACGCAACCCTGGGGTTCCATGAAGCATACCTAGGGGTTCCACGACTCATAATAAAAAAAGTGGAACAGAAATTTTTAAATGTTTTTTTCAAAAAAGACTAACGTTCTCTAAAATGTTTGTATACAAACAAGAATTAAGATCATCCCTGTCATTAAGAAACTTAAAACATTATTCATACATAACTTTATTTGACAATACTTTGTATACTCTTATTATAATAATAGCGTTCCCGCTCGACAGACGTCCTGTGCACACATCTTAAATCCGAAAGTTATAAATTGTTTTGAATAAGTTGTAACAATCTCTTGAGTGTTTTGATGAAATTTTTTATAAAGAAAGTTATTACAATACCTGACTTCATCACATGTACAGTTACCACAATTCGACCCATTGATTGCGTGAGTATGTTTTTTACTATGAACTAAGTTGAATACAGAAGCTTTTCTTAGTTGAAACTTGAACTTGTTTTGATGAAAGGGTAAAAAAAAGATTAAACTCGAGTTATTTTCATAACAGGTATATTTTTTAATGCACAAGAAATAAATTTATCGTAATGCCATTGAATGCATGTTTTTGTTTACTCCTTGAGGGATATAAGCAAACAAATGCGATGGTTCGTCAAACCTTTGGACATGCAGCATATAATTGGCCGTGCGAAAAACCAACGTTTTTGTCAATCTAAGCCACAAATTATTATTGTTTGACCTTGTGAATTATTAATGGTCATAGCAAATGCTAAGCGAATTGTAAATTGCAAACATTTAAACGGGTAAATGAGTCTGAAGGAATCATTGTGATCTGGGGTAAAAGTACAACTTTACCTTGAAGTTTGCCGCTCAAAATAGGGGCCTCAAGAATATTGCTCATTATTGTTTTTATGAACAATCACGCGCTCTTGCATAATTTTGGCGCATTTTAACTAATTGCGATATTGGACCGAATTGTAAACCATTATCGAATCCACTTAAACTCACACAAATAATGTCATCAAAATTGGTCTAGTCGTTTAATAGGAGTTCAGTCACATACACACCACAGTATAATTAAACATATAAAGATTATTTGAAGAGATAATTATTAAAAAAGCGCTAACAATCATGTTTCGTCTGCAATTTTGTAACAATGAAGGCCAGTTTGGCTGAAAATCGAATTTTGACGCCAACTTATGTCATTTTTATAACAATAACATTGTTACAACAATGCAGGTTAATGTTAAGTTGAATGTTTTTAGTGTTTTTAAATAATATCTTTTTAACTAATTGCGATATAGGACCGAATTTTGAATCTAAACCATTCTTGAGTACACTGGAACAGTTACAAAATTTTTCATCAAAATCGGTCCAGCCGCTTAGAAGGAGTTTAGTCACATACACACGCACAGAAGATTTGTATATATAAATATAAAATAAAATAAATTTTATTGTTTACTATTCTGAGTTCCGCGACATAATTTTATGCTCGTTAGTTCAATTTCTTGGAAAAACTTAATGATTTTAGAATGGGAAATGTTGCAATTTATATTTGTGGAAAAATACCTACAACATATCAACTGATTCGATGTTGAAAATTCTCTGTCTCATGTAAAATACACAGTATTTTTCATACAGCTGTAAGTAGTTTCATGCCATTCAGAACAATGAGCATAAATAAAAACTCTTTCTGAACGTGAGTGGCTTCAAAAACAAACTATAGTAACAAATGTAACTTAGAATATGTAATGAAATTACAGTTATACTCAATAGATCTAGATTTCAAGTTTTTGTGCGAAAAATGCAAACATATATCCCAGTTACTGTAAACGTAATGTATAGTAGGTGACACTTGGATCACAGAATAATATTATTGGTGAGTAAATTCTATTGGTCTATTGTTGATGTTTACTTTATAAAGTATTATTTTATGATATATTTATTCACGAGTGTGTGTGTGGAATAGAGTTCAACAAAAAGACTTTCTAGTTTTAGAGGTTCAAAAACACCTTCTACTTCTTTGGGTTCCGTGAGTTGAAAACGTTTGAAAGACCACTATTCTATAGAATTCTGGTTGTGTAAACTTTTTAAAAATTGCTTTCTTAATTTTTATTGTTTTTTCTAAATTCTTGAACTACAGCTACAACTTGTATGATTTGAATGCTAACATAATCAGGAACACTATTCATACCGTCATGACAGGAATTCACATTTATTTACTGGCACGTCCATTTGATTTACTCGGATACTAAGAAATTAAATGCATGAACTGAGAATTAATAAGCGGGATATTTTGATATCACATGCTTTAAAAAGTTATCTAGTAAAAGTGTGGAATGATGCAAATTTCAAATTATATTTTCTAAAAAAAGATAGCCACGATTAAAATTTTTTCGACCCTTTCGTAGTCCTTCGGAAGATCACTTCTAATCTACATGATCTTAGAAAATAGAGCTGTGGGAAGTGAAAACCACATTAATCTTGATATCATAACGATACGAAAACTAATTCTCGTCTCAATTTTTTGCGCCTCTGTAAATAATTCAGGCATAATGACATTCGTAATTTGGACAAAAAACTTATCACTAAGGAAGCAGTACCTTGTCTAAAGTATATATAACCCTTCTGTGTATAATGATGACGTGAGACAGATTGATCATTTCGATCCAAGAAAAGAAAGATACCAAATAAGATACGTAAAACGGCAGCATCTCTCATATCTTTTATATTCTTATTCACTATGCGATCATAAATAGTTTCATAGTGTGGCAAGTGAACTAAAGAAACAGGAAAATTACATCAGCTAACATTCTGTACAGCATGAGCTCGTCAGCTAATAGAAGGATATTCTTCAAGCAAAAGGAGAGAACATCCTGCTATCTTTCAAGCAAAGAAGTGTGGACTTCCTAGTGATGTGCTCTTAGCCAGTGCGGGAAATCAAATGCCAAAGATGGTTTCCAACTATAGACGATATGGGAAATGTAGCAGAAGGGACAAGAATATAGGTCCCACACTACATGTATGCAGAATGTGATTTCCCCTTGTTCATTGCAACATGTTTAGAATCTTTTCATGGGAAAAAATCACCATTAAATTTAATTTCTCTTACGACGGTGAATGGTTTCTTAGGGAGTTATCTTCCCATATCTAAACTTTTAATGTGAAGATAAACATAAGACAAAATGAAATACGTTTCCTCAAAAGATATTGTTTAATTGCTAATAAAGAATGAAAGAAAGTGAGAAATTCAAAAGAGAATTCAATGGGCCACGAGAGTCATGATAAAGGTAAAATTAAAAATGTATATTCTTCCGTGGAAAATGATTAAATCTGCTGTAATATGAGAAGAAAGACTCATACTCACACAGTCAATTTATTAATCACACGACAAAAATCCCGCAGGTTATTTATTATATACAAGCATTAGTATTTAAAAGGAATACTGGTAAAGTAATTATATTTGAGAAGCATAAGAAATGTTTGCAAATTGGTATAATTTTAATTACAATTTTGGATTCAAAAAGTTAGAAGTTATAGAACAAAGCGCAGAAACTATAAGCTCAAACTCAGTGGAGCCACATCCTATAAGGACATGGCCTAATGTGCCCATCGCATTATACGTATCTCTTGGGCACTGAGGTGCATGAGCAGATGCCCCGATCAGGTGGTCAGTCTTAAGCGAAACACTCAGTGTTCAAGTCCCTGCAAGCTTGATATTCATTTATCGACCCATTCAGAAGGAATGGAAGTTTGAGACGATTTCCATCTCAGACTTTTAAAATTTTCGATATATTAAAAACCATTTAACATGAAGCTGAAATACTTTTTTTTTTTTGTGAAAAAGGATACTGTATAATAAAATAATATATAGTGAACAAAATTAAGTTTATTAGAGTATATTTTATTTGCACAGAAATCTGGCTGAAATTTACTGCGTTTTAAACATTTCCGTAATTTTGTCTTTTTTTTTTTTCAATTTCTGTTGATAATGTAGTTAGCAATACCTATATATTTAATGGTTTTGATTTTCGTCTTCTGTCTGAAGCAGCTCCACTTTCATATTAAGCGAAATAAAAGGTTGCTTTTCCTGTAAGATTTCCACACATAGCATTTGTAAGAAAGTTTTTCTGAAAATGGGGTACACCAGGAGATTTAACACTACATTGTATTTGTCACATAATTCCAAAGCCAAATGATGAGAGATAAAAGGATTTTTGAGTGACATTAATAGGGGTGGAGGGTGAAAGTTCCTTAGATAAAAAAAATTGGCTCTTTAATTTTTTCCCAGTTTATTACATGCAATAAAGCATTCCCTACTAATAACCCTACTAATTTGTAGATACCTTGCATATCCGAGTTTGGGTAAGAGACTAAATGTACGAGCTTAGAATAATTGTGGTGGGTATTTTGATATCACATGCTTAAAAAAATTATCTAGTAAAATTGTGGAGTCATGTAACTTTCAAATTATATTTTTCAAAGACAGTAGTGATTTAAATTCTGTTTAACCATTTCATGAGTCTTGATAAGATCACTTCCCATTTACATGATTTTACAAACTATACCTGTGTAAAGTGCAAAACCCAATATAATATATTGAATTTGATTTTATAACGAAGAGAAGACTAGTTCTCGCTTCAACATTTTGCAATTCTGCACATAATCCAGGGATTATAAAATCTGTAAATTGGAAAAAAAAAGATGGTACTGAAGAAGAAATACCTTTTTTGTCCAAAAGTATGTATAACAATCCTGTACGTAACGATGTCAAGAGAGAAATTGATGGCTTCAATCCAAGAAAAGAAAATACCAAATAAGATCTGTAAAATAATGGTATCTTTTATATTCTTATTAACTATGCGAACATAAATATTTTCATAGTCAAGTAAACTAAAGAAATAGGAAATTTAAATCAGCTAACATTCCGTGTAGCATGAGCTTGTCAGCTAAGAGAATGTTATTCTTCAAGCAAAAGGAAAAACCATCCTGCTATCTCCCAAGCAAAGAGGTGCGTACTTCTCCGAGTGATGTGCTCTTAGCCAGTGTGGGAAATCAAACGCCAAAAATGGTTTCCAACTATAGACCATGTGGGAAATGTAGCAGAAGGGACAGGATAGGAGGACTCGCTACATGTAGTCAGTATATGATATACCCTTGTGCATTGAAACATGCTTCTTAACTTTTCATGTCAAATAATCACCATTAAATTTAAATTTTCTTATGACGTTGACTGGTTCCTAAAGAAATATTCTACCTACACCTAAAATTTAATTGTAATCATAAAGATTCGGCAAAATGAAATATATTTCCTCAAATGATATTTTTTAATCTTTAATAAAGCATGAAAAAATGAGAGAAATACTAAAGAGAATTCAATGGCCAACGAGATTGTTGATAAAGGTAAAATTAAAAATGTGTATTCTTCAGTGAAAAATGATTAGATCGGCGAAGTATGAGAAGAAAGACTCATACTAACAGACGATCTAATCACACCGTCAAAATCCCACAGTGTACCTATTATATACAAGCCTAAGAATTCAAAGGAATAACTGGTAAGTTCATTAGTTTTGAAAACTATAAGAACTGTGCAAAATTTTGGTATAATTTTAAGTACAATCTTTCCTCGATAATTTGAAAATTGTTAGACAAAGTTTGGAAACTAATCCGAATATAATACAGTGAAAATCATTTTAACACGAAACTGAAAACCCTTTTAATGTTAAAGGATATTGCGTATAAAAACAACATATATTGAAGCACATTGTATTTGCACAGAAATATGTGACGGAAACTTACTCTGTTTAAACATTTCCGTAACTTTCTCTCTTTTTTTCCATTTTTGTTGATAATGAAATTAGCAATATAAAAAATTTAAAGTTTTTGATTTTCGACTTCTGTTCGAAAACACGTCATCTTCATTTTAGGCGAAATAAAAAAATAAGTTTGCTTTCTCCCTGAGGTCTTCACCGTTGTACTCGTAAGATGATTCTTATAAATTACGGTGACAAAACGGGATCTAACTATGCTATGATTTCTTCCAAAACATTCCAAAGCCAAATGATGAGAGATAACGTTTTGAGTGGCATTTATAGGGGGTGGAGGGGACAGTAGCTTGATAAACAAAATTCGCTCTTTAATTTTTCAACTATTGATTACATGCAATAAATCATTCTTTTTGCCCAACTAATTTGAAGATAACTTGCATGTCGGAGTTTGGGTAAGAGACTAAATGCATGAAAACTGAGAATAAATGTGATGGACACTTTGAAATCGTATGCTTATTAATGATATCTGTTAAAAATTTGGAGTCATGCAAGTTTTAAATTAAATTTTTTAAAGACTGCAGCGATTAAAATTCTGTTTTGCAATTCGTGGGCATTGAAAAGATAATTTACCATCTATATGATCTTATACAATATACCTGTGGGAAGTACAAAACCCATTATAATATATTAATGTTAATGTTATACCGAGAAGACTAATTCTGGTCACAACATTTGGGGCTACTTCATATAATCCGCGGATTATATATAACATCTGTAAATTCAAACAAAAAAACAGGTGGCACTAAAAAGAAGTATCATGTCCAGAAGTTTGTATAAATATTCTGTATATAACAATGACATGGAAGAGATTGATCGCTTCCATCCAAGAAAATAAAGATATAAAATAAGATGCGTAAAATGGTGGCATCGCTAATATCTTTTATATTTGTATTGACCAGCCAATCATAAAATTTTCATACTGTGGCGAGTGAACTAAAGAAACAGGACGTTTACATCAGTTAACATTCCATATACTATTAGCTGGTCAACTAACAGATGTATATTTTGCAAGAAAAAGGAAAGGATATCCTGCTAGCTTTTAAGCAAAGAAGTGTGTACTTTCGTAGGATGTGCTCTTTGTCAGTGTGGGAAATCATATGCCAAAGATGGTTTCCAACTATAGAAGATGTGGAAAATGTAGCAGAAGGGACATAAAAAGAGGACCCACTACATGTATAAAGAATGCGATGTCCCCTTGTGCCGTAGAACATGCTTTTCATCTTTTCATGGCAAATAATCGCCATTAAATTAATTTTTTTTTACCGTGAATCGTTCCTTTGTAAGTATTCAACCAAATCTAAAATTTAAACGCAAACGTAAAATTCGACAAAATAAAATATATTTCCTCAAATGATGTTGTATACATTTTAATAAAGCATAAAAAATTGCTAGAAATTCAAAAAAATTTAATGGGGGGGGGCACGATAAGGATATTAAAGGTAAAATTAAAAAAGTATTCTTCAGTAAAAAACGACAAGATCGTCTGTGATATGGGAAGAGACACTCATACTCACAGACGATCTAATCACACTGCCAATATACCACAGTTCTCCTTTTATATACAAGCATAAGAATTATAAAGGAATACTGGTAAGGTAATTAGTTTTGAAATATATAAGAACTGTGTGAAATATTTTGGTATAATTTTAATTAGATTTTGATTTCGAAAATTTTAAAATTATTGGAAAAAGCATTGAAAATATTCCGAATATAATACAATGAAAATTATTGAACACGGAAGCGAAATATGTTTTCGTGTTAAAAAATTTACATAAAAAACAACATATATTGAAAAAATTTAATTTATTAGCACAAAAATCTGGCCGAAACTTACTCCGTTTAAACATTTCCGTTATTATCTCTCTTTGTTTCAGTTTTTTGTTGATAATGTAGTTAGAAATACCAAATTATTTAGAGGTTTGTAATTTTGTCTTATGTTTGAAGAAGCTTCATCTTCATTTTAAGCAAAAAAGACGTTTTCTTTCCTCCTACGTCTCCGCCATTGTAAGCGTAAAACAATACCCTCTAAAATAGGGTGACAAATGGAGATAACATTTTAAAGTATCCGTTTACAGAATTCCAAAGCCGAATGTTGAGATAAAATGTTTTTGATTGGCATTCATAGGGGTGGAGGGTGAAAGTTGCACCGATAAAAAAAATTGGCTCGTGTGACAGTCTACTCCATGGGCATTTCAAAACCAAGTTTGCATTCTTTCTATGAGGCATGGGAAACCATCTCTCTTATATTTCACACCCCCTCTTAATTCTCGCTTTTGCGGCTGGTGTTTTCCATATTTTGTTCATCCCTAAAATTAAATATTTTCTTATTAAGTGATTTTCGGTTCGCGTTAAGGGAAAAAAATGCATACAAATACATATTAGTTTGTCGGGACAGTTGTATTATTTCGTGTTAACCGATACTTAGTCTTAAGCGTTTTCACGTTAAACGTATTTCACTGTCCTTATGTTCAACTTCCGAAATTTTATAAGTTAAGAGGACATGGTACAATTTACAGATTTTTAATTTATTGATTTTCATAGTTTGTTTGACTGCCTCCTGTGTGTATGTATGACGTAAAACAAAGTTTGTGCTCAGAGAATTTCATATTTTTCATCATTTAATTTTTAAGGGAAAATTTTTAAATTTAAGAAGGGATTTTTAAATTGCTACTTCTTCTAGAAAATGGATGTATATGTATAAAATTTGATTTACATGTACGTCAAACCTTGTATAACAAAAATTGGTATGGCTTTTGCTATAACATGATTTGTATAAAATATAATTATTAACAATAGATGATTATTAACAATTTTTATACCATAATTCTTTTGATGAATATTTATTTAAATTCATTAAAAATTTGAGTAAATTCTAAATTCAATGTTTTTTTGAATAAATATTATTTTTATTGAAAATGCATACCGACTGTTGTTCGATGCACTATTAGCAACAAGTGAAAAATAGCTAAGTATTATTCACAAGAGAAAAAAAGCCTTATCACTTAAAATGAAGACAAACTAGTTATTTAATCTTTCTAAGATAAGTCAGTTTAAAGTTTTCATTTGCCGTTGAGATGTGAATAAAACAAACGTACACGTTATTACAACACGGCATTTTAAACTTAGAGCTTTCAAACTTTGTGAGTGTGTAGAAAATTATACAAAAAAATAATTTAGGCTATAAAAAATTCGATTTGATTTTTTGACCGATTTTCGTCAATTGAATGGTACGGTATCTTCTTAAATATTTGTTGTTTCTAGAAAATAGGGAAAGTTTCATAAACGGATAATGTTCTGCTGTTCTTGAATTTTAATTCGCAAACGATTTACTTAAATTAAGTTTCGAACATGGCTGATTTATTTTGTTTTTCTTAAAATCGTAAAAAATAGACTACAAAACTAAAAAGAATGCTAAAAATGAGGTCTACGCTTTAAAATAAGTGCTTGAAATCGTAGTTTTTTTTTATAATGAAGATATTAAATTATAATCTAGAGTAATCATGCATTTGCTAATAAATTCATATTATCCTCCTTTTTCCTACATAAATAAATCACAACTGCATCATCCAAAAACGTAAGTTCAAGACATATTTTCAAGGACTGTTTTATTATATCTTTAACGCAAAATGATTGGATCTATCGATATGGTTTAAGGCAAACATTAAATTAATAATTCAGTTATAACGGAAACTATATACAAGATATTTCTTAAGATATGATCTTAAGGTAGGATGCATGGTATGATTTATATATAAAAAAAACCTCCATTTAATGCTGTGCTTCTCAAACTGTGGGGCACGTTCCCCTAGGGGGCGGTATAAATCATCTAGAGGGGTACGAGCCTATCGAAACGTCAAAATAAAAGATTATTTTAAATTATCAATCTATTGAAAGGAGTAAAATAAAATACATTCTGACTCAATAAAAAATAAAATACGCATTTA